>JAOEGL010000004.1:118041764-118589264 GCA_034509955.1 Urosaurus nigricauda | reverse complement strand
CAATAAAGGTGGCTTACAGCGATTAAAATTATATATACCATATCCCCCCCAAGCCTCCCTTCCATTAAAATAGAATTGAACATTTTACAATTAAAACAATGAAACAATAAAACAGCAACAAAGGGCAGGCAAACAGGAAACAGGATCAGTCTATTTCTTTCTCTCTTGGTGGCTGGGTGTTTGTTCAGGAAAGGCCTGCTGAAGAGATGCGCCTTAACAGCTTTTTAAATGCTCTCTAAGGTGGTTACATGACATATCTCATCCGGCAGGCCATTCCATAGTCTGGGAGCAACAGCTGAAAAAGGTCCTCTGTGTGGGTAGTAGTTAACCTGGTTTTTATTGGTTGTAACAGATCACTTTTAGCCTGTATGGTTGCTTCCTTTTTACATATATTAACAATCCTGGATTTAAGGGAAAGGGTTTTCTTTTTAAAGCCAGCATGGACCAGCTAAGTGCATCTACAGTCCACAATGGAGAAACAAGACCAATTCTCCATAGAGCCCAGGATATCAGTGAACACAATTCAGGCAGTCCAGTGTCCAAATGTGAAAAGGAGTCTTGATAGGGGAGAAACCAGAAATATTAATCCAAAGTACCTGCTTAAATTCAGAGTTCCACAAAACTAGACTCATCTAACAAGGTGTGACATTGGGAGTGTTAGAGCTGATTGTTGCAGCAACAGAATGGCATTAGCTGAGCTAGTGGTAGGTCAGCCCAGGTGGCCTATTTAGCTCCAGAGTTTCCTTTCAAAGTAGATCCTTTTTCTTTTAAAGTAGTATCTTTTTTAAAGTAAGGTTTTTTTTCTTTTCCTTTCCAAAGATTATTTTAAATTAAGATGCACCACAAGATGAAGCACCCCCTTTATCTCCCTCATGATCTTTAGGAAATGAATGGATGATCCAAGCTCTGTTTCTGTTAGTTCCATGACAGGACTGCAGATTCCTCTGGCTATGACTAAAGTCTGCTATCTTGGCTCTCCTCTCCATTCTTCTCATTTGAGAAGACCTCCTCCAGGTGGGACAAGACAAAAGGGAATTTCCTGTGGCAACCAGAAACTTGCTTTAGTGGGGTCTATTCAGGAGGTTATAATGAGTTCAGCTTTACATACACCAGCGATACACAGATTGGGGCGGGAAAGCTTCTTGGCTTGGCAGTGGCTGCCAAGAAGGGGAATGCAAAGTATATTTACTAATTGGCTTGTCTATCTCATTAAAATTCTATTAAAATTAATTGAAGTCTAATTCAACAGTTAAAAGCATAACAATATTAAAACCTCAGCTCTCTGCTGACTTAACCCTAACCTCCAAATGCCAGATGATATTAAATGGTGTATAATACATGGAAGTCTCCAAGGGAAAGAAGATCCATTATTCCAGGTTGTTCATCATGAACAGCTCTCTGGTATAAAAATAAGTACATTTCAAAATGGTCAATGTTAAAAGATCTGATGGAATATAAGGGAAGAGCTGGCCACTTAAGTAATCATGGCAAGTACAGAAATAAAGCATCACTACCTAATTGCACTACTACGGAGAAATAAATATATACTTGAAATTCATTTGAAACAATTGTGTCTCTGAGAAGATTTCTTTCTTTTCTTTCTATAAAATACTGCTTCAGTGAAACAGTGGTGAATACTAAGGCCCAGTACAAATGGGTGCTTTGTGGTACCCTGGGGCAAAAATTAGGGTTCAGGAGCATGCAGTGTCCACATGTTCCCAAACCCTAGCACATAATAGCAGTGCCATAATGGCAGCCTCAAGTCCACACACAGGCTCCTGTCATAGCATATGCTACACACAGGGTATAGACAATGCTGTGCTGCACTTACATCACGGACATGCAACAGTGCACCAATGGCACACTCATTGCATCCAGACAGTGCCATAAAAAGAACCTGCTTTTTGCACGTTCTTTTTACTGCAGAGGGAGGCCATGCAGAAAGGGTGCCTCTTTCCACCCTTTCGAGGCGGTCTGTCCGGCCCCTAATACATTAATTCTGGGTGAAACTGTTTTATAAAATGGCCCAATCCCCACTGCAATATCTTTGTTTCATTGATGCATTTCAAGGGTTTGATCAGCAAACACACTTTGAAGTAAGTTCCACTGAACTCAGTGTGGCTTATTTCTCCTTAGGCATGCAAAGATCTGCAGACTTAAACTCTGATTTCCTTAATCTTCCTAAAAGTTTGAAAGATGAGTGAGGAGATTGAGAGAGGGAGATCACATTCAGGTTAGCGAAATAAATCTGTACTTATTTCATTTTAATGTGCAATACCAAAAAAAAAAAAAAAAAGTTTTCTCCTCTTTGGACAAGATTACCAGCAATTTTTGTACACTTAAAAATGATTTTTCATATTTCACGACATTTTTGCAAATAAAAAAAAACCTGTACATAAACACTTTTTATAGGGGGAAAAACATATTTTGCATAAAGCCCCACATTTTTCACTAAAAGATCAATGTTCTCCCCTCCCCCCCCCAAAAAAAAACACTGGTTATGTGTACAAAACCAGTGTATTTTATGCAAATTCCTAGTGTTTTCTGAACAAAACATTTATTTTGATAGAAACATCTCTCTGGCTCCCCCCCCCCCCCCCCACACACACACATTAATGATGGTATGGCTCTAGTCTCAACCGGCTACATTTACCCTGTGTGCAGGTTGAAATGTTTCCAGTTGGAAGCTGATTGTGTCAACTGGACATAATGTATTTATGAATCCTAGCTACCTGTAATTTAATTATGCGGATAGGTGATGCCAACACGTCTGGCTATCTACCTACTTGGAGGAACAAACAGCACAAGCAAGGACGTATTGGGATCAAAAGACAGAGAACTAGGCTGAATGGTCTGTTTTGAAAGGCAGGGAGAAGAAGATGATGCTAGATACTGCAAAAGATAAAAAAATACAATCTGGAGATTCAGTGAGAGATATCACAATGTATGACTGATGAATGAAATGATAATGGAAACCTGTACCGGATGAAGGGGATTACCAAAGTACTGTTGATATTTTAACTGATAGAATAGAGAAGATAGGCTGAGTTTCCTTGGGGTGTCATTCCTTAGAAACAGATTGAGTATGAATAGCAAAGGAAAGTGCAGGATCAAATATAAATCAGACACATTTTGTCAGCTTGATTAAAAAGACTGTTAAAAGTTATCATTTGAGATGGGCAGGAAGAGGCCTCAGTCTCAAGCTGAGTTTTCTTAGGGAGATCCCTCTTGGTTTCATTAAAAAAAAACACACACAAAAAAAACCCTGGGATGGCAATTGAAAATCCATCAGTGGAATGCACAATATCCCAGACCAACAAAATGAACTGAAGAACAACAAATTGGGTAAAATAAATTAAATACATTTGATTATTTTATTCCCAGGGTTGTGGCTTAATGCCTGATTATTAGGAGAAGGGGGTGCGGGTATTAGGTGCATTGGGAAGAAAGGCTATCTGTATTTCTTTTAATTTTGCCTTGTAGAGAAAACATGGCTAGAAAAGAATCCTGGTGGTTGTAATCATATAATGAAATATTTTCCCAAATTCTTTCTCATATTTTTCTTCTGTCATAACTAAAATGTAAATTTTTTTGGTCTTTTTTTCATTTTAATCTGTAGGATGTCCATTATCAGATTGTAAATCATTGGCCAGTATATTCTTACTTTTTCCACAAGTCCACCTCATATGGTACATGGTTCCTTTTTATTACACTTTCTTTATTTCAACATCTGTCATCTGAATTTTTATAAATTTGACTTAATTTCTCAGGAGTCAGATACCATTGAAACGAATCTTGTAACAATTCTCTTCTAAATCTGTTTATAAAGTGTATTTTATTCTTCTTTGCTTATTCTTCTCCCAGTCCCTTAACTGTATATTTTCTCCAATATCTTGAACCCATTTGATCATGCAGTTCTTTACTAATTCACTTTCAATTTCTCTTTTAAGTAATTCTTTATATAATATAAAAGAGATAATCTTATCATTTTCTTTGAGCAATATCTTCTCCAATTTGGTTAGGTTTGTTTAAATTTTTACCGTGTACTATCCATTTTAAATCTTTCCATGATTTGTCCATATGGGAACGAATGTATTTCATTTCCTCCATTTTCTGTTTCTTTTCTTGCCTTTATATTAAATCTCTGTTTGTTGTCCATTTTTAATATACCCACATATTTTAGCCCATTTCCCTCTGATTTTTTGCCCTTTCAATGGAAAGATTCTCCTAGTGAGATCCATAGAAGTATTATTTGTATAATATTCCATTTATGTTTGTTCTACACATTATATAGTGCTTTCTTTAGGATGTGGTTCTCAAATTCTCAGTTTGTTTTAAGTTTTCATAAATTAAATAAGCATGCCAACCGAAACAGTTGACTGTTGCCTCTAGTTCTAAGAGTCTTTTATTTGTCAATATAAGCCATTCTCTCAGCTAGTCCAGGGAACAGGCCTCGTAATAAATCTTCAGGTTTGGGACTCCAAGACCATCTCTGGTAATATCATCCTGAAGTAATTTTAGTTTTATTCTTCGTTTGCAACCAGCACAAATAAAGTCAACAATATCTTTTTGGGTTTTCATTTGCTATAATTGGAATGTTTTGGAAAAGAAAGAGCAGGTTTCTGAGAATCATTAATCATGATGATAAGAAAAGTCTTTAAAAGTTAGTTGGCAGTCTCTTGTTTGTCGTTGAAATGGCATCTGTGGTGTGGCTGGGCATAGTTCCAGTCCCCCCTCAGCTCCTCCGTGATTGGGATCAGACAATCCTCAGATACTCAAAGTTGGAAACACCTCTGAACCCCCTTCACCAAGGGGAAGCAATAATGTCACCCTGCATCCTCCGAAAATTGCATATAGGAGAGAAATCCTAGCAAGCTGCTAAGATTCCCCCTGGCCAGGTGCCATTGCCAGCCAGAAGTCCCATCATCTCCTGCTTTCAAATCAAGTGAGTTATTTTCTTTCCACCTGAAGGGAATTTTTACATTCATAAACATAAATTGTAACACAAATTACATCAATTGAGCACATTACAACTAGCCTAGGAACACTGCTGCATTGTTGCATGGACATTAAAAAAGTGGAAGCATCAAAAGAATAATAGTGGTGAGGACTCTTATGGTGGCTGGTGATTTTCCAGCAGGCTGTCTTCATGTGTGAAAACAACCTCTCAACAAAAATATGAAATTTTTGCAAAAGTTCTTCATATCTCTTCATATGTGATATTATTTATCCAATAACCTGGGAATAAGTCCATTGTAATCACAGAATTAATTTTTCTGTGCATGTATATAGATCTATGCTATCTGATTCCTGATAGCCCAAATGCATCCATATTACAGGAATAATCCAGTTTGACACCACTTTAACTGATATGGTTCAATGCTATGGAATTCTGGGTACTATAGTTTGTTGTGGCACCTGAACTCCCTGATGGAGAAGCTAAATGTTTCACAAAAGTACAAGTCCCCGAATTCCATACCACTGTGCCATGGGAATGTGAAACGGGATTATTTTTGCAGTGCAGATGTAGTCTATGTATATCTGCATCCAACCTTTAGACAAGTAAAAAATTATGCCATACCTGTCATAGGGTAACAAGAGGACTCATAATTAAATATTAAATATTATATTCAATTGTTTCCAATGGCATAGAAAAACATTTTGAAATAATGAAGCACAAGATTCCTAAAGATATTAGTCCAAAGCTGTTTGGCTATTTCTAACTTGTTAATGATAAGTGAATAGCCATATGCTTAAATAATTTAGATTTATTTAAAATTTCCCTTCCGTAAATTATGTTTATACAGAGCAGGTGGAAAAGTAATTATTCCAATTATGAAAAGAAAAACCCACCAATGGCTCAGTTCATCCTCCAACAAATCAATATTTAATTAACAATGTGTCAGAACTGAAACACTTGTCGTTACTTGTTTCTGGGTAGACAAGGTAGCAGCAGCATTTTTCACTACCTCATAGAGATACTGGAGAGAACCTAACTAAAACTTAAAATAAACCAAATAGGCTTCATAAACTGGGAATCAGTATCAGTTGAACTGTTCTTGCTCAAATGAATGAACAAACTCAAAAACTCAGCAGAGCTTGGTTATGTAGACTGGGAGTGGGAAACGGAAATCCCCACAGGACCCCACTGAATGCAAACCATTTTTTGATTTGGCTGATTTATTCTCAATTGGTGAACTGACACTTGACGTTTTGTTGAACTCTGTGGTGCTGTTTTACTCAGGCCTTGTTATTCTGAGTACCTGTGATTCTGTGTTGCAGCAGTCAAAGTCAGAGCAGAACTTCCCCTGTGAAAATAATTTAGGCCCAGTACAGACTGCCAGGATGTGACATCCTGGTAGCGATACTAAGGCTCGATAGGGCTGGGCATCCAAGAGTCAAGTCTATGAAAGCTCATGCTACCAATTTCTACCTTCCAGATTGTCTCAAAAGTGCAGCAAGATCCCTTTGCATACTGATTGACCAAGTGTGGCTGTTATGGAAAGTTGCATATCTGAGACCATCATTTAAATCTCCCAAATTGGCTCATGTAATCAAGGATAAAAGGATAACACCTTTCTTTTGGCCATGCTTGTGGCTCTTTAGAGATTATCTAAACTCAAGCAGTGTGGAGAGAGATGCATTCTGTGTATGGTTTGTTATGTGGGCTTAGATGCTGCTTAGTATTTTGATATGTATAGCTGGCTTAGACATAACATTGTTATTCTTTGCCTGTTATATGATATTGCATAATTTGTATTTTGGTTTGTATAAATCTAAATCCTTTTCTCCCATCCAGCAGAAATATATCAATTCTCTACAATTTGATGACAAGTGTGTTTAATTGAGAGCTTGCCTTGGTATTAAAACCATTTTAGTCATAACTTACTGTTTCTGCTAAGTAATGGATGCTGCTGTTTCGGATCTTGGCTCTTTGAATCTTACCATGTCAGCTATAGGGCTGTGTTTCTCTTGACTCAAGCAGAGTGGACACAAATGGTGGCAGCATTACTGCCTTTACGGATCTGCTTAGACTTTAGACTAAGTACAGGGAGCTAGAAGACCCAGGTTGGATAAATTCCCACTCTAGGAAATCTGACTCTATTTAGTTACATTTTCACATTTTATTCACATTCAAAAAATTAATGCAGAAAGGGAACAGGATGGTTAAACATGCAAAAAAGTATAAACAAGCCTTCTACAACCTGTTTCTTTCCAGTTTGGAATGATGGCAGCTGTAGTATAAACTACCTGGAAGTCACTAGATTGTGGAAGGCTAGTGTATACAAATGTATCCATCCCTCCTCTGACAACTGTTGGAAATGATTACCTATATTTTTCAAAGCAGGATGTCATCATGTGTAGCCTAGGTATGGGGACAGCATGCTTGAACATTAGATGCAGCTTCAGTTGAACATCTGTCATTCCCAAGTTTACAGTAATAACGTAATAGTTACCAGATAGATAGAGATAATGACTTCTGGGGCTATGCTCCCAAGGATTTGAGTACTGAGATACACAAATATAGACAAGTGGTAGTAGAATTCAAAGATATAGACTGGATCATTATGCAAAGGGATCTCTGAAACTGAGAGAAGGAGTTTGATAGCATATTTTTCTGATGCATCTGATGAAGTAGCTTTACATCTATGAAAACTTATGCTACCAACTTCTTTCTTTCAATTAGTCACAAAGGTGCTACAAGATCCCTTTGCATAGACAAGTTGGTACTCCTTGGCATTCTGACGGTCATTGTATTAGCTTTCTGTATGCATGTAGAGGGGAGAATTGCAGTAGGATAAGATTGTGATTCTCAGCAGTGTTTAAAATACAGTTGTTGGATATATTCTAGTTCATTCTGATTTTTCACATATTGTTTTTTTTTAATTTTAGTTATGTTAACATGTCATAATAAGAACAAAGCAGATGATACAGGCCACTTATTCTTTTCTGACTGCAGTGGTTTCTGCAATTCAATTCTTGGTTTGATTTTTTTGTATATTTAGCTATGCTCATAGTGTTGAATTAGAGACAGCACTACTATTTTTGACAGGCTGCTTGTCTTTAATAGCTACAAGGCAAACAAGACATGATCCTCTCCATACTGAAAATTGTTGTAAATACTGAATTTGGCCAGTGCTTGAGTTACAAATTTGTAAATTTCTTCCTAAATGTGTTGGGAAAAAAAAACAATGAGAATGAGAATCAAAACAAAGAAGTGTGGAAGAAAGTAATACTGGCATTCTGACAATTCTATCCACCCTGACAATCTGGAAGTAGGCCTGAGTTGGAAATTTGAATCTCTGCCCAAAAGATGTGTGGGAGAATGATGGGTATTTTAAGCAAATAAGTTGACAGTGCGGAGAAGTGGGAGCTTAATCCTCTTGAGGAACAATTCATTCTACCAGCCGAGATGCTGGAGGCATATATGTAATTCTTAGACAGTAAAATTTCTCTAGGAAGAGGATTTTAAACCTTTCCAGTCCTATGAAGATTGTTCCTTCTCCCTACAACACTTTGGAGCTGCTCTATGGAGATGCAAGGTCTGAAGCAAAAGGTCGAAATGAGGCCAGGGGATTGTGACTCCCATTACCATCCTCAAAGAATATTTCTATGCTATGTGCTTCAGGCATATAAAGGATACTTTATATCAAACAAATAGTTTATCATATAGTGGTTCATCATTTCAAAATTATATCTGTTTATAGCCTGACATAAAGTAACTGATCTACCAGGAGTCTATGATTCACATGAAGGTTCCTGCTTTCCCCACCTTCTGTTTTTATTCTGCTGTAGAAAGTAGACTTTGTGGAGAAATGTAATAGCCTTTAGCACTATATCCATTTCTTAAAATATAAATTTGAACTTTAAAATTCTGTTCCCTCCAAGAGCATTCATTTTATTAAGTGACCATATTTCTTTCCAAATACCTTGGGCAATAGTGTCAGGAGCCTTCTGTATATATGCCTTTTCTGCAATAAAAGGGGAAAAAATCACAACAGATTTAATAGATTACCTGGGGAAATTTATTACTGCTGAAGTGTAGAGAATATTTTCTTCACTACAGCTTGGTTTTTATTATGTGACATCCAGAACTGAACAGGCTCTGTCAGTCCCACTCCCCCCTAAAACTGCATGAAAATTGTAGGGCAGTAGCCACCTCTGAATGGCGTGACCGTAAAACATTTTAGGTCAAGTGTTCTGAAATATATAGTGTATTTAATTTATGTGAAGCCAAAAGTTTTGGCTCATGGCTTTTTGCTTAAAAAGTAAAAGAGAAGAAAAAAAAACCCAAGAAAACAGAGAAGAAGAAAAAATATCCAGGGTTTTGTGTTTGTATGTGAGAGAGTGAGAGCTCTCCATTAAAAAAAAAATCAGCTTACCTTAACAAGTTATGGAAAATGTGATGTGTATCTTTCAGAAAGAAATCATCCCACCACCTTTTGAGACCACCATGCAAATAGTTTAATTGCAGAGACATTGTGGGCAAACAAAATGGTGGTTTCCGTTAAAATGAGATGACAACTAATTCCTTTTATGTATAAATTACTCCTATAAATTCCGTAATCAGTTTGCTGTACAAATGTGTTAAAAGGTGAAGATGAATATAACATCTATATTTCTAACCTAAATTCTATACTGTGGATGTTAAAGGACAAATCTGAATAGTTTGTGAGTATTTCCAGCTGTCTTACATTTTATTCCCAGTATTTATCAAATATAACCTTGGTTCAATATGGTCCATATGGAATAATTTTGGTCCAATGTGGAGTAGAGTGCATTTTCTACTAACTAGTGTTAAAAAAGCATGAGTGTGTAATTAAATGCCCATAAACTGAATTGGAACAATTACGTCCCCTCCTTCTCTCCAGTTTAATCTTTTTGCTGGTACATGGATTTTACATCTGTACTGAACTATCAAAATAAAAGTAATGTTACATGTGCTATACACTAACAATGTATAAGCAAAGGCAAAATCAATTCAGCTAATAAAAGAAATAAATATACTAGATATTTTAATGCTCTACCAGTTCACTATGCATTTAAGATAGCTTCTCCTGGGTCTAAAATGGACCAAAGAGGGATGTAGCGGAAATCTTCCCACCCACCCACCCCCCTTCATTTGTGGGTTTTGTGAACTCCTAGGGATACCAGCAGAAGCCTGTGATTGCTCAGTTTTACTCCAAAATGGATTGTGTCCCTTTTCCCTTATTGATCAAGGGAGAGTCAGGGAATTGTCATAACACTTTTAAAATGCTGAAATACTGAAGGATCGATTGGGACATTCCCTTTGTGAGTTTTTTTTCCCTTGATTATACAAATTCATTTCTTTTGGAGAGCTAGATGAATGTTCAGGAAAGCAGCCGTCACATCACATCTTCTTCAATTGTTTTGACAAGATTTGGCTTTCACGGAGCTCCTCTGGTGCTCTGTCTAGACTTTTTGTGGCTCCTTTTTGCACTGTGGAAAGGCCAGATGAGGGCTGCAGCATACCCTTGCTGTGGCTCTGATCTGGCAAAAACAGAGGTGACTGCAGGCTGCCCCTTCAAGGGCAGCCTGCACAGCCCCTCAGTTAACACATGGATCACATGGATCACAATGGGCTGATCTAGACTGACAAAAGGGGGTGTGTTCAGCCTGCATGAAAGTGTAGCCTTTAGATGACCCACACTGAAAGTTTGGCATGAACGCACTTCTTTTGCATTTTAGTGGGGAAAAAGCAGCTTTAAAAAGGACCTGCTTTCCCCAGCTTCTTTTTAAAAAGGGGTGTAACTTCGCAGCTGCGTCTAAATGCTGCAGTGCAACTGTGCAGTTTTTTAAAGCTCCCAAACCCTAGCTCCAGCCCTAATCCGAACCCTAGACATGTGCAGTAGGGATTCTGGAATGCTGTAACTGTTATGCAACTGTCCATAAAATGTCAATTCATTCATAAAATAAAGAAGTTTATTCATAAACTTAAATTGTAACGGATATAATATCTTTTTAAGGGGGGGAGAGATACAGTTTGTTTTATTGATGTAATAGTATTTTAATGTGTAAGCTGCCTCGATTGATCTCAAAGGGGTGGGGTATAAATTATTATTATTATTATTATTATTATTATTATTATTATAACATAAAGGGGTTCATTCATGATGCACTGATGCAACTGTGCACTTAAAAAAGGGAAGCGAAACCACAATGGTAATTTGACAGATCTTCATAACTGCACAGTTCATGTGTGATGTACAGCTGGCAATACAATTGTCTGTATGATGTACTGGTGCAACTGCGCAGTTCGCAGCCAGAAGCCCCGTTCATTGCCACCCATGCAGCAGTTCTGCCTGTGTTTCTAGCATCCTGAGAGCTTCCAATGTAGTTGCTGAGCAACAGAAAAGACTTCAGATAAGTCGTCCCCACACCCCCTCAGTGTAGCTGCCCTATACCTTTTAAATACACCTCTGGGACCTGCAGTGTAGCTGCTAAGTATTTGGGAAAAGGCAACTTCATGTCGCCCTCTCCTGGCAGTCTGGAAAGCCCCACAGACACATAACACAACAGTGAAGAGTCTGGAAACTATGCCCTAAGAGGAGAGACTTAGGGATCTGGGTATGTTTAGCCTGGAGAAGAGACAATTAAGACATGATATGATAGCCCTATTTAAGTATGTGAAGGGGTGTCAAACTGAAGATGGAGCAAGCTTGTTTTCTGCTTCTCCAGAGAGTAGGACTCAGAACAATGGATGCAGTACAGGAAAAGAGATTCCACTTCAACATTAAGAGGAACTTCCTGACAGTAAGAGCTGTTTGATAGTGGAACACACTCCCTAGGAGTGTGGTGGAGTCTTCTCAACCACTATAATAGTGCCAGCACCTTTTCCATCCTGCTCTAACTTCATTAAAAGTACTTTGTCACTGAAATTGATAAGCACAATGCTCATCCCTCAACATTCCACCTTCATACTGAACAAATGTTATGCCTGATATATTTGTAAAGCAGCTGTTAAAAGGCAAGGAATTTAACTTCAAACATGAAAGGTCTGTGGCTTCTATTCCTTTAGAATTTACTTCGAATCTGGAAAAAAAATAACCCAATTTACTCAAGGGATGTGGGGGGAGGAAAGAGATATGGATATTCTGCATTTAGTTGAACAACTTGGTAACAGCCAAAGCTGAATCCTGCTATGATAGTGGGGCTAAAGTACTTGACAATAGTTCAAAGATAACTCTTTGTATCGCCATCATGACCCATAAAATGTACATGGGTGTGTTTCATTTTAGAGGGCAGTGAAACTTTTGGGTGAGGTGGGTCACTGGATACCAAGTGAGTTGATGCAATATAAGAAGTGTTAGAGGTCTAAGTTTGGTAGGAACATCTGTCTGGATGCAGTGGAAAAGAACTTTATCAACCCAAGAAACATTATTATCTGGTCTCCGTTAGAGAGAGGAAGAGTGTGACAATAGAAGTTTAAAGGAAGGGTGGGAGAAAAAAAGACAAGAAATTTCACAAATTACCTAAGAAAAGGCAACAAAGAAACCACTGAGAGTTTCCAGTGATGTTTATGTGCATGTTGTGTGTTAAAACATGGGGAGGGGAGCAGCAAATCTGTTTAAAATGAAGAAAGGAGGGGGAAAAAGTGTGATTGCTAGTTGATGTTACAAAAGCTCTGGAAGCTGTTGTTGTGTCTCCCAGTAGTGCAATGAATTACTCTGGATTTGTGTCTGAACTTTGAAGAAGGCATCCAAGCTAAATCCTAGGCTTGGATACCTTCTTGGATTAAATAGATTCATGACCCCATTGAAATGGAAGCTACCAACAACCACTAATTGTCAGTCCACAAATCAGTTGTTCTTAAGGGGGAATGAAGGTGTTGGATTCATGCCCTTAGTAAGGCTCCACCTCCAGAAGAAAGAGGTAAGAGGTTTTGTTTTGTTTTTTTAAAAAAATAAGACGTGGGGGTAACACACCCAGATGCTGTCTGGGCGCCTCTTTGGTTATGAACTACATCTCACATTCCATTAATGGTTAAAAGAGAAATCAAGATTCCCCCTCCATCTGGTCATGAATTATTATATTAACATGCTGCTTCTTTTCAGATTCTCTAGATCATGTAAAGCATCAAACTATCACAACAATATTATGAGATTCACAAAGTCTTCAGACAA
The DNA here is from genome assembly GCA_034509955.1 of Urosaurus nigricauda. NCBI lineage: Eukaryota > Metazoa > Chordata > Lepidosauria > Squamata > Phrynosomatidae > Urosaurus > Urosaurus nigricauda. The sequence goes on along the minus strand of JAOEGL010000004.1, from coordinate 118,576,119 downwards.
AGATGACTGCTCCTGGTTATTTATACATTGTATTTTATGGATACTTCTAATTAGAAAACCAGCTTGATGTCTGTGCCAAATCTATGCAGGTCAGCTATATGTGACCCCACTTAACATGCTTTCAGATGCAGGAACAATGCAGGCCAATTTATCTGAGAAAAGTTGGAACATGGCATCTCATCTATTTTTTATCAATGCTGATAAAAAGGTGGTCATGTTAAATAATGTTCCACTCAAGTTCAGCACCACACAAGGGCAAACAGAAGAAAATCTGTTGCATTATTTGTAGCTAATTCCATCAGGGCAAACCTTCAGTTGACCCCAGCATCTAACAGCAACTTAAGGAACAATACATTCTCATTCCTACTTCCAGAAGAGAACAATGAAACTTCTGGAAGCCTTAGATTTTTACAAACAATATTGCTTCAAATATATGCCCCTTGCTATTTTGTAGAATGTCTAAAAACAAAGTAAAATATGCACTGACGTGAACAAAAAAAAGAAAAAAGTAAGCACTTTTGATGATAGTTTTTTTCCAGTTTGGAATCAATACTCAGATTAAAAAATAAATAATTGAAATGTCTATGTAGGGGAATTTTATTTAGTTCAAACTGAGAAGGGGTCGGCTACAAAGGCCCTATGCAATCATCTCCCACTTGTATACTGATGAGCTAATGGATCCAAGAAATGATGCGAAGGCAGAATTCTCTAATTAAAGTATTGTTTTTATCAAGGGGAAAAATCACACAACAATCCACTATAACACACTCATTTATTCAAGGCTCAGGAAATAAGGTTTAGCTTGGAATAGGTTTTGAGGCAGAACTGTGGAGATACTCACACAAGCCAAGACTTGCTTCAGAATCCAATTGGCTGAGGTGGTGTGGGACTCAGTCATTCTGTGAGCACTGAGTAAATGACCGAACCAGAACTAATTCAGAGAGCATAGTGACAACGTGTCCCCATGAACTCCAGTGTTGTCAGAGATTAGTCTGTGATCATATGGCCAGCATGATTGCATAGAATGCTGTTTACCTTCCCACTGAAGTGGTACCTATCTATCTACTTGCATTTGCATGCTTTCGAACTGCTAGGTTGGCAGAAGCTGGGACTAATTATGGGAGCTCATCCCATCACGCAGCACTTAGGCACCGAACTGCCAACCCGCTGGCCTAGCAATCAACATAGTCAGTGTCTTATCTACTTTAGCCAATGCATCCCACAAAAAAACCTTTGTTCAGCGTTTCTAAGAAACTCTGAAGCAAAACTGGGCTATTCTGAATGCTCCTTAATTTGTGAGTGTGCGAACCATCTGAGAAGCCCTCCAGTCACTCACTCTAACACAGAAACAGGGTGCTTACAGCAAGGCATCCCATTTCCATATCAGAAAGGGTGACTGGGGGACTTCTCAGATGGTTTTCATGTCAGCAAAATAAGACGTGGTTCTGGATCAGTGTGGAAACAAGTGTGTGAACATTCGCCTATCACTGCACTGATCAAAGGACTAACCTGGGTGACCACAGGAGCTGGATAGCATGGGCTCATCCAATGCTATTCTGTCCCTCTATTCAGGCCTCTTGTGAACATCTCAACAACCAAAACAAAAACAAACAGCTTCATTTATATACCGCTTCATACCACCTAAGGAGTGTCTAACAGGTTTACAACTGTAAGTTACTTGCCCCCAATAATCTGGGTACTAATTTTAGCAACCTCGGAAGGATGCAAGCCTGAGTCGAGCTTGAGCCCTTTTGCTGGTCTTGAACTTGCAAACTTATGCTTTTGAGTGAGTGGCTGCAGTACAGGCATTTAATCACTGCACCACCAGGGCTCCAAAACAGAGCAAGGGAAAAGAGCATAATGGCCCGTTTTAGACGGGCAAAAAAATGCGTGTTTAGGGCTAAAAAGCCCATCTTTAGGGTTAGGGAGGGCGTAGCTTTTACACCCTCCCTAACCCTAAAGCGTATGGACACCGCCATTTAAAGATGGCGGCGTCCATACGGAGGCGCCGCAAAGGCGTCATCACATGCACAGCGTTTTGACACGCTGCGCATGCTGTGATGCTTTTGCGGCACAGGAGGGCGCCAATCGCGCCCTTCCCGCGCCGCAAAAAAAGAGCTCCATCGCGGAGCTCTTTTTTTGCGGCAGGTCTTTGCCGCTGCCTTTAAATGACCGCGGCAAAGACCCAGGGAGAAAGGGGCAGCGGCGGCGGCCCCTTCCTCCCTTCAGCCCCGCCAAGGGAAGCGGCAGCCGGCAGTTTTCCGGTTCCCCGCGGCCTCCAAAAGCGGCGAGATGAGGCCTCGGGGCTGCCCGTGCGGCAGCCTAGGCCTCATCTCGCCACCAGAAGGGGCGAGTATGGACCGCCCCTTTTGGGCAGTCTAAAAAGGCCCAATGTTGAACCCTTTGATATTCTTATAACCCACTCAGTGAAGTCACATCTGGCAACTATAAAATTAACTGAAATCTTATAGTTGTACTGCATAAGGAATTATGTTATCCATCATTCTGTTTAAATCTTACTTGTCAGACAGATCTTTTGCAGTGGTCACAGGTGGTCAGACTTCCTCCTCTGTTCCCTTATCTGTTGGAGTTCCTCAGGGTTCTGTCCTGAGTTTTTGTTCTCTCTATACACATTGTCCTTTGGTAAACTCGTCAGTTCTTTTGGTTTCTCCTATCATCTGTACGCCAATGACATTCAGCTGTATCTTTCCACCCCTGACCTTTTGCCGGGGCTTGAACTGCAAGTTTAATCTTGTCTGGCTGCCATCTCTCAGTGGATGCGGCATCGGCGCTTGAAGCTCAACATGTCTAAGACAGAACTTCTCGTCTTCCCACTTAAGCCCACCCTTCAATCTTCCTTTTCTATTTCTGTTGATGGCACTTCTGTTCATCTGGTTTAGCAAGTCCACTATCTTAGTTTCATTTTTGATTCCTCTCTGTTGTTTATTCCCCAAATTCTGGCCACCACCAAGACCTGTAGATTCTCTCTTTACAACATTGCTAAAATCCATACATTCCTCTCAGCCTCCACTGCCAAGACTCTGGTCCATGCCCTAGTAGTCTCATGACTAGTTTATTGTAACTTTCTGGCAGAGCTTCCTCTCTCACATTTCCATCCTTTAATTTCTTTCCAGAACTCAGTTGCACGTATTATCACATCCACTTGCTGCTTTGTCCATGTTTCTCCTCTTTTATCCTCCCTTCATTGGCTTCCCTTCCCCTTCCGCATCCAGTACAAGCTGTTATTGTTGACTTTCAAAGCTCTCTGTGGACTGGTCCCTCCTTACTTGTCTGAACGTCTTTCTCCTCACACTCCTTCTCGCACCCTCCGCTGTTAAGGTCTCCTGTCCCAGCCAAGGATTTCCACTGCCCTGTCCCGGATTCGTCCCTTCTCACTTGCTGCCCCTCACTCCTGGAATCTTCTTCCCCCACATGTGCACCTCATCACTTCTCTAACCAGTTTCAAAATTAAGTTAAAGACTATATTGTTTAGGGAAGTGTTCCCAGGATTGTGCCATCTGCCCCAGGATGCCTCCTTATAACTCTGTATTAAGAAGCCGAGCCCTCCCTCCAGTCCATCTGCCTTGGTCCAGGCCCCAGAGGGAGAGAAGAACCACTGGACCTCATCAGCTTCCCAACACCTTTCCCTTCTCTTTTTGTGTTTTCTCTTAGATTGTTAGCCTGAGGACATGGAACTGTCTAATTATAAGATTTTATGTACAGCACTGTGTAAATTTACAGCACTATATAAATAAAGGTTAATAATAATAATAAATTCTATAACTTTATTTATTTATTTATTTTGGGGGGGTGAATTAATTACTTGTAACTAGTTTTTTGTAGAGCTAGCATGGTATAGTGGTTTAAGCATTGCACTAGGACTCTAGAAACCAGGGTTCAGTTCTCAGCTTAGCCATGTAAGCCCCCTGCGTGACCTTGGGAAAGTCATGGGGAAAGGCAGACAGGGAGATTGGAGTGGCCTCTGGCCACTCCAGCCCTAATTAGCTCCCAATCAGCATGAGACCACAGGAACCAGATGGCCCAATCTAACAGCAGGCCACCTCCAAAGTCCAAAATGAGCCGCTGGCAAAGAGCAGACTTTCCCCCCTCTTTCTGCCTGGTATCCAAGGCTGCCTTAGGTGGCTTCAGAGTGTGTGTGGAGGGGTGTGTCATCTGCTTCCCATATCCCTGAAGAGGCAGGAAGCCACTTTATTTGGCCCATCTGCTTCAGGCCATACTCTCTCCACCTCAGAGGATAATGGCAAAACCCATCTGAATAAAATTTCCAAGAAAACCCCATGAGAGGTTCATCTTAGGTTTGCTATAGGTTGGAAATGACTCAAAGGCACACAACAAAGTTATTTGTAACTAGTGATTTAGTAATTTAGATTTCCCCAGTTTACAAGAAACAATATGGTGAAAATCCACATACCCCCCCCCCAAACTGGAATAGACTTATTAAATCAACAAGAACTTGGTAAATGCTTGTGTACCTTCCTTTGAATGAATGGGTCCAGTCTATCTGGAATTAACAAGGTCCCTGTCCTCTGCAGCCATTGAAGTACTTAGCAAAAATCAAGAAGACTTTGACCTTGTGAGGAAGCTTTTGGTGCAGGGTTGTTTTTTTTAAATAAAATAAAACAAAAATTCTGGATTGTCCTCCCCCCCCCCACATTCCATATAAAGCATAATGAGGCCCTGACAGTGCCTCCTTTATGAGATACGATGTATGCTGAAATCTTGTCTGAATGAGTAATCCCAATGACCAGCTCCCAACAAGAGCTGCAAACAGTTGAAAACCTACCAGAATATTGCTGTTCCAAGTTCTGCCTGACAGCCAAATGCATATATTATTCATTTAGGCAGACAATTACACAGCTTTGAAGAAAAGCAAATGGCTTATGGGAATAATCTACATCTTTAAAAATGTAATGTGTCAAGCATCCTTCAGTCTGCTACTCTGTGAGCTGGTGGAACAGTAGGTGGTTGAAAGGCAGGTGGACGAATTTCTCATCTTTTTAAAAACAGGCAGATGGGAAGGGTGATTTCACTTCCCCACCCTTTCCATACAATTCAGCTGGGACTTGCTTTCCAAGTACATAATCCATTTTATGTTGAATGTGTTAGTGTACCCCAGGCATAGTTCTGTTTATTTTATCACTTAGAAGTGTAGTCTGTGATGGAGTGGAATTTTTCTCAGATAGCGTACATGATGTTTTGGTGCCTGAGGAACTCTCCATACTGGTAGATACAGTTGGTCTCCTGTCAGTGACTTACGCAGGTGTAAATCCAACTTCTATGTAAGTCATTCTTTGGTGATTACAGAGTTCAGAATTCTGTACTAACTTCATGCAACAACAGAACTTCCAAACCACTTACCTGCTGGAGCCCACCTAAGCCACAAAATGTCTGTTTACAGTCCAGTAAATAATGGGGTGGCAGAGAGAAGCATCCAGCAAAGTTGATGTAGTTGGACAGACAGAATTGACACCATCCTCAAGGAGGTTGTGGAAGATAATCTGTCAGTGTGTCTCAGGCTAAAGTAACATGTCTCGGCACTTCTCCAACACCTCTTACTCCATCAACCAGTAAATAGCCATGAGGAGTAAGTCGCAGAAAGTAAAACATGTCTTTTAGGGAATGGGCAAGGAGATTAACCACTTGATACCAGATCTCAGCCTCTATCTATCTATCTATCTATCTATCTATCTATCTATCTAGTCTGCTGCCCTTTAGTAGTACTCCAAAATCTGTTACAAGATGATGTACTTAATCCTACATCATCCTTTCAAAAAATTAATCAGCTTCACTCCCAATTTTGGGGGAAAGATGTGGCATAAATAATGAGGAGGAGGAGGAACCAGACCATCGGAGTTCATTTTGTCTAATACCTTCACAGAAGAGAATCTGCAATGAGGCAGCTACAGCATCTCTGACAAAAGCCTCTTTTAGCAGCAAAGATTTCATTGTCAAATAGCTGTTACTGTAAGGAAAGCACTCCTAGCCTTGGGCTAAAATTTGCTTTCCTGCAATTTGCACCCCTTCTTTTCTGGACAAATACATCTAAGTCATTTTTTAAAAACAAATCAATTTTTGTTCATTTGTAGTCTTGATTACTGAGATTAGACTAGCAAACTTTTATTTTAGAATCATTTTGTTTGATAGATTCCAATTTTTCAACACGTTTGATAAACCTCATTTTCACATTCCTGGAATTTCACAGCATGCTGTTTGTAAAATTTGAGAAAAAGTTTTGCCCTCTCCAGAAAAGAGAACTTAGATTTTCATTACAATACAGTGATTTACAGTCTAACCATAAGATTGTATGTACAGCACTGTGTAAATTTATAGCGCTATATAAATAATAATAATAATAATAATTATTATTATTATTATTATTATTATTAATGCATATGAATATACATGTGATTCAGTGGTGGTCCCTCACCCAGTGCAGAGGGCAGGACTTGTGGGGGTTCTTCTGGTGCCAGGACTACCTATTTCTGAGGCTAGAGGAGCACCAACGTGGCCCAGAGGAGCATCTGCAGGAGCCAAAATGGTGCCCACAGCCCCTAGTAGCATCTTCACAGGCCCAAGGAGCATCTGTGCAGCCTCTAGAGCACCCACACAGGCTGTAGGAACACTTGTGTTGGCTGAAATGACACCCATATGGGCTGAAACAGTGCCTGCATGGCCCCAAGGGGCACCTGCAAGGAGGGCATGTGCAGGCCCAAGGAGAGCATGTGCAGGCTCAATGAGTGCTTGCAGGGGGCAGGGGCAAATGTGTGTCACCTCCCTTCTGGGGTTTCACTCCTCTTCTTGGGTATCACCTGATATGGTCTGACCCCCCCCCCCCACACACACACCTCCCAGTGATGCTACTGATATGATTGAATACTGGAATATAAAAAATACAGTACTTTCTCATCCTCAATGGGCAAAATGTTTTTCCCCCAGAAATTCTGTCAATAAAGTCATTTTGAGAATTTTCTAGTAAAAAAAAAAAATAAGAAAATAAATAGTCTTCTGCACATTAAGACTTTTGGAAAAAACTTGTGCAAAAACATTTTTTTCTTCAGAAAACAGTGTTTGAGCTAAACTTAAAAAGGCTTTTACACAAACTGAAGTTCATCATTCACAACCTTTTATAGAAGTTTCAAAATCCATTAAAAATCGGGGGGGGGGGGGACCTTTCTTCAGCAGAGGGGAACCCTTTGAAATTATTTATTCTTTCATGCAAAACCAAGGCATATGAAGATATATGTACCTATTGTACACTCAGAAATGGGAAACAGAAACAAGAAGGGCAGAACATATTCTAATCAGGTTTATTTCGTACGTTACACTGTCCATTGTTTTGAAATGACAGAACTTGAATAAGCACAGGTGTTGTATTACATTCTGCCTGAAGGTAAAACAAAATATATTGTCTAGTTCTCCTTGAGGCTTGAAATGGCACTGTACATATTGATCAGCATCCATCCATATGCTGCTCCTGTTATTCTGATTCACTAGCTTTTTTTTTTCACAACATAATATTCCACAATAGATGTGTTCTGACAACTAGACAATGTGGTCATGCTTACCACAGTGAACCCGTTGGTCCACATAAGGTTCACCTTGAGGCCCAAGTAACTGATCTAGGGAGGAATCTTGATGAGGGAAGGGGGCAAGATGGGTGACAGGAGCCCAAGGGTTGGAATTACAGGGGCAGCCTGGAGAGGGGAATCCATAACATATAGTCCTGTAATCATTGTGCAGTTTAAAGATGTGCACATATACAGTTCACATCTACAGGGTCCTGTCTCCATATTCTGCCCATGCCTAAGCTGTGACATTTATTTAAAGGGATGAGATTCACTCTTTACTTGTACATTTTTATGGGAGCATTTTTCAAATGGGCACATTTTTCAGGTACTTTCATACCCATCCATCAGCACAGAGATATTGGAGAGCACAGATGCTGTGGTGAGTACAGATTTAAATCAGCATCTCAGACCTTACACTGGAATCAGATTCCTCTCATTTCTGTATTACAGAATAAAGCCTCTTCATACAATTATGCTACATTCTGAATATACACACTTACCTTTAATGAAATCCTATCAAATTCATGCACAGATTCCAGGGTTAAAGTGGCATGGGGGAACTTGCCTCCCTCCCTCCCAGAATATGCTGCTGTTCAAAAAAGGGTGTATCTTTGTACAAAACGTGCAGGAATGGAATACAGGCCATTGTAGTGTCAGAACCCTACATCTCTAGACACACAGAGCCTGGTGGACATTTTGCTGGTATAACATTTGGACTAGGCCCTGAGGAAAGAATAAAGCTGGGACTAGGAAAGAAGAACAACAGGGGGCATTGGGAGAGGGAAAGAGAAATGAGTAAAATTGAAATAAGAGAAGATGCCAAGAGGAAAGAAGGAGGGAGAGAGATGGAAAGAGCAAAGACCCATGTGACAAAATTCCATTAAATGCAAGGGCACAGACCTTGAAGTTATCATGCAAGTGGTGTGGATTACCAGGTAAATAAATATAGACTTCCTTTTGATTCTCTTCTTGCTTTCTTGTTCTCCAATGCTATCATTTCGGAGGAGCTCAAGGAATTCCCCTATTAAAATGATAGCACGTATGTGGGTGTACTGGTGTGTACCCTAAATTTAATTCCAAAGCTCCTACATGGTGAAATAAATTCTTTTCATTTGAGAGCCCAGATTCCTTGGCTGGATGATCATCAAATCCATTTGTTTTAGAGGATTTGCAAATTTCACTTTCACTGACAGACTTTGATCCTGAATGCCAAAGCTCAGGCTACAAGGGATGTTTTCTGGTAAGTAATGGCAGAAAAATGCAGCAAGCAACTGTTTTGTTCAGGGGCCTTCAGCTATGACATCGATCAACCTTTGTTTTGAAGAGATTTAACCCAGCTGTAGAAATGTGCTTTAAGCAATATATATTTAGAGAGAGAGAGAGAGAAAGTCCCTTGCAAGACATAGAAGAATATAGGATATACAGACAACAAGTCTCTTAATAACAGAAAAAAAGTGTTTCCTTAGAAATATGTTATTTGTAAATAAGGGGAAAATGTGGCAGTGCTTTGACAAGAGGTCTACATATAATCATTTGACAAGAGATCTACATATAATCACTTGCAAGTTAAGCCTGCAGATGTGGATAATCTTCATTCTTGTTCTCACAAATATTTTTGCCACACCAAAAATTTTAACTGCATTTTGGAAACATTCACCCAACATTTTCTGACTGGCTTATTCCCATCCCAAATGTTAACCAGATTGCTATTGTGCATTGTTAATCACCACGTAAATGTTAGCCAGTTTGCTATCACTAATCCTCATTCTCTACCAAAGATTTGTCTAAATGGTTATTGCTAGGGTCAGATAAAGGATTCGATGGACTCATATTTTCACAGTTAAGTAACCATTTGCACATCCTGTGATAGCAAATTAAGCGAAACTCACTTTGCCTTGGAAATCTGTATAATGTCAAAGCATGTGAAGCCACCCTGGTTGTCTTGGACAGAGAGGCGGATACATATAAATAAAACATATTTTATTTATTATTATTTATTCTGAAGAAAATACATTGCTTGGAATTCATTGATGGAAAATACACACACCCTAGCACAACTCTTAGTTACACTGGTGTATCTACATTAATGGATGTTGAGGAAAGCAATATGTTGACGAAAGCAATATATCACATTGTAAAATGACCCCCCTCCCCAGCACTTAGCTTTATTTCCTTAGCCAAATAGAGATCAACATGGTGACAAAACACACAGGCACTATCTGGTAGCAATTGGATAGCCAAGGGAATGGGTCAACTTTCAGCATAATACTGGAAATGAATGAGGGTGCTAGCTCTTGCATTTTCCTGGTTTAAGCTGGAAATTTTCTGAAGGCCTTTGTGTCTCCTCGGCCACCAATTACTTGTGAAGACATGGCCCAGTATGGGAATCTCTGTGCAGTAATGCTGATTGGGTTTTATGATATGCCATGTTATTGTTGCATCGCCACCATTAGTGATGTGCCTATATGCACTTGCACATGACAAAAAGTACATACAATTGAAAAATGCTTTTGTGAACAGATATTAATACAATAATTATTGCAAAGAAAAAATGCACAAAAGGGCCAGAAATCCATTGGTAACATACACTGATGTACCCCCATTCTGTCTTGAATTCAAACACTACCTGGATCCTATCACACTACCCAATTAGAGCACTACAAATCCACTTTAACTGCTTTATTTCCATCCTATGGCAGTCTAGGATATGCAGGAGGGGCATTTAGAATTCACAACCATAGAGTAAACTTTGAGACTGTGCAGACTTCCCTTAAGGGGCAGCCTACAGCCACCTCCAGCTGTGCTGGATCCAGGCCCCAGCAACCACACGCTGCAGCCCTGATCTGGCCTTTCCAGGGTGCAAAAAGTAGCCACAAAAAGTGGCTCCTTTTTGCGCCCTGGAAAGGGTGTGATAGCTGTGGTGCTGCAGCTTTAAAACACTCCTTTGGTGCTGCATCATATGGATACAGTGCCAGGGGAGTGCTGTAATGCCACATGCCATGTGGAGTGACATGAGGAGTCATGCCATCGGGGGGGGGGAGTCAAATCATGCATCATGTGAATGTCATGCTCTGACTTCACCCCCAAGCTGGCCTTTATGGCCGGTGTGCACAACCCCGTTGTCTTGCTAATAAAACTGTAAATCCCATAATTTCATAGAATGCAGCCATAGCAGTTTAAGTGGAATCATCATACTACAGTGGACCCTTGGAATTCACAGCAGTTTTGTTCCTGGACAGCTCCCTATGGATATCAAAATCTGCAGATGCTGAAGTCCCATTATATACAATGGCATAGTAAAATGGTGTCTGTATGGGCTACCTCCAAAAAACATATTGTATCTTGAGGAGGTGTAGTGGCCTGTCACTGTTCGCCTTCATGGTACCAAAATGGAGTCTTCTTTCACTTCTTTGAGCAAGTGATTCTTGCTTTGATTCTTCTAAATCATGTGTTTTGTATATTTGCTAATGTCTTTAAGAGATTAAAAAATAGCTGAGAGTCTTAACACTTAGAAGAGATATCAGAGGGAAAGCATAGGGAAGAACCCAAACAGCTAGAAGCTTGCCCAGCTTACCCAGACAGAGACATAACACAAGCTGGAACAGCATAAGGAGGAATCTAAAGATAGCAGGCTTTGAAGTGGAGCTGGGTCCATACTTAACACCTGTGAAAACAACCATCTGACCAATGGCTAGTAGGGGTATGATCTAGGAGTGACTTGAACTTGGAAGAACCTATAAAACATCTAAGAAATTGGCGCAAGTTTGGAGCTTCAGCACAGACCTTCAGTCTCGACTTGACGTGCTTTTATGGATATGAGAAGGGGTCCACTCTTCTGTTGTCTTTTGGGGGCTCACAATAGCTTAATGGAGGTGTGTTTCTTGGTATGATTTATGCATCTTCCTTTGTATAGCTTACTGGGTGTATAATTAATCATGACACTTTTGCAGCCACAACAAGTATTCTGTATTGCTTTTGAATCACAGAACGGAATCTCATTGCCTTTGGCAGGACAGTGTCCCTTATACAGAATGGCAAAAACAAGATTTGCTTTTTGGAATTTATATATTTTTAAACTATTTTCAGCCATAGATGCTTGAATCCATGGATAAAGAATCTGTGGATGCAGAGAACTGACTGTAAAGCTGTGTAGAGTGAAATTAGCCCTACTTTGGGCTCATCTGTACTCCCATAGTTAATAAGTGTCCTGAACGGGATGTGGCACTGCTCTCAGGAACTGCCCAGGTGCTTTTGCTGCTATTACCTTCCAAACCAGCAATATCAATTTTCTGGAAGTGATTTCTGCTCTGTGAAGGCTCAGATAGGATCTTGGCAGGAATCTTTAAATGCGTAAGAAAATATTCACAAGTTTCTCTTTTTAGGGGGTAGTTCAAAATCTGAGGTGGGATGAAGGGGGAAACAAAAATACCAGTGAGAAAATGAAAAACTCAACAAGAATGACACTCTCAGAGTTACATATGTCCATTCATTTCACAGGCTGTGGCTTATGACTGATTGTGCCAGAGTAAACTACAATAACATCCCAAATCCATAAAATAGTGATGCTTTTATTAGGCCAGCAAGAAAGCACAAAATACATCATGTAAACTTGTAATCCTCCACTGGCTTCTTCATCAGGCAAAGGTGTTTTTAAAATCATGTAGAGAAAGAAATAAAATGATAATGTTAGAGCCACGAGCCTACATTTTGCCAGTATGCGGTTTTTGTTGCTGCCAGTTAAGATGTCTTGAGGAGATGTCTTCTTCTCTCTTTGGCCATTCAGTGGGCACTGAAAGACTATGGAGATTGACGTAAATCCCATCCTTGAAAAGCTGCAGAATAAGCCTGGCTGGCATCTGGAGTATATGGGCTTCATCTACCCAGCCACGGGCGAATATGATAAAACCCAGACTTAAAATTAAATGTGTCTCTAATTCATTAGGGATGAGGTATTTTAAACAGAATGCAATAATCTCCAAAGAGTCATAAAATCCAACAACACACAAAGGTCCCCCCCTCCAGATGCAACAGTACAGTGGTTTCTTGAGAAATCCAATGTCCACTGTCTAAGAAAGCGGCAGGTAGCCTCACCCAGGACAGACACGGCCTTAATTTCAAAAGAAGTTCCTTTTCTGTTGCTAATGGAGTTTAAATTTTGTTGCCAGGATTTTATTCCTCTATGTCTCCCTGAACCCACCTGGTCAAAGAGATGAATAGCTGGTGATTTTTTTCTTTGTTTTTGGATTTTGGGTGTTCTGGACATATTTTGTGGATCTGAAAAAGCCAAAGTTTTATCTCTCTTTCCCTCCTTTCTGTGCCTGATTTTTGTTCTACTGTTCCTTCAGTCAAAAAGTACTATTTGCTCTGAAATGTTTCGAGAATAGTCATCCGTACCACAGGCAGCCAGTAGTTCCCATGATGCAATGAATCCACTCCAGTTTTTAGTCTGAATTTTAAAGGGAATAACCAAGATGTGGGAATGATTTTAGGGTTGAGGTTCAGTACTTTTTAATTAGGTGATTTAGTGATTCATCTTATTGCTGGAGTAGGGGTAGGGACCTGTTGTATTCTCCTTAATGCACACACTGCTAACTATTAAATGATTGTACCACAATTTATGACTGAACTACAGCTTAGGGCCCCACACATGATTATGGATTATGAACACCTCCATGGATAAAAATGAGCTCTTGGTCCACCTAGGCTAGATATTGAAATCTTAGCCTCTAAAATTATGAGCTTGGAAGCCCAGGATTAAGCTCTGTGGCCCCACCTCAACTGAATCCATCCATCTGGCATGTGTTCTTCCTCTCCTTCTACCCTCTAGCTTTGCTAGCATTATAGTCTTTTCCAGTGATCCATGCCTTCTTGTTATATAGTCAAAGTACATCAGTCTCAATTTAATCATCCTGGCTTCTAAGGAGATCTATGGCTTGATCTGTTCCAAGACCCATCTGTTTGTCCTTTTGGCTATCCACGGTATCCTCAGCACTCTTTTTCAGCACCACATCTCAAATGAGTTGATTTTCCTTTTGTCTGCTTCCTTTGCTCCCCAGTTCTTGCATCATACATGGTACTCAAATATTTTACCCTTAGTAGCCCTCTTTACATCTACAAGCAAATGCCATGCCCACTCCCAGACTTGTTGTGGTATATGAAGATTTTTTAATTTTATTTAGTGTGTGTATTTTTATCCAGACATTCCTATACTTTAACATTTTATAAGGAAATAACATTGTTCAAATTAAAATGGTTTTATTTAAATAAATCCAATATTTAACTCAATGCATGTGTAATTTTTACATGTAAAAGGTTTGGGAGGAAGAGCAGTAGGAGGAGACATCAGGGCATCCAAGTCTGCTTGAGCAACTCTCCTTGCGAAAGGGACCCACCTTACCATTTGAGAAGATCTAGGCAAAGCTTTCTGATACCAGGCCCATTGATTTCCTCATCAAATTATCCCACTATCTCAGCCACATAGCTCTGAAGGAGCTCCATGATACAGTAAATATTGCCATGAGTAGCAATACATATTTTCCTTCTACTGGGCTCTGCCTCCATCAATTGTATTTGTGCAAATGTTCCTTTTATCAATAGACAATTGATTTCTAGTGAATGTAAGGGTGTTTTCCCCCCTTCATTATTTGTTTTTGGTGTTGCAGATGAATACATAATTTAAAGGTATGTGTTCTAATCCTTTCCACAGCACACAGACACATGTCACAATTTTAGATAGACAAAGAACCCAGTCCGATCCATGGTTTATCACATTGGTATCCCATAGGAAGAATTTCAGTAGCCATTATGCATCTCTATATACCATCTGGTCCAGTCAAATGATGCACAAACATATTTCATTTGCAAAATGGCTGGTTACTGAAACTGTAAGATTAGCCAAGCTGGGCAGAAACCCATGGATGTTTTGATATCTCAGCTATTAACCATCCCATTATAGAGAAGAGGATCATTTCCCTATCCATATTTGATTTGTAGTCAGTACACACCACACTGTATTACATAATTCAAAGTAGCAAACAGGTAATCACCATTCTGAGTTTTATATATGAATAATTATGTATGATGTATAATTGGTAACTCAATAACAATTAAGATAACTAAGAAAAAATGAAGAATCATTAGGGGTTGCAAGAATGAAATTTAGCAAGATATTGCAAAAAAAATATTTCCAGATTCACCTCTAAATAGGTACATGGAATATGAGAGAAGGTGGAAATGTTGGAGACTGGCTACATTTTAATGAAGGGGTGGGCAAAATGCTGGCCTCCAGAATTTAAAAAAATGGTATCCTTCCTATGGGATTCCAATTCGATAAACTATAGATCAGATTGGGTTCCCTGGCTATCTTAAACGGTGAAATATGTTGAAGAACCACATTTCCTTCTTCCTTGTTTTAATGAATAGTTAATAGATCGTCTTAGATACGTTTGATACCTGGATGAAGCATATTGATTGATAGATAATGCAAGTCTATATATTGCAGGTTTTAATATGCTTAGGTTAGGTTGTGAAACAATATCCATAGATCTTGTTAAGACATAGTTTTCTATCCCATAATAACAAGCCATTTTCCAAAACTGTCCTCCATTTTCCACCTCCAAGCCCATTTCATACCAGTTTTTTTAATTCTTGTTACATAACAGAAGCAAATGTTTCTGTGCCAATTTGCAAATGGATGCAATAATACATGTACCTCCACAAACACCTGTGTGCATTGTGTATATGAACACAGTGTTGTTTTTCATTTTTCAAATGTGTGCACATGGTGGAAAGTGCCACCCTCCCAATTTGTTTTGCTTTGTGAGGCACATCATAAGCCCAGTGCAGTATAAATTTCCAACTTGAAATTGCATCTGTGTCTGGTTGGAGGAGAATGACAGATCAGGTAAATTTAATTTATTTAAAAACCTAAATAAAGTGGATGTCTCATATTTCTCTAGCTATGAAAAGACTCCAAGCAGGACACAAGACAATAGCAGCTGTTGACTTCCATTTTGGTGGAATTATTTATGGGTGTTAAGTGAACTTCAAAGGAGATATCCAAGGCGATGAATCTATTTTGAAGCTAGAGTTCAACGTGTTTCTTTTTTGTTTAAGAGTTCAGACTACACGCTAGAGCAGATTCAGCAATCCACTAACATCTAAGCCATCAGCCACCATGGCCTGATCAAGAACAGCCATCTTCCATGTTTCTAGCAAATATAATTAACACTGTGCATTTAATTTTAGAAGCAACATACAGAAATCATAAATGGAAATTGATAACCTTATCTTCCAGCATTGTCAAAAAGACACGATCAAGCACCTCCCACAACCAATGTGGGGCAGAAATCAGGAGGTTCTGTTTAGCCTTGAAAATGAAGCTAATTTCATTTCCTTATCTCTAACCCTCCCTTCCTTTAAAATGTGCAAAGGCCTCTTCAGAAAAATAATGAGGAGGAAAAGATAATATAGTATTCTGCTGCCCTGTTCAGGGTTTCTTGCCTTATCGAGAGGAAGGGATAATACAATTGATCCACATATATTTATCTGCAAAGGGAAGGTGTGATGGCACACTATAAGGCAAAGGTGATCCAGAGGTGAGATACAATTTGGAAAAGGTGAAGAGGAAACATGACCTCCATCCTTGAAAAAGTGGGGATTATCAAAGAGCTGTTCTACACATATATTGGAAAAGCAGAACATCTAGCTGGCCTTCCGTCTCAGTCTATTACCAGTAATAATGGGACAGATCTGAATGAGATTTGAATGAGTACAGATCCTTATGCTCTGTCATCCACTGAGTGGTGAAGCATCCAGGCAAATCCAGCAAGAGGTATTTTGACAGGGAAACGATTAACCTCTGTCTTACATATAAGGTGGGGGTAAGTTTTTATGCCATTTTATGTGTAATGACTCATTCAAAACCTGTTCCTAGGAGGATAGGCCCATATTACACTGGAAAGTTCCTCTGTCTACAGAAAGCAAGTTGTTCATAGCAACTGTGATGATCTTGCTATTTTTAAAAGGAAGAAACAAGTATGTTTGGCAATTCTCTTTGCAAGAAAGTCTTCAAAAACTGTTATTTTGAAGGTTATTCACAGTCTGAGACCTATTCTCCAAACAAAATAAAGTAAATCACACAAGATTGTTTTGAACAATATCTACTATTTTCTGCATATAAATCATGTTGTTGTTTTTTCTACACAAAATAGGCTACATAGGAAATATTGGGCGGCAGTTCTTTTTTGCATGGAAAATAATATTTCAATGCAAAAAAACACTATTCTTTGCAGAAAGATTGTTATTTTCTGTACAAAACAAACACATGTGGATTTTGCATAGAATAATTCACAAACTATGAACTTGACTGCACTAATGAAATATTATTGAAATATTTTCTGGGGCCATTTAATTTTTTAAAAAAATATTCTTCTCCTATCTAGGCAACTGACCATTCTAGGATACTTTGTACTGTGCTAGAGGTGAATATCCTGTGACTTATTGGACACATGTTATCTCTTGGTCTCCCCACCCAAAAAGCTTCCTGAATTACTATTATTCTGACTCAAAATAAGGTGTAGCTTTACCTGCATCTTATTTTTGTTCCAATACCACCCATAAAACTTCTGGCCACTTCTAATTGTACATTTTGGTGTCGGGGGGGGGGGGAGGGAGATTAGTGAGACACCCAGAAGGCCCTACAAGATGAAAATTGGTCCTGAAACTCTACAACTTTTCTATATTTGTTGACAAAGGACAAAGAGAAACAGCAAATCATCTCTACCCATATAGCTCAAGAATTTTTAGGCTTTCATATTGTTTTGTACTGTGTTCCATGTTTTTATGTTGTTGTTTTAATTTGTTGTTGTTAAGAGGGGTGGGCTATAAATAAAAAATTGTTGTTGTTGTTGTTGTTGTTGCATGAAAATTGCATTAAGATAAAAATGATGATCAACAGATCACATATTTCTCCAAACACTGTCTGGTCAAATGTTTCCTTACAGGGGTCCTCAGTCTGCCCAATCACAGTGGGTCTTCAAGAAACCATAGTTCAGGACGTGAAAGACACTGAAAAAGATTTCTAAGGGCATTTACACAAACAAAGTTATAAAACTGAACATAATTAAGATTTCTGATAAGACAGGTTTCCTGAGAATACAGTCTCTTATAAGTGCACTCAACTGAACCATATTCAGACCTTTGTGCTCAACTAGCTAAAGTCTCTTGAGAAGCTGAAGTGTCTGGAGACATTGATTGGTCTTATGTACAGAATTCTGAGTTGGAATGGAAAATAATTAAGCAAAGTAAAAAAAATCAAAGAATTCATGTTGTTCTGTTTTAATTTGAAGAGAGGAAAGGTGGGGAGAGGGAACATAGCAACACATCTGAAACTGATTGGTATATTTTAGCATGTGCTTTCATGGATTTCACCCACTGTATTATTGCATATGTGCATCTGAATAAGTGGGCTTTATATCCATAACAGTTCATGTTGAAATGCTTAATTTCGTGCCTTAAATGTGTTGAAAGATTTTCCCCCTTTTAGTGAAAATTGTGGTTTTTAATGAAAGTATCCATTTTGTACTCAAAATACTGACTGTGACACAAAACGCATCTTGTCTCAGAAATTCAAATGTGTGTAAGGCTTCCCAGGGCATTTTGGAGATATGAAATGGTTATATTCTGCATTTATATAAATTGAGTGTATATTACAGGTAATAAGGTAAATATTGATATGTTTTGCTGGTATTAGAATAAAGAAATTGATCTCTTGAGAGGGCTGGGAGCATGGAACACTAGAGGTGAATAGTTTTTGGGTGAAAGCTAGAAATACATTTGTAAATGTTCATGTCAGGACCATTTAGAATAGGTAGGGGAATGTGTTAAATTGGTTTTATTTAGTTTAGTCATGACAATGAGTGCACTGTACTGTTGGATGTAGGGTTGTGGGTTGAGAGTTAAGTGTAGAGTGATAGGAGATATGATTCTGATAGGCTAGTTAAAATAACTATAAAAGAAAGAGTTACCATTCAGCCAGTATACTTATTTGACCATATGCTTCTGAATAATAAATAATTGTGAAGTTTTATTAAGCAATTATGTGTTAAAGAACTCTTTTGGTAACACACACACACACTTGTTTGGCAACTAGGCTATTGTTAGGCTGATTATATTTAGTTTTTTTTAAAAAAAATCAGACATCTTGGTGTCTGTCATGGCAGCAGGAATACAAAGGGAGTTATTTCTTTTGGTGACTGGTGGTGAGATTGTAGTAAACATCTAACAGAAAGGAGTCCCAAAATTGGTTGTCACAAGTGGTGACAACAACAGGCCTCACAGATGATGGGAGAAGCATAGATAACCAGAAGAGGGTTATTACAGGGAGTGGTTGCAGATGAACCAAGCAAGTAAAGTTCATCACATGCAGTGGTAGCAGGAAAGACAAGTAGGTGTCACCTCACAGAGCTGCTTGTCTTGTTTTCACACGGCAACAGCAGGCAGAGTGCTAGAAGTTCAGAAGCTGAAGGAGCAAGTAGTATCCAATAACCAAACAGTCCAGAGTCACAAGCCATAAAGGGAGGGAGGAAGGGAGGGAGGGAAAGTATGGATCTTTCCTAAAATATGAAAAGTAAAACAAAATTCCAATTGCCAATGTTTAAAAACACCTAGCACAGAAAACCCTGCAACTATCTGAATGATGCTTGTCGTGTTTCATTCCTTTATACTTACACCCATGTAAGTTCTTTCAAGGCCATTGCAGAAGGAAGAAGCCCACATCTTCTTGTGTAATACTTTTTCTCTCAAACATCCTAAATGCAACCAGAGGCTCCTTGATGCAGTTCTGTCCCCCCACACACTGATAAGCTGTAGGAATCGCCATGGGAACCATAAACACCTGGGACCAAAGAATAATCTTTCAACCATTTGTGAATGTGTATGAACTGCAACTTCTTTTCCTTCTCGAAATATAGAAAAACAATCAGTTCTCATGTACACACTATGGCCAGTTAGTAACTAGGGAGTGGAACTGTACCTGAGAACCGCTAACAGCCAGAAAGGAGAAGTCTTCCTCTCCAATAACTGGCATAGCCACAGCCTACTGATGGAGGTTTAACTATTGGGTGTATGTCACAGCCATCATTATCTCATATAAATCAAAATCAAGACCCAACACAAAGTGAAACAATTCATTATCAGAATTACCAAAGCAGGATTCAGATCCTTTTGTGGTAAACCATAGTTGACATGAGTATTCATTACTTCAATGTTTAACAACTGACATGATAAGATATTTACAGCCTGATCCTATACATGTTCGATCATGTTCAGAACATTCTAAACTGGCTCACTTTCAAAGTGTACAACAATGTATTTACAATGACTACCCACTATTTGTACTAGTCCTCCCTATCTCTTTTCAACCCAATCTGATGATGGGCCAACTTATAGCTGAGTTCCACTTGAGCAGCCTTTTTCAATTGCACTGAATAAAGCAAACTAAATTTGTCATGCAAGATTTCATTTTTCTCTAGGAAAAAAGGAAAGGCGTGTACAGAACACTTCCACTCAATTTTGCTGAATTTCTTTGTCCTTTCATAAGTCACCTCTGAGGTTTTTATGTGCAGACTTTCTTTTGGACTGCTGCTATTTCATGGAGCAAAAAGAACAGTGTTTATGCATTAGGGAGAACACTTTAACATTGGTATGCAAGTGGGACTGGCTTCAAGATGAATTGTGTTTTTCTTGTATTTGAAATGACCTATTAAATTTTAGTGCTACTATAATAATGTCCCCTCCCTCAAGGAAAACTAGGCATACCTCTATTAAAAATATCTGGAATAGAGGGAAAAGCAATGAAACAAATAGATCTCTCATTTTTTTTTAAAAAAAATGGGGACATTATTTTGCCAATGTGGGTGGATAGGTATGAACACAGCAAGTCACCTGCATGGCCAGTGTGGAGTTCAGGTGCAAATCATTCAGCAAACTTACTGAAGTCAATTGTACCTAGTTTACTTATGATTATCTTATTCCCATAGATTTAAGTGATCTACTGCAGGTGTGAGCAACTTTCAAGGATTGGGGAGGAGGAATATTCACCCCTTACAGGACTCTGAAGGCCACACTCTTCAGCTCTTGTTTTCCTCACCTTTCTGTCACACACACTTGAGAAGTTTAATGTTTATTCATTCATTTCATTGAAAGCATCCCCTGTACCCTCTAGGGATGAGTCAATCTCCCTGTGTTTTATCCCTCCCTGGGCTGTATTGAACCTTTATTTTTGACAACAAACTACAACAGCATTTAAATTTAGTTTACTTCATCAAATAAAGTCCTTTACAGGGTGTTAAACAGACCAGGGTTTTGAAATATGGTATAACTGGCAAGGAAATGTGGGTGTGCTCAGAGTCAAACAATTTGAGAAATAATGAAGGGAGGAATCAAGGAGTACAGAACAGCCCTGAGTGCTAGATGAGGTCACAGGGCTGCATTTTCTACATCCCAGGTCTAACAGAGGTATGACTAAGGCTAAGATCCTTTAAGCACCAGTGCAATGTAATGTAGGGATGGGAAGAATATTTTTAAAATATTCAAAAAATGGTTAAAAACATGGTTCTTGAATACTGATAAATACTGATGATAATAATCCGAATGAAAATTTCTGCAATTTGGAACATGTGTGCATGTTTCTGCCTTCATGATGCCTGTTAACTTATGGTGACATCATGAATTTCATAAGTTTTCTTAGGCACAGAATATTAGAGGTGTTTGTCAATTCCCTCCTCTAACATATACATTACCTGGTATCCATTTGTGGTCTGTCATCCAAGTACTAACTAGGCTGACTCTGCTTGGCTTCCAAGATCAGAAGGGATTTGATGCCTTTAGGGTCTTTTCTGCACAAAATGTGCATGTGACTGTTTTCTACATATTCTGCAGAGAAAACAACTTTTCTTTTCTGGCCAGAACATAATATTCCTGACTACTGTGTATTCCTAGCTATTCTGGAATAATAGTATCCCAAAATTGTAAAGATGTAGACTTGACTGTTAAAGTCACACTGCTTTGGTGTATTTAGCTTCATATTACATTATAGTTACATTTTAAAATGTATAAAGGCATCTGGAACCAACAAACAAATTATTCTGGAAGTAAGCTGTAGTTATAATTGTTTATAACAACTGAAATGGGAAATCTTTCTCAATAAATTTCAGCTGACAATCAGCATGTGTGTATGTGTATGTGGGTGTGCTTGCATATACGTATACACTTATGAATATGCTCGTACATGCATTGGGTGAGGCTAACAGGACATATAAAAATGAATGTTTCATCTGATCACATCAGACTTGGACGTCTTGATGTTCTTGAACTATAACTGTCACTCAAAGAAAGGTGATGGTGGTTTGGTTTGCTGAGTCCCTATCAAATAGGTCAGCATTTATTTTAAATATTGAGAGAGGTAAGCTTATGGGAGACTGGGTAATTTGAAGATTATTTCCACCTATTTTTACTAGTACTAACTGAGAAGGAACTTAAATTTGGATGAATATGAATATTTTTATTTAGAAATATGCAGGAGTGCAACTAAACTCACAATAGTAATTCAAAATAGACAAACCATCCAGAGCTAACAAGAAAAGTATTGAAATTGTATAGTCAAACTTTGGGATTGCAAATGGGGTAATATTTATCTGTCCTGCAGAGAGGACCATGGAAAGTGGAATATGGTTCAAGTGGAGTCTGAAGGAGACACAGTGAGTAAAAGACACACTATATGCACTGTGAGCACCAAGGCTAGGCTTGGGACTGAGATTTATAAAGTATCTGAGATCCCAGCCTCAAGGGATGCTAAGTTCTTTCTTGCAATGTATCAAAGATCTGATGATCTTCCCAGGGAATCTACAGTGGGATTCTAGAATGACTGATGACTTTAATTTTGGAGTAACAAAAATAGTGATTGGATTTAGGACAAACCCAAAATAGATGGATAAGAAAGTCGGCTTGGAACACAGCAGCAGGTAGGTAGGTAGGAAATGTTGGCTTTTTCTGCTTTGCTTTTGTTTCTGGTGTGAAATTAAAAGTGGAGAGCTTGGGGGGATAAAGCACACCCATTTAGCTGTTTCTTAGTGTTACCTGGGCCCTTCACATGTCTTCAGGTCTACATGTCCTTCCCATGGAAAAGTCTCCTGGTATTCTAAAGATCTTTGTGAACTCTTAAGAACATGCCTGGCCCCAGATATGAAAAGATGACAATCAAAATAAAATGAGACGTGTGTTGGGTACATTAACACCTTTACAATTGGCAACTAGGGCACTGGGCTAGGGAGTCTGGGAGTTGTAGTCCGGAAACAAGCTTGGTAACTACTACTATAGAGCCTTCATTACCTTGTTGGCAAGGAGTAGATAGATTGAATAATTTAGTTTGGACTCTTTAGGCAAGGATATAAGTAATTATTTTCTGAAATCTATTTCTTTCTACCACCCTTAGAAGCAGAGTAAAAGTAGATAGGCCAAGCTTTTCTTTAACCACGGGAAGAGAAGATTGTATCTCGGCTTGTCATTCTCACTTTCAGTAACATTGCAGGATATAATAACTTCTGAATAACCTATTTGTAACTTGTGAACAAATCTACACTCTGTTTGGAAGGGTCTGGAAAGTGTGTCTCCAGTCTGTCTGGAATGGTGTCTTATTTTTGGTCATTATTTTGACCTTGCATGGAAAGCAGGAGAATTATTTTAGTTTCTTTCCATGCAGAAAAACTTTCTAAAAGGATTTTTATGCCAGATCACGTACTATGACAGTCAAGATTTCCTTTCGATTGAGCACCAGATTGAACCTTAAATAAACAAAGAAATGTGAAATATTGAATCAAAAGGGTAAAATTGGCAGTCCTTGGTATTATTTCAAGAAGATGAACTGAATCCTTTTCCTTGGGTCTCCAAGGTTACTTATTTTTTCAATGTAAATGTGAACTGAATGTCCCTTAGATTAGGATATCAGTCTTTTCAGACCTTTGAGTTTGGGTTTCATCCAAGGGTCAAGCTAGGGCAGCTACAGGTAATCCAATGAACATTAGACCTCCCTCAGCACAACAGGGGCATGTAATGTGTCTTGACACATGGAAAAGAGAAATGAGTTTCCCTTCCAGCACCACCCTCTAAAATGTATAATACCCAAGGATAGATCAATTTATTTTGACACACAAGGTGGAAAAACCCTCAGATATACTACTTTACCCTGCCAGTTAAAACAAAACAAAATAAAACAATAAAAATAAGTTTCTGTTACAGAAAAAATGGCTTGATAGATTTTCACTAAATCTGGATGGCATATTTAATGTGGTCTGGTCCAACATATTGGCTATGTTGTGCAGGCCCAAATAACTGGATTTTTACCTAATGTGGAGGGTATCTTTGGGAAGATCTGATTTGAAATTTAGGCTATGTGGTCTTACTTGTACAGTGGAACCGTGGTATCCACTGTGGTTTGGTTGCAGGACCCCCCATGGATACTAAAATACTTAGATGCAAAAATCCCATTAAATACAATGACATAGTTAAATGGTGTCCCATAAAAATGGCAAAATTAAGGTTTGCTTCTTAGAATTTATATTTTTAGAAAATATTTACAAGCAATGGATACTTGAATCTGTTGATCAAAAATCAGTGGATAAGGAGGACTGAATGTAATGTAGTCTGTGTTGGGGGACTGGGAAAATTGCAAATATTGATTTCATCCATATATAATATTGCCTTGATAGGTGATTTGAAGATGAATACTCTCTTAAAGGCAAACTCTAGCACACAAAGAGTTAGGCACTCACCATCAAGAGAACTTGAAACTGATCAATCATTAATGATGATTAATTATTTTCTAAGTAATGCTGGATATTATTGTAGCTGTTATAAGTTAGTATGAAATAGGGATGCAGTTCTTCACTAATTTTTTTTTTCTCAAATGGAAGCAACATGCAATTTTAGCAATTTTCTACCCATTGTTAGAAAACTTTTGAAAAATGTGTAGTTTTTAAAGATTATTCTCAATTAGGGACTTAGGGGCAGTACAGACTGGTACTTTGTACCAGCCTGACTGAGGAGTAGGGCTGAACTAGGGCTGTGCATCCACACACACCCAGCCCTAGTTCTACAACTTGACCACCATCATGGTGTGCACTTGTCAAAATGGTGTGCATCATGATGGTGTCCATGGTGAGCAGCGCCCAAATGGTGCTGTACAGGAGGGGCATCATCATGGCACGCAAGCATGCCATAATGACACCCCTTCCAGGAAGCTGCTCAGAGCAGCTTCTTTTGGGGCATGAATTGATGCTGCAGCATGCAGCTGCTGAAGCACCAATCTGGGGCATTCAGGGGCAGCGTTTAGCCGCCTATCCATATAGCCTCTTATTCTGCTCAAAATTTGTGCGTGGCATTACTTCGCAGAAAATTGGTATGAAACAAAGAAAGACAGTTAGAAAGAAAGACAGGCAGACAGAAACCTGTGAGCTATGTGAAAATTGTGTAAAGATCCTTGTCTGCCCAGGACTCACCTTGTCATGGTTTCTCCAAGATCCTTGAAAAGTGATTTTGACTGTTTTTTAAATGTTCATGAATATTGTTTCCATCCTTGAACTAAAATCATCTGCCTGATGTAGCGATCTCGGGGATGAAACAGATGGCTGAGTTAAGCCAGCTTTGAACTGGCTCTGGGGTGTGGTGCTTAGATGTTCCATGCCCCAAATCACCCAGAAGTTCTGGGTAACTCAGGGACATGGCATTTAGATGCCACTTGCCCCAGAGCCAGTGAAAAAACAGCTGTAGAAAGAAAGGGCAGCTTTTTTCGATCCCAAATAGGAGTGGATTTTTTCTGCTCCTATTTGGAGTTGAAGTCAAGTGGATTGGGCCGTTCATCTGTTTGTCGTGGCCCAAATACAGCCTTAAATGGGGTGGTTCCGAGCCGCCCCACTTGGGCTGTCAGTTTCTCCCCTCACTCTACCTAATGTTATGGACTGTCAATGGAAGTGATATTGTGATTTTAATATTTGTAATTTTATATTGTTTTTAGAAGATGTTTTAATTTTTTATTTCAATATTTTTTAAAATTGTTATTGTGATCCAACTTGGGTCCCTTTGGGGAGAAAGGTGAGATAGAAATTAATTAATTAATTAATTAATTAAGTTGTTTCATGATTCAGTCCCTAAAGCAATGTAAACCAGTTAAAACATGCAAAATGTGGAAATTAGGGTTCATCTTACAATGAACTGAGGATGAACAAAATATACTGGTGGGTTTCAGAGACAGTCAGTGAAACTGAGACAAAGAACACTCACACCCATCTTTATTTATATGGACAGGGTGAACAGAAGATGGACATTCTCAGCAATAACTCTGTGACAGATTCCTGTTTCCTCCTGAGTTGTGAGAGAATATATTATGTGACATAGGCTTTTGTGCAGAGCATAAAGGCAGCTCCCTTCCTTCTTTTCACAGACCAAGTTCAATTTCATTCAGGTGATAAGAAAGATATGGCCAAGCCACATTCATTAGTCAGGAGAGGAAAAACCTTGAGTTTATTTTACAATCACAGCTTTTGGACTGTCAGGAATCTCTGAAGGGTCATTTGGGCTAACATCTAAACCAATACAATTGTTTGGGTTTTTTGTAAGAATACTCAACCCCTGTAAGTATGTCATGAGCTACTTCTGAAAGTCTCAATGGCCTGATACAGATGAGCCAAAAGGCCATCTGTGCAATGGGATTAGGGTTAGGGAGAGCACAGCATCCGCACACTCCCTAACCCTAGAATGTGATGACACAAAGCCTTTTAGATGGTGTGCCTAAGCAAGCTGATGCAACTGTGCAGCTTTTAGATGGAGCTGTGCAGTTGCGGTGGCAGAAAGGCACCAATGGCGCTTTTTCCTTTCATTGCACCGCAACTGCGGCACTAAAAAAGAGTGGGGTTTGCCTGCTCCTTTTTTGCTGCACAGCTTTGCCGCAGCATCTAGCTGCTGCGGCGAAGTTTCTCAGCAAAAATGAATGGCTACAGACAGCTATCTGTAAAGCCCTTCTGTTTGTTTGTTTAAAAAGATGTAGTCTCCTTCTTCGGAGGTCTTTAAACAGAGGCTGAATGGCCATCTTTTGGAGATTCTTTGATTGTGATTTCCTGCATGGCAGAGGGTTGGACTGGATTTCCCTTTTGGTCTCTTCCAACTTTATGATTCTATAAAAGATTACGGGCTTTATCATACCAGTCTGCTTTCTCACAGCAATCTCTTAGACAATTGTTGTCTAAGCAAATGGAATCATACCAGTGTAGAAACAATCACACACCTTCTCTCCAATAGCACTATGGTGCTGCTTTGCTGATGCACATTCATGCATTAAGTCTTCTGCATGGAGTCACTGACCCTGCCTTCCTCCCTGCATCCACCCTATATAGTACATATATACTGTTAATTTTACTTTTTGAATTTTTTACCACAGTTGCACAAATGCCTCAGTTTTGATACTTCTTGCTGCCTCCATTTTGTTCTTCTGCTAATACATTTTCCTTTCCTGCCATATTGCCAGCACTGGAGAAGAAGATCAAAATATCACTGGATTGTCCCTCTTCTGGTCATCTGAGCATAGTGATATTTTGATCTACTTCTCCAGTGCTGGCAATGTGTTCACTTATTCTTCCTTAAAAAAGAAGAATGGGATAGGGGAAGGGGGGGAGTATTTTTATAGGCTCAAATAACTCCTGAGATAAATTGTTCTAGATTCCAGAGGGAAGTAGTTAATCACTTAAACTACAGCTAGAAGTTTTCATGCTGTAATTGTACAGTCGTGTAATCATACAATATCTGTGCTACATCACCTTTCTGTTGGATAAGTAGAATTGTACAACTGTTAATGGATCTTCCAGTGTGTCTCCTAAATGTCCCATTGTACAATGGAGCATGTACAGTAGCTATTTCTGAAATCTCAGCAAATGAAGTGGTATATTGAAGGTATGGACAAATAGTTACATACCTCTAAGAATCCACAACTGCATAGTTACATACCTCTAAGAATCCATAAATCCACCCTTACTAAGAGACATTGGAGTGTCAGACTTGCAAAAAACCTGGGCTCATATTCAATATACCAGTATTTTCTAGTGCAGGTGAAAGAGAATGTCTTTTACATATTGGATGAAACTCTAATACCTGGGAACTAATAGAACATGCCTGCAAATACACACTCAAGCAAATATATGCTAATAATGAAATCTACTTGCATGTATCCAGGATATTCTATCCACTAGCAATTAAGTGCATTTCTGAAATGGTTAAATTGGCCAGCTTGCCAAAGAGTTTAAAGAAAGTATTATTTATGAGCAGCATCTGACTTGCATATACTTCACCCTCCATATTCACAGAATTGGCATCCATGAATTCAACCATGCAGAGCTTGAAAATATTTTTTTTAAAAAAAAATCCAAAAAGCAAACCTTGATTTTGTCATTTTATATAAGGGACACAATTTTACTATGCCATTGTATATAATGAGATTTGAGCATCCACAAAATTTGTTATCTACATGATGCCCTAGGATACCAAGAGCCTCTTATATTCAGATTTTTAAACTCTGTGATAATCAAACGTATCCAGTTTGAAACACTGATTATGATTTTGATCTGGTGATATGTGATTATTTTCACAGCCATTTGACACATTTAGTATTTTTTAAAATAGATATACAATATCATATCAAAGTAACATTTGTATTGTTTCAATAAACTGGTTTATATTTCTGTCTCTATATCCTAACTTCAATACTTTCCTGTGAACCAGTGAACTTTCCAAATCTCATATGTTTTGCTCTGTCTCTGGTTTTATCTGTTCAGATAAAGATAGTCCTACACTGATAGTCCCAAATCTAGTGTGATGTTCATGGTAGCTTTTGAGCCCTCATGGCTTGGCAGTCTTCTTCTGCACCAAATGCTCAGCAGCTTACACTCTGGAGAAACAAGAAAATGTTTGCTCTATCTTCTACATGACAGTACTTCAAATACCTGAATGTGACAATCAGGCCATGTTTTAGTTTTCTCCCCTAGAGGCAGAATGTACCCAATTTTCTCATGTGTTCACCATAAGACTTAGTTGTGTATTGTAAACACCAGAAGTCTTAAAGTACATATCTAATCTGGGAACCTGGTATTAAAAAACAGTAACACACCCCCCCCCCCAGTTCTCCTCACTGAACTATAAAATAGATGAAATTCATGATTTCTACATTGGTCATGCATTTCACATATCTATGTTTACCAATTTTGTTGTTGTTCAGTAACCTGTGAAACAAAAGTCCTAGAAAGATTTTGAGCTCAGTGTTCAGAGAGAGCGGATTAATCAAAGAAAAACAATCTCACTGAAACTGATATATGGTACAGACAAAAGATTTCTGCAGAAGCTTTTGGGGGGGGGGGGAGTGTTCTTTGTTTTTGTTTTTTGCTGGAACATTCTAGGGAGAAAGGTCACTCTTCCATGCATTCTAGACCTGGTCAACTCCCAAAGCCTATTCTCTCCCCCCCTCCATCCCTCTCTCTCTCTCAATCTCAGTGTACTCAAATATTGTACAATTTGTCTCATATATTGTACTAGTAAAACACACAACTTATATGAGAAACTGGAGCATGTCCAAAGGAGGGTGACTAAAATGGTGAAGGGTCTGGAAACCATGCCCTATGAGGAACAACTTAGGGAGCTGGGGGTGTTTAGCCTGGAGAAGAGAAAGTTAAGAGGTGATATGATAGCCCTGTTTAAATATCTGAAGGGATGTCACATCGAGGAGGGAGCAAGCTTGTTTTCTGCTGCTCCAGAGAACAGGACCCAGAACAATGGATGCAAGCTCCAGGAAAAGAGTTTCCACCTGGACACAAGGAGGAACTTCCTGACAGTAAGGGCTGTTTGACAGTGGAACACACTTCCTCAGAAAGTGGTGGAGTCTCCTTCCTTAGAGGTCTTTAAACAGAGACTGGGTGGCCATCAATCAGGGATGCTTTGATTGGGAGTTCCTACATGGCAGAATAGGGTTGGACTGGATGGCCCTTGTGGTCTCTTCCAACTCTATGATTCTATGATTTTATGGACTTCTTGGAATTATTACAATGCTATAAGATGGACCACTATCATTGTCTTCATAGTACAACCTGTGGATAGTGGGAGTGCAGGAGAGAGACTACATGAAAAACAGGCTTGCCTAAAACCACATCTGGTCTTCTGAGCCTCTGCAAAATCAGTCCATGCAGATAGAAATTTATGTGCACAACAGCAATCTCTATTCAAATATTATAGTCGTCAGTGAATGTCCAGAGATGTCAAATGTATGAATAGGAAAGAGATTCACTCAGTTTTGAATTCTGTTTCAAATTATTTATTTTGTGCTGCCTTAGATGGCTAATGGAACCATGTACATCTTGCCTGAAAATCCATACATTTGCAAGATTTGTGATTTGTTATAGAACAGAAAAAAGAAAAGAAAGGGCACTAAACCATCATACGATTCAGAAATATACACAGCTCAAAAATATAGACAAGCATGCAAACATGTACACAAAATTCATCTGTTAGGGAAATGTGTGTCACCTATGATTCCATTTTGAAGTTAAAAGCATACAGAAGTCCACATAAATGTTCTTGTAGGAGAAAAGAAGAAATCTATCAACTAATGTAGAAATGGGATAGACTGGGAAAGTAAGAAACTCTGCAAGAATGAGACCAAGAACATATTACAACCCTAGATCAGGTGCACTGCATGGGTAAGGTAAACTCTTCACTCTCTCCCTAGCCCCCAAAGCTTCAAAAAAGTCATTCAGCATGACTCATAATAAATAGATACTGGCACAACTAATGGCAGAACTTGGAAACACTTTCAATTAGAAAGGGATGCAAGACATTATCTGCCCTAGTTTGGCTTTCAGGAAGAGCGAGCTGTGTTTTTCTTAAATTACTGAGATTGGAGTTGTGGGAATTTAATAGGTGTGGTGGGGAAGGTTTGCTATTAACTTCTTTTAAAGTAGAGCAGTTAATGTCCCTGCACAAGATTAATAAATTTGAAAGAGGGGGATTACAAATGCCTTCATCTAGAATTCAGTAACTGCAGGTGATTACTTCCTACAATTTTGCATTGATTACTGTTAAAGCTTAAGCTGCATTCTTTCTGTGAACATTATTTTTAATTAATACAAATGCTTCCTGCAAACAGAAGCTGATTTCCATCTTCACTAAATTTGGCTACTAGGAAACTGGGAATACAGTGGTTAGGTCACCAGATGGGAGTTGCCTCGTCTGTGTTAGTAACAGATGGCATTCAGCTCACTTTCTCTTGTGGAACCAGAGGAGATAGCACAGTTTTTGGATAGATTCAGCCCAAATCCACCCTGAGTAGAATCCACTATCTTCTTACAGAAAAAGTGGAATTAAAATACACATGGAGAACATCCAGTTTTGCTGTCACTCCATCAATCCTCCAGAAAGAAGAAGAGTAAAGTGTTTTTCTCCAGCCACCAAACTTGTGTGAGAGAAGCTGCCTTTATCTGCCCATCTTCTTCTCTTTTAATGCTTTAGATGACACATTTTTTTTTTAAAAAAAACCTATCTAGAGTTCTGAATTTGGTTTGGGGATAGAGATCAGCACCCTGGACAGCTCCTTTGGAGTTCAAACTGAAGTCTGAGGCTTAGAAACCCCTATAACCATGTTTCATCTTTACATCTCACCTATTTTCTAATGAAATCTTCCCAATTTAACCCCAGAAGAAGACTCTGAGGTGGGTCAACTGAGAGAGTGATTGACCTACAGTTCCCAAACAGTTTTCATTTCTATCTGTCCTATAACTATGCTTGCATTTTAGCTATTAACTATTCTTGTAATTATGGTTGTGTATTTCAGCAGTGTACAGGAAGAGTGCTAAGGAAGAATCTTTGAAACTGGATGAATTCAGAAAGTTCTGTATACTTTTATATCTTGTTTGTCAATTTTTGCTGTCTCACTGTTTTGCTCCCATGTTTTGTATAGAATTCTATAGCACATTTTCTAAAATAGATTGATCACTTTTATCTCTTTATGTGCCTAATTTTGTATTCATCCTTTGAAACTTAAGGCCACAGAAAATCAGGATATACTGTATATAAAACATAGATATTTTTTTTTAAGCATCCTATACTTTGTATATATTCTAATTCTATGTGATCTTGGGTTTCTATTTACTGGCTGTTTTCTTCAGGCATGGTTATTATATTGATTTATCTTACATGATTTTTTGTTTGCTATCATTTACATTTACATCATTTTTGGCTCAGGAGCTAACTGCTCACTTCTTTTGAGATTTGGCCCATAGTCAGACTCTGAATTTGATGACTGAGTGACACTGGAGGTTCTTCTTCTTATGACACTTTCTACTGAAGAGACCCATTCCCAATGTGAGATGGACTGAACCCTATGTGGAGCAGATTAGGATTGCTGGCCAAGAGAGTAACCCCCGATTATAAACCTGATTATAAACCAAATACACTGTGGAGAAAAATGTGGCAACACTATTATCACTATGGCTTTGTCAATTGAATATTTCCACAGATTTGTATAGCCAATTATGCTACTATAGCTTTCTAGTGATTTCATATATAATTTAATAATAGCATAGCACAGTTCCTGTCACATTGTGTAGTCCTACATTGAGCATATCATAAGGGATCTAATAAATTTAGTAGTGTAGTGTCATTGCAGAATTATAATACATCTCAGTTGAAGTATTAATATTGAACTGAATATCTTATCACACATAAGCACCTAGAAGTACTTTGATTGAGAAAAGTCTAGTAAATTCATCACCAGACAACACATAACCAAAAATGGAAATAAATTCTGAGATGCATCCTGGAGGTATTGGGGGAGGTGGTCAATCACCTGGCCAGTTATTTCTGGAGTAGATACTGGCTTTGTTTGGTTAGTCTAAAAATGACTAAAAGGTACTCGGCTGGCATTTTTAAAGATAAATCACAAACCCACAGGCTTGTATTAAATACACACACACATTGCAGTTGGCACCTTTTTTGTGTGAAATGGTGATGGGTGAAACCATGGCTCTCTTTAAGTTTTTGTTGGTGATGGCTGCATTTCTCATCAAGATGTTAATGAGCAATAATTTCCCCAAACTTGAACAAAAGCTAGTTGTAGTTCAGAGTTTAGTTCAGATTCTTTTCTGAGACCTTTTTAACAGACTTCTAAATAATAACACCAGCTGTCTCTTTCTACCATGGGTGTCAAGGCAGACTTTCTTATATTTAGAAACATTGGAGAATTAATGAGGACAAAAGACAGAAAGTGATTAGACAGATCCTGTTGGGGTTTCAAAGCAATTAATTATTCTGAAAACCAAGAAATAATTAAAATATGCTGCATGTAAATCTCTAATGAAATAGTGCATCTGTTGTGACACTTTTGCCTCCCCCATTTATTCTTTCTTCTTATGATCAAACTTCGGGAGGAGGGACCATTCCTTGCACAATGTGCATAATACTAATCTACCAGGGGAGAGAGAAAAAAATAAATATACCACATTAATTTTAAATGTGATAAAGAAAACCAAGCAGGAAACCATAATAAACTGACAGTACACTCCTTAGGTAAGCAGGATCTAATCAATCATGCAGGTTCCATTACCACTTCAGGCTCCAATCCACCTGAAGTTAAGCTTGTTGATGTTGGGAGGGTTTTGTTAGGAAAAGCCAACTTTTTAAAAAATATACTTTGTTCACATTAGAATCTGTGGGACTTTGTGTGAGTCAGGTCCATGATATATACAGTAAATATGGGATTGTTTCTCCATAAGGCATAGAAGAATTACAGTTCTCTAACACACACACACACACACAGAGAGAGAGAGAGATAGTACTTCAGTGTTGAAAAACAAAAATATTGAATTAAATAGAAACTAATCCTATCCAAAAGATTTAATTCACAGTTTCAACAGCAGACTTGCCTCAGAACAAAGCGCTGTGATGAAAGGCATGTCTCTGTATATATAAAAAGGGAATTTCTGTTTTGTGTGGTTCTACCTGAAAAAAATACAGCCTTCAAAACCTGATCTACACAGAATTAAAGGTCATGGACTCTATTCTCATACACCGCTTAGTTTGTCACTAAGTCCAGCCAACCATTTTTGTGCTCGGTGCATGAATCTTGTGCTTTATTCCATGTAGCTGAGAAGCTGTGACCAGCAGAGTACAGAGTGTTGTAAAGGAGGTTGAAAGAAGTAATTCCCACTTCAGTAAATTAGAGGGTTATTCGTACTATACAGTTATAAAGCTATTGTTTCACTTTAGCTGCCATGGTTCCATCCAATGGAACCCAGTGGATTGTAGTTTGGTGGGACACAGGAGTGCTCTGCCTGAGAATTCCAAATTCTCCCTATAAACTGTCAGTCTAAAGAGTACATAAAATGGAACTATGGCAGCTAAAATGGAATAATAGTTCTATAATTGTGTAGTGTGAATGGCCCCCGATGTCAGACATGGGAGATGTTAAATACTGTAAGTCAGTTGAGAGCAGCCATTTTCAAGCTCAATAGACTACAGCTGGCCTACTTCAAATACTCTTAATTTGGAACTGGTTGTCTACATCCAATTTCAGTCAGCCTCAGGAAGGTAATTGTTTGATAAGTTTCTTCTCAAAGGTAGCAGTTAGTGATTTCAGCATTTTTCTTCCTATTGTGAGAAAAATTGTGGAAACCATTTCAAAAGCTATTTGCACGTCTGGCTCAATTCTGTGAAAAAAAAATGCATATGATTATTTTGTGAAGAAAGAGCATTTTATTCATATTATTTTCTGTGTGGAAAAATAAAATCCCAATGCAGAAATATTAATTTCTGCTCAGAATATACTGTTTTCTGAGCAAAAATGCTGTTCTTTATGCATGAATGTTTACATCCCTAGTTAACAGAATTTTATGTGCAGAAAACATTATTTACTTCATGGGAAACACTATTTAAATGCAGAAATATTAATTGCAGCACAGAAGATGTTGATTCTTATGAAAAAAAAATGTTGCTTTCTATCCAAATCAACCCTGTGTTAATTTTACTCATAATAAACCCCTGATTACAGACTTCTTTTGCACAGGAATTAATATTTCTGTGCTTTTTCCCCGTATGCAAAATGTTGTTTTCTGCACAAAAGTACACATGCAAGTTTTACACAGAATAAGTCCCAAAACGGTGAAGATTCTCATCAGTCCAGAATTCTTCCCATTAAAGTTTCTCAACACTTGAAAAACATGTTTTTCAACCATTTTCTGAATACTTTTGAATATTCTTTCCATCCATAGTAAGACTCCAAGCCTGGTTTTGGGCCTTGTGAGGTTCTTTGCTGGGGATTTTTTTTTCCTGGACCTCTGAACAGCTTTCAGTTGCTCCAAACCATGGCAACCCTATAGAGGCTCCTGACTTTGCAGTGACAGACAGTGCATGGTAGTGGTTATGTTCTAGTGGGCCAATTCCAGAAGGTTGTACAGGGAAATGATTTGTCAATCCCTTGGTAGTTCCATTTTGTGGCCTTGGTGGTTTGGACTGAACTGTCTTGTGTATGTGTATGATACTAAGTTCCATTTGTATTTTCCAACCAATCTGGATGAGATTATAAATCAAAGCTTAAGTATTGGAATGGACTACATATTTAGGTCCAGTTAGATGAAATGAAGGTACTATTGATGCTGGTTTTCATTTGCCCCTGGTCTTCAACCTGATCTGGAAAAAGTTGTATCCTAATGTTCAGGGTTAATGTTCAGTGCACTCTTGGTATCCGCTGGGATTTGTTTACATGGATACCAAATTCTGTGAATGCTGAAGTCTAACAACAACAACAACAACAACATTATTTATTTATTTGTATCCCACCTCTCCCTGTGGTGGATTGATACAAAATGGCTAGTTATAAACCAATATTATGGTCTAAAATCCCTTTGTGGATATCAGTTTTAGTATCCTTATTACATATAAAGACTTATGGGCTAAACAGACCAGTGTTCAATGCCAGCCTCTGGGCAGAGTGTGAGTGTGATGTCCACACGCCCTGATGCTGCCCTGATACTGTCATCATGCAACATGCCCAACTGTACAGAGGGAGGTGTCACAGCACTCTTTTGGCACAGCGTTTAGACATGTTGCACCAAAGGAGTGCTGAAAATCTGCCACCGTGGCAGCAAGGGCACCTTTTTGCCAGCACTAAAAGGAGTGGCATTTTGCTGTTCTTTTTAGCTCTGGCAAAGTGCTGGATTGGGGCCATAGCATGTGTTTGCTGCAGCCCTGATTCAGCGAAGAAAGGTACAGTGGGACGCTACTCCAAAGAAACAGTCTGTTTTGTCCCTTAATGAATTAAGAAAATGGAAACTTTCAATTAAAAGAGAGAAAGTAATTGGAAGAAGAAGGCCTTGCTATACAATGGTTCCCCTATCTACAAATATCAGAAAGGTTTAGGTTGGATAAGAAGTGGAATTTTGAGCCAACAAATAATGATTTTGAAGTTATTTTGGAAAAGGAAGAGAAACATCTGATAGCAAGAATGTATAAATGATTAATATATAATACAGAAGATAAGCAAATAAAGGAATGCATGATGAGTTGGTCTAGGAATGTAGGGCAAAACATACATTCATAGAACTGGGAGAAGATGTGGACCAAGGACATCCAAAGTTTGATATGTTACAATTTAAGATGAAATGTCTACAAAATGACATGTTACCAGACAGAATACCAAAAATGTGTAAAGAAGCCAGCAACTAATGCTGGAAATGTGAAAAAGAGTTGGGGACCTTCTTTCACATGTCGTGGAATTGCTCTAAAGCTAAGATATTTTGGCTATTGGTGAGATCCAGAATGAAGAACATTTTGAAATTAAACTGTAACTTTCTACCTGAAGAATCTTTGTTGGAATTTTTTGGCTTTGAGACACAGACAGAAAAGGAAATAGGTATAGTGGCTCAGCATATCGTGTCAACAGCAATAATCACCTACACAAAATATTGGAAGATTCCCAAAGATTCAAACTTAAGATAGCAAAAGCAAATACATTTTTTAACCATTTATCAGTGCACTTAAGAACTCCTTAAGTGGTTTACAATGTGTAAGCTAATTGCCCCCAACAAGCTGGGCATTTATTTTAGTGACCTACAGAAGGATGCAAGGCTGAGTCAACCCAAGAGCCCTGCCTTGGATTGAGCTCACAACCTTGTGGTTGTGAATGGCTGCAGTACTGGCATTTAACCATTGCACCGCCAAGGATGAGTAGCTATATAAATTAGTAGATATTGAGGAGATGGATAAATTAACATTACTAATGAAAGCTAAACCCAGAGAACAACCCTCGCAAAAATAAATCCCACTGACAGCTTTTTTTGCAACTAAAAGATGGGGAGGTGGCATCATCAGGCTTTAAGTGTGATTGATTTTATTTAGGTTAGGAAGGAGATGACATTATAAGGAAAGGATGTGTTTTTTTCCCTCAATCTTCTTTCTGTTTTAGTTATAAAATGTTAAAATGAAGAGGAAACTGGATATAGGAAGTTTATATATGAAAGGAATGGGAGAAAGGATTAAGGGATATGCTGTCTGTCTTGGCAAATTGATAGTCAAGCTTTGCTATCTTTTTATTTAATTACTGTTTTGTTCTGTAAGGTTTTTTTGAGGGGGATATGTGTATATAGGGGAATGTTGTGGATTGTAGTATCTTCTGCTTTTGCAAATATGTGTGTATTAATATATCATCAAAATATATATTATAAAAATGCAAGGCATAGTAAAATTGTGTCCCTTATTTAACGTGGCAAAATCAAGATTTGCTTTTTGGATTTTTTTAAAAAAATATTTTCAAGCCATGGATGGTGAAATCCATTGATACGGAAACCATATGGAGAACAAATGCTATGATGTGCTACACAGCATTCAGTATTTTTATTAAGGATATTTAGTAACCCCTGTCACTTAATTTTATCAATTTTGATTGATGTGACAGGTGTCACAATGCAAGATAGAGCTGTATCATCAATATTGCCTATACGCGGGTAATCTCCCATTTAAATAATTGGGGATGCCTTTTAAAGTAATCAGGAAACTGTGGTTGATCCAAAAGACAGCTGGGAGATTATTAGTAGGGACTCTGCAATTTAGTCATATGTCAGTGCGTTACCAGTCACAGTAGCATCCAGTCCATATATAAGCTTTGTTTAGAGTGTTGCTTAATCTGTGACACGATTACCTAAACATCTCTCCTATGCATCTACCCAAACTTTCAGACTCTGTTCATAGCTTCTCTGCTGTGTGTCCCTGTTATATAAATTGAGAAGAATGGCTACCAAACTGAGGTTTTTGCCTGATGCCTCTATAGTCTTTTCTATACTAGATGAAGTTTTTTTTTTTTTTTTTTTAAAAATCACTCTGGACTTCTAAAGACTCAAATTCTTTAAAGAAATAATCAACCTCAATGGTTTAGTGTTTTGTCATTGCACCTGTAAAAGCTAGCAGCAGTCCTAATGGCTCAGTAGAGATGTGTTGTTGAGATACTGTATATGCCATGGAAAGGAATGCATAAGCAAGCAACCTGACATAAGAAGGCACATTCTCCAATGAAATAATAACTACTTTTGGGTTTTTTTAAAGCCTGGAATAAACTGTACTTCTGGGGAAATAAAACTATGTTCCTCTGGGGACTGATCAAAGGAAGAGAAGGAATTATGGTGTGCCATATCATGCTTAAAATTTGATTATAAAAAGCTCACAGGAAAGCCCATAGATTGAATTCTATTTGTAGTCCCTTGAATTCTGTTTGTAGATCAAATGAATCAGGGTGGTTTATGTAAGTGTTGATGCACCACTCATCAATTCATTTGGTGTGTTTACTCCAGTTGGAACTACCAGATCAATACACAGGTCCTCATATGTGCAGAACTCTGCTTGTATATTGAAGCCATGTTACTGATATTGTTTTGGTATGTAAAGACAAGGTTGTAGCTGAGTGGTAGACTACATTCTTCTTTGCATACAAAAAGGTCCCAAGTTTAGTCTCCAGGATATTTTGGAATGGTTGAGAAAAACTCTGTTTTGAGCTATTGTCATATTTAGGATAAGAAAGATGGATCAATGGTTTTACTTCATATAGAGTAAGTCAGTTATCTTTGCTCTCCTTATTTGAATAAGCCTCTCTTGCTGGCCACAGGTGAGAAGTTCTTTACCCTGAAATCAATACAGCTAAGATTGGTCTGCTTTCAGCTAGGTCTGCTGGGGTAGGCAATGGGTTAACCCATTTGGCATTGGGTGATGGTCACAGAAAGTGTCCCTATCTGTTTCTTTGGAAGTGATGATCTGAAGCTCACATTCAGCTGGATTAGGCTATTATTGTGCATATTTTCCTGTCTAACATCTGGCTGTACTCTGAGAAGTTGGCCATTGAATTTGTCAAATGTCCATCCCAGTATCCAGAAATAGATGCAGGAGATCCCCATATTTATCTCTGCTTCCTAGTCCCTACTGTGGTACAGTTAGGTCTTTTGAGAAGCACTAATATTAGGTGAGCACTCTGTTGAAGGAAATAATATACCACAATCTCTTCAGAAAATAAAGCTGATGATTACTGAATGTGAGCTTGCTAATTTTTCCCTTCATTTGTTCATGCAACATTAAACATTTTTTTTTCCTTCCCTAATCTAACTCTGCAAAAAGTCATACACAAACCTCTTCATTCTTCTTTCTAATGACATCCAAAGGAATGTGCTAATTTCTTGAGCTTTAATTGCATTGCAATAATGTGGCTTTAGGGATTTTTGGAGGCGTAGTCTTGCATTTATAAAACATATTTGCAGCACATTAAACCTTGTCTGTAATTATGAAGCAACCACACAATTGTAGAATTAAACATAGAATCATGTGCTGTCTTTATTGTGAATATATTATCCAAGCGAAAAGTGCATTTTAAAGATTGCTGCTCATTACACTGTGGCAGAATCCAGCTCTCTGTATCTGTAGGGCTTGCCCCAGTTTTTTCTTCTTCTTATGGATTCCATCCACTTCATTTTTATAAAGGAAATTGCTAAAGAGACCAGTGGGTCATGGCCTGAGCATAAAGTCACTTTTCACTCAGCATTGTTGGGTTCCACCCCCCACCCCCCCGGGCAAAAATAATGTGCTGGTGGGTACAAGATAACCCTAACTGTAGAATTTCAAAAATCTATTTGTTTTGGTAAAAATTAATTAGAAAAAAATTATATCCCTTCCAAGGCCTTCTTAAATTTCAGAATAAATACATCTATTCATTTTCCATCTGGAAAATGTTGTTGTTTTCGTTAATGTTATTCTGTACCTTCAATTTGTTTCTGACTTATGGCAACCCTAAATGATGTTTCCTGGCAAGATTTTATGCATGTAGACATATGCAAAATCTGCTGGTCTTCCCTTCAGTTGAATCAAATAGACTGCTCACTATGGGACATAGAACTGGTGATTCCTGTGGTACCTTATCATTTTAAATGTCTCTACAGGTTTGTATAATGGAGTGTCGTTGTTGTTGTCATCATTGTTGCTGTGTGCCCTAAAGTCATTTTAGATTTATGGCAACCCTAAGGTGAAGCCATCGTGGGTTTTCCTTGCCAAGTTTCTTCAGAAGGGGGTTTGCCATTGCTATCCTTTGGGGCTAAGAGAATGTGACTTGCCTAAGCTCACACAACTGATTTCTATGGCTAAGCAGGGATTAGGACCCTGCTTTCCAAAGTCATAGCCCAAAACTCAGACCACTATGATGAGGTATAAATTGATATTTTAGAATAAATAAGTGATGGTATAAGAGCAGTGAGTGTGAGTGTGACAGATATTGGAGCTTGGTGGATGCTGATTCCCTGGCGAGAGCAGATGATGGTTGGTTGGATAGAGAAAGTTAGAAAAAGGTGGTGAGTGAAGGTAGACATTGAGGACAGAGTAAGTGAGGAGATTAGTTGAAACATAAAGTATAGGAAACTGTAACCTCAACGTAACAATCTGCTTTCCAAGAAATGAAATCAAAATGACTAAAAAGAGGGGAAAAAATACTGGCACTCAATAAGTTACCATAGGGAAAAAGTGAAGTGGAGATTTCAGATTGGTTTAGTTGATGAGCCTCTTTTTTGAGAGCCATTTGTATGGGCTTTGTAAAGGAGCAGAAATGCCACTCAGTAAGAAACTAAATCATCAGCAGGTGGATGGTATGGAGAAACCTGGTTGTAGGCTTCACACCAGTTATAAGGCTATTTAAACCAGCCCTCCTGCATGCTGGATTCATGTGGACCTGGAGCTTTTGCTGATCACTAAATGTCACACTGAGACAGCCATCATATTTAGTGAACAACCAACCTCTTTAATTTATATAGTAATTATATTCAACAGGTTTGAACCTGGAGCTTAAGCCCTACTACAAATGACTTATGTTTCCCTGATGAAGAGCATATAGACATGGTGTCATTTCTGCTTCATTGCACTGTTTCTACATCCATTTTGTAAATCACTTTTGCTTGGGCTGACAGCTCAGACTATAGTATTAAGCAGAATTTATGTGGTGTTGTTCTAGTATGGATAACCACCTTTCCGTGTCTTTTACAGCAGCCTGGCAGCTGAGAAAGCTCAACTTTTCCAGCAATTTGTTTCCCGCCAAAGAAAGGGCGGGAAAGAAAGTGGCAGGGCAAGCTTAATTTCTTTAATTCCCATCTTAAAATAATCTGACATTGCAAGCCAGCACTGTAGGCAAACCATTGAGGAAAACAGCCAGACTCAAAGTGGCATAAAACAAAGCCCACCAGTATAATTAGTGTACCAATTAGGCTGGGTGACCTTTCTCTAAATACTGTGGCTGGGTCAGTGCGGAGTTTAATGATCAGCAAAACCAGAAAATGCTGACCAAACATCTGTCACTTATCTGCTAGTAGGAGCCAGGACTTCAAGTCACTGATTTGAAAGTAATTTTCTCCTGGACACTTTCCTTGCCTTACAGCTATTTTGTCAAGATTTTCTTTTCTTTCCTCCCCCCCCCCCTTTTTTAAAAAACAACAACAACAACACTACCACAAAGTTCTATCACTTGGAGAGCTCAAATGCTCAGTCCAGAAAATGTATTAGCCTTATAGGAAGAGAGGAGTCTCCTCTTCAGTGTAAAAAGTGATTGCTGTGTTATGTTAATCTGTGTGTTTATGATGACTTACACATTACATCAGAAGTGTAGGGATTCTGAACATGATGGTGTTGAAGTTAAGTACTTTGATTTCAGAGTTGGATTCATACATATGTAATCAAAGGTAAATGCTATTGAGTTCATTTTTTATGCATTGACAACTAAGTGTGCATAAGATTGCAGCCTTAAAGTCTCTTGATTAGTCCAATAAAGGGTAAGATATTATATCAGTGTGGACATACATTTAACCAGTTATGTTCTTTGTTTTAAAACTACAGTCATGGGTGTGAGTGAGATAAAGACTAGGACTGTAATCTGCAGTAGATTTAATTATTTCACCCTGAATCTGTTTCTGATGAAAATCCTGTTGGTTTTCATTCTTTAGATGAGGATTCAATCCTTTATCCCACTTCTGTGGTCACCAGATGTGGGTTTTTTTTCCAATTCTTATCCCACTAACTGTGGTAGTTAGATTTGGGCAATCCCACCAGAAGCACCCAAATGTGAGGTTTAAATCCTTTATTCCACCATGCTGCCACCAATTGTTGGAATTACTCTTAGGCAGTTCCACCACGGTGGTCAAATATGCAATTTATATCCTTTAACCCACTAAATGTAAAGGTTTCCATGGTGCTCTGCAAATGTCAGGACTGAGACCTTTCCCTTATCCCTTCCTCCGTAAGGACTTCTACCTGTCCCATTGTGTGACACCAACTGTGGAGACTAAGTGCCCTCTAAGTACCTATGAGGATTTGTGCAACTTCTGTCCACAATATACACCCTCTCTATATCCAGTGCTACCATCACAGACACATTGTTTCAGTCCAAAACCTCAGAGAGAGAACATTTCCAGAGGTGAAACGTGTATAAAAACAAATTTTATTTACAGAAGGTAAACATAACACAGCAGATTATTTATTACATTTGCAAAATCATACTTTCTCACATTCATCTCAAGCTATCTCAGACCAACTGCTCAATTCCAATTCCCTTCTCTCACTCCAACC
Organism: Urosaurus nigricauda; assembly: GCA_034509955.1. NCBI lineage: Eukaryota > Metazoa > Chordata > Lepidosauria > Squamata > Phrynosomatidae > Urosaurus > Urosaurus nigricauda. Next base: position 118,533,319 of record JAOEGL010000004.1, on the reverse strand, counting down.
CTTATCTAAACCAAACACCTCTCAAACACTTTTCTCAAACCCCAGGCTAACTCAACTCCATACTGAAACTGTAGTCTCAAATATTATTCAGTCATTCAGCAGCATTATGAAAATGTCCTCAAACATTCCACTAATCAACATTCCACTGACATTTCACTAATCAATATTCCACTGATCAACATTCACTGCAAAATCTCATTCTCCCTCCTTTCTTACCACATGTTGTAATAGACAATTGATAAATCAAACATTTTCAAATCCAAACCCATGGCATCACACACACACACCCCACAAAAACAAAACAAAACAAAACAAAAACAACCCTGCAGTTTGTTCCAGGGAAGCTGCCATTGTCAACAATAGTGGCTCCTTCCTTAGGTGAATAACTGTTTGAAGGGTATTAGCCATAAAAGGAGAAAGGAAAATATAGTACCGATGCCAAATGATACAAATTCTGAAGAGCAAGATTATACAGTCCTGAAGTCTGGCTGCTTCTGAATGTAGTACTCCCTTCCAAGGGAGGATAAAGTGGTCTCCATCCTCTTCTTATTCCACTGGCGGAGAAAGACATTGTTATTAGGCATGCAATAATCATTCATTTCAGTTCACTAAACATATGATTAAAAAAAAAAAATTCTCGGCCCTTTTAATTTTTTCATGTATGAGCCAAGAAATTTGCCACAAGATGGTCAAGGTGTGAGAATTTTCAGATGGTTCACTTGCAAATGAAGCAAATGTATGATGAATACTTTTGAAATTTGATGTTCTGGAAGTTTTATTGAATTATTGCTTCAGTGCAGTTAAACAGCAGGAGTGCAAGAGTCTGTGCATCACATTTGAAAGATCTAGCAAGCAGCATTGGAAGCTGTCTTGCCAATGATATGTTGAAATTGCATGTTTTGTCATTTTTGCATAATGCACTGAACTCAACAGAACATACACATGTGAGGCACATCAGTGGTGTTCCTGCCAGGGGTGTCACCCAGTAAGGGGAGGTGGGGGCTTCTGGCAACAGGGCTTCTGTGGGGGGGGGACCAAAAGGGCACTGCAGCCACCTCGCTGCCATGGTACATAGAATGGTGCCACAATGCTGATTTCTCAGAAGCCCCCACCCCCACCCCAGCCAAGAGGCACATTAGTGTCCCATATAATATGCAGCTTTTATTTTATTTTTTAAGTCAAGTCAAACTCATTTTAAGCAACGACTGAACCACTGTGTTACTTTACCATAATATACAGCCCTCCATGTCTCATTGGATTACATGTTCCAGTAACCCCTAGCTGGTGTAGCCAATGCTGAGGAATGCTGAGAGCTGTAATCTAATAACATCCAGATCATGGTAGCTACTTGAACACACACACACACACACACACTGCAGCCTGAATGAATGAAATGGGAATGGGGACCACCAATGTGAAAATGAAGGTTTTCTTTTTTTAAAATTCCATCCACTTCACATTTTTAAACCTTTATTTTTAGTCTACATTTGTTAATGTTTGATTGTTTGTTTGTTTGTTTGTTTGGAAAGCTCTGAATGAGGAGATATAAAGCACAAGCACTTAATCTGTGCTGTGTTTTTGCAGTGGTTTTGGTGGTTTTCAGTTGAAAAAAGGAGGAAGAAACAGAAAACAAAAGGGGAAAAACTGATAAATGTCTATTTTATTGGAATGCATTGTTATCCTGTAACAATAGGAAAACAGATTCCCTCAACTCTCCTTTGATTCTAAAGGAGAGCCTGTGTTTATAATATATTTTAAACAAAACAAAACAAAAAACTGAGGGTCTGAGAACTTTGGAAAGGTCATGGGCTTGTGGGACTGACATGGAGAATGACTTTCCCAATTCTAAAGTAGAATAAACAAGATTAGTCCCTCAGAGAATATGTTCATTTGAATGAAAGAAATGTTTCCTCTAATGCTTGTATCAGGAGCATTTTGTGTAGCTTATTTCTTTCTAAAAGAGACCTTAGATTCCAAATATTTGCCCATTATGACATTGCTTCTTCTTTTTCTTCTTCTTTTACATAATTAAACTCATAACCCACCTCGATTACTCTTCTTAGTGGAAAGGTGGGATAGAAAAATTGTAAGAAAATAAATATGAAATCTCCACCTTCTTATTTCAGTCCTTAAAAAGTGTCTTGGCTTATGTCACTATAATAGTAAGAAAGAAGTTTTCCTTCAAGTTCCTTCCATTCCTAAGCAGTGTCTGTATTTATCATTATTCAAATAAGAAAGCAATGTGTAAATCCAACCCTGACTGTTTTTCTTTGTTCTATCAAATAAAGGAAAATGATTTGCTATCAACCTCAGATGATTGCTTCAGTGATGGAGTAAACCAGAAGGTTGTCTGCTATTGACACACACACAAAATCACTTTCTCTGTCTAGTTGGCCCGTAAAGTAGAAAACAGGCAGCAGGGAAGGGAAGAATGAGTGAAAAATAAACTTGTCAGATGAGTGATCATGAATTCTTAGTGTAGAGGTCTTCAGCATGCAACATCAGGGGGCACTGAATTGTGGAAATGTAACTGGAAGCCTTGAACTGCAAACCCACAAAATTGAGTATTACTTTAGAAAACTGGAACAGTTTGCCACAGTGGTTGCTGCTGATTCTGTTGTTTATCTAGCCAAAAAGGTTTTGATATAGAAACAACAACTTACTTAGCCATTGGGTGCGATTATGATTTTGAGATTTTTATTATGAGATTGCAGGCTTTTTCATATGCGAAAAAATGTGTTGGAACTTGTTCTGGCTTCTTGCTTTACTTAGTGTTTCTATCTCATTGACATTTGGAGCTTCCCCCCACCTTTTCTGTGTAAATCTCCTTCCTATTTTAGAAGTGACTTAAGATCAGTAAACATATATATAGTACATTTACTTGCTATATATGGTTTCTTCCTTTTCTTTTTTTTTAAATACTCTCTCTGAAAGGCTTATGAGTGGGGGTCAAAATGATAATTTTGCTTCTCCAAGTAAGAGTTCAGCCATCCAATGAAATTATCCCTGTCTCCAAATTTCTAGTATTGCAGTAACTTAAAAACTTCAGGTGACCATAGAGGTTAGGCATCCAAAAAAAGAAAAAAAGAAAGAAAGAAAAAGGAGCATGTAAAGTTACAAAGGGAAGGCAAACACAGCAAATATAAGAGTTTGAGTGTGAATGATTTTCAATGACCCATTCTCTGCATTGATAGGAATTTAGGGACTCAATTGAGGTTTCATCTGGGGAATATAGAATTGTCACTCCACAGCAAGCTTGTTCAGGTGTGGAAGGGAAGGGGCATGAAGAGTCACTCCTGCCTCCTTCCAATCTCCCTCATTTCAATCTTTTGATCTCCCTCTCCTCTTCTCATTCTCTGAGTGCATTGTGGTGCCTTGTCTGGTTGGTAGGGGGGATGACCTTAAGAAGCTGAGCTTATGGACCCTAGCATTTAAATAGCCAAAGGAGCAAAAAGATGCATAGAGCTGAGACCAGAAATCAGCATGAAAGAGGGACCACGTACAGAATAGTTCAAGACAGTATGGAATAAATTGCTACTAAAAAGAAGGCCAAGTTTTTTTCTTGGCATGTGTAACTTGGTGTTATGTATAATTTGGCCCTCAAATGTATGCCTCTGTCCAATATTTAAAATCGTCATTAGTGTGATCCATTTAATTTCCGTCTCACTTTATCAGAGATAAACCCAAAATGCTTCCAAGAAGAAAAAAAAAGTAAGATCACAACATCAAAAACAAACAAAACAAAATAAAAACAAGAAAAAAAAATGCAAATTTGCAGTTGGCAAGTCATAACACCAAATCTCATCAGTATGGGGGAGGGAGGCAATCAATGTACTTGAAGTAGCAGAGAGAGAGAGAGAGAACAAGTTGATCAGTAGAATAACACGTGATTTTCATGTTGAGGGTCCCAATTTACCTCCTTGGCACAGAAGGGCCAGAAAAGATTCATTGCTGAAACCTCTGGATAACTACTGCCAGGCAAAGAAGTTTATACATGATGAAATTTTGTCTGACAAAATCTGATAAAGATCCTGGCTAAACCATCAGCAGCTATTTTGCCTCATGTTGGATACTTTCCACTGAGAAAGGCATTTACCCGAATTTGGCACAAGTTGTGCAGGTAGAAAATAAATTCCTTTGACCACTACTCCTGGCAGTGGTTGATACTTTTATATTTGTCCCTGACCTGCCATCTGTCAAAACTGTCACTAAAAACACTTCTCTCCTGCCATGCACATGTTAAAATAAAATGGAAGGACACACTTAAATTGATTAAATGATGGCAATTGGTGTACAAAATAAGAATCACAACAAGCAACATCTATTATTATTACCCTGAAATGCAAGACAACATACTGGAAATTCCTCAGATGATCATCTCTCATAGGGATATGTTGGAGATTGGATGTAACTAATTACAAATATGAAAGCTGTTTCTCTGTTTATCAACAATACTATTTCATCTGTCCTTGAAAAATCAAAAGGTGATTCAAATCGTCTTTGCATTTGTTATACTTCTTATCCTCCATCCATTTTCTCCTTGCAACTGTTGGAAATGGAACAATGCTTAGTCTTTAAAAGGTTAAATGTATCTCATTGAGAGAAGCAGGGGTATTATTAACAAATGTATCAGTGACTGAAAATCTCCAAATATCTTATCCACCTATTCTAATCTCTCTTAGGATGTATCCTAAGCAATTTGACATTACTTTAATTGCCAAGACCGTACCGTACAAATGCTGGGACATTTTATTAAGGCAACTGAGCAATCTTTCAGACCAGGCTGAATACCTCTCCAGACTACAAATCTTAGGATTCCACAGGATGAAGCCATGACATTTAAAGTGGTGTCAAACTGCTTAATTTTGGCAGTGTTGAATAATAATAATAATAATAATTATTATTATTATTATTATTATTATTATCCCGGTTACAACAGCAGAAGTACATCATGCAGGTTACAACAGCAGAAGTACATCATGTACATCAATAAAACACATAATGCATACAAACCAACACTACATCATCCCCTATCCCCTTACCTTAAAACAACAACATTATAAAATACAAATTAAAATTAGTTAAAAATAGACATAGATGAAGTAAGATATCTTGGAGCAAACCAGGGCTATTCATATCAGATTAAGCAGGAGGTCATTCTGGAAATGCCTGCCAGAAGAGATCTGTCTTGATGGCCTTTTTAAAGGCATCAAGAGTGATGATATGTCAGATCTCTTCCAGCAGGTCATTCCGTACTTCAGAAGTGGCCAGTGAGAAGGCCCTCTGGGTAACCACAGCCAGCCTGGTCTTCCTTGGCTGCAATAGGTTTTTCCTATTTTCCTGTTGCTCCAGTTTGTTCTTTCCCTGCTCCAGGAGTGAAACTTAGACTTCTCTGTTTTTTGTTTTTTTTAATGGAGATGGAATAACTGACAGGCTATGAAGACTGCCCCTAAGGAGTGGCCTGCAGCCACTTCCAGCTGTGCTGGATTGGGGCCGTGGCAACTACATGCCGCAGCCCCAGTCTGGCCTATCCAGGGCAGAAAAAGGAGCCACAAAAATCAGTTCCTTTTTGGATTCTGGAAAGGGCATGATAGCCATGGCTTTAAGACACTCCTTTGGTGCTGTGTCATGTAAACATAGTGCCAGAGGAGCACCGTGACACTGCACGCCATGTGGAGCAGTGCGTGGCATCACACCACTATGGGGGCATGTGTCATATGGACACCATACCCTGACTCTGCCCCCAGGCCAGCCTTAATAATTGGTCTGCACAGCCTCTGATTTTCCTACACAAAAAAAGGCAAGTAATCTGTTCTATGGAAGCTGAAAGTGTCTCAGCTTCAGAAGCATGTAAACGAAGTGGCTACACATGTTCCTGTTGGATTTTGAAACAGAAGTGCCAATGCCAACACAAATATCTGAAGACAACCAATACATTTGAAATAACTCTTTAACAGTATACACTTTTTTGTTATACTGTATAACAACATGGCCTAATCATTTCACTATACCTTACTGCATCATATATCTGGTGATAAGCTACATCCAGTTGATAAGGGATTCTTTTACCACTTAGTGTGGCAGAGTAATGTATGATCGGGGAATATATCCTTTGTCAATCAGTCTTCAAGGTGTATTAGAGAGTTGTTAAAAAGTCTGGAACCTTTGAGGATCTGTGATATAAAATGAGGAAAAAAGTTCTATTGTTATTGTTCTCTCTTTTTCTCTCATTCTGATTCTGGACCAGACTTCCAACTTTCTTAGCTGTGACAAGACCTGTTGGCTTTTTGATTGAATGGCGGGGTACCATTGTACTTAGGAGTGACAGGAAGGTTGTTAAGTTCACTAATAGCATTATTGCATTGCAAACAAACCCAGTAAGCAGGAAAAGAAAAGTGTGTTACTCTCTGTGTCTCCACACAACATCAAAGCACTTTTGTTCTCTTCCAGTTGTAAAAGCATGGGAAGGAGTCATAAAAGGGAAAAATCCCTTTTTCCAAGCTAGAAAAATCTGTTTGGCAAAAGGAACACTTTCATGACCCGCTTTCAAGCTTTTACAACCAAAAGAGAATGAACATACTTCAATGTCATGCAGAGACAGAAATGGAAAAACAAAACAAGAACTTCTTCCGCTGCCTGTTGGGTTTGTTTGCAATATGATATTGCTCCAAGTGAATGCTAGTACGTTGTTTTTGTATCTTTGCAAATTCTTAAGCAAATTATTAAATATCTGCAGAGACATATAATACTCCACAAACCTGATTTGATAATTCTTATTTTGGAATAAGCTTTCTTTTAATAATTCTGTTGAAACTTGTGTTGTTTTGCCTATATGCCATACATGGTGGATTCTCCTCTTGGAAGAGAGGGAAGAGAGAGGGAAATTTGGACTTAGGGTCAGCAGCTTCCCAGCAATGTGGGGGTGTGGTGTATGGATGATGCACACCCCGATGCCACTTTGGAGCTGGCGCAACACTGCCCCATTGCCTACATAAGGGGCAGCTTTTCAGTACTCTGCCAGTGTGGTGTTTAGACACTGCATGCCACAGGAGCACTGATGATGATGATGATGATGATGATGATGATGATGATGATTTATATTTTGCCTTTTCCAAAAGGAATCAGGGCTGATTGCAATAACACTAAGATTAAATGCATAAAATACACAATATAATATCTAAATTGAATCCCTATCCCTTACATAAATTACAATAACACCACTAAAATTATATTAAACAATAGATTAACAACAATTATAACTATAGGTTCAAATACAATTTTAAAACCAAAATTTGAAATATAGGCAGGATTTGGGGCAAATCTTTGACAAAAACGAGGGCAGTCTAAGTCTATGTAACGGGAGGTTAAGCTGGGAAGACTTGCCAGGAGAGATCAATCTTGATAGCCTTCTTAAAGGCATCAAGAGTATTAATGTGACAAACGAACAGGTAAGCTGGACCCAAGCCATGTAGGGTTTTGAAGGTTATTACCAATACCTTGTACTGTGCCCAGAAACTAATAGGCAGTCAGTAAAGTGATTTTAAGATAGGTGTTATATGTAGATTTTCCATCGACCACTCTGACTGCCATATTTTGTATGCTGTGGCAGTGGTGGAAAGGGCAAAAGGGAGGAGCATTTTGCTGCTTTTTTCTGGGCCAGAAAATTGCCAGATTGGGGGCACAGCTGTGGTTCTTGTGGCCCCAATCCAGCAATCAAAGGGATGGCATCAAGCCATCCCTTTAGGGCTGTCCGTTTCAGCCCTTACCTTGGGTTTAATCATTGCTCTGTTTCCTACCTGGAAAAGGGACTGCATCCATAGCCAGTGGGAACAGCACAACCTCTCTTCTGAAGAGCTGAGGATGGAGGAGGAGAAAGTTGACAGGTGTGCATCACACTCTGTGATTACTATAATTTAAAAGGAAGTCCAGAAAGAAGGGGGGGGAAAACCCAACCTTAGATTATTCCATGCTGTTACAGGACAGTTTGACTCATTGCTTTTGTCTTGAGGTTTGTAGTCCACACACACTGCATTTACCTACAATAAACTGTTTATATGATCTTCTGATTTCCTCCTCTCTTTCATTTCCTTCTCTTATGAAGTTATCTGTGCTACATTCCAATTTTCAATGTTTCCTGGAGATTATCTCCTTCCCAATTCAGAGACCTAGGGTGAATTTATAAAATTAGAGTCCTTTGAAACAAGAAGGATTATGCTGCAAAGCTGAAAAGCATCACAAGCCAATTGCTCCATATGTCAAATTCTTTGGATGGCTGGGGATGTGAACACCTTGCTTTCAGAATGCCAAGCAAAGCGTAAACAACAAGAAGCCTCTGAATGGTATAAATTGCCAATGATTTTATTTGCTTTGGAAAACAGACATGTGGTAGTTGAGGATGAGTAGAAATGACCAGTTTGTTGCAAATGCATGGGTAAGGTACTCCCCCCCCCCCCGATACACATGCATAACATTTATTACATATAATGAGATTAGATTCCTAGGATAAAGAAATGATTATATCCATCATGCTTATAATCCTTTAGTGTGTGTGTGGGGGGGGGAGTAGGTTCTCCCCTGCAAAGTAATGATTGTGAATGGCTTAAAACTCATAAATCAGAAAGTTGGCTTTTCATCATTCTGTCATGTCAAATCATTCTGTTGGCAAAAACAACAATAACTGTGTGATGCAACCATTTGAAATTGATAAGTGATGAAACAGCAATCCTGCTTTTGAAAACATGGTAATACCCAGTTATTTAAGGTTTTAAATTGTTGTCAATTCACATAATGGGTTGCATAGCAGAAAAGAGGTTGGCAAATGAATCCATCTGTCTGACACTTTTCTGTCTCTGCTTGTTCACACTGTTGTGTTCCCTACTAATTAAGGCAGTGAGTGCAAAGAAGTGCGAGGACAGAAAGAAACCTATTCCATAAATAGAATGAGACATAAGCCCTAGGCAAAATCCAGAGAGTAGCACAAAATGGGCAGCAAAGAACAATTATGAATATGGTTTTTATAGATGTGACCAATTAAATCTATAAAATTAATTAAATCTAGGAATTGTCAAATTAATATTTGAAAGGGGGATCAATAAAAAAAAACCCACCCTAGATAGCAGCAACTCCATAAACTAAATACTAGAACACATTCTACCATAGTTTTTATTAATATTATTCTTATAATGGTTGGAGAAATGTTGGTTGGCACTGTAAAGTACATTTGTCCACTGCATTTGCATAATCTGAGAAGACAAAACTGGAGATATATGGCCTGTCTCATCTAACACAATTTGGAAAAAAATAGCAAGCAGAACAGATTGAATGTGGGAACAGTAAGATTGCTCTCTGAACAGTGAAAACTGAGTGAGGTAGTTTCTTGAGAAGTCCACAGTGTTTTTTTAACTCACTATTGGGAGTTCGAGTCAATCTCCATAGGCATCCATTCAGAAGATTCTCATGCTTACATATTTCTATTGTTACAAAACAGATGGCTCCTAGAGCATTCACTAGAATTATCCTTACAAGCCAAGACTGAAACTGCCATACTTTGGACACATCACAAACAAACAAACAAACAAAACAAACAGCTTCATTTATATACCGCTTCATACCCTTAAGGAGTGTCTAAGCGGTTTACAATTGTAAGCTATTTGCCCCCCAACAATCTGGGTACTCATTTTAGCGACCTCGGAAGGATGCAAGCCTGAGTCGAGCTTCAGCCCTTTGCTGGTCTTGAACTCGCAACCTTCTGGTTTTGAGTGAGTGGCTGCAGTGCAGGCATTTAACCACTGCGCCACCAGGGCTGCAGTGACTCCCTAGAAAAGGGAGACATGACTCCCTAGAAAAGACAATAATACTTGGTAAGATGGAAGCAATTAAGAAAAGAGGAACACCACATTACAGATGGAGAGACTTGATCAAGGAAATGTAAGTTTCATTTTCACCTAGTTATTTTTATTTTTATTTTTATTTTTATTAAAAAAAAACAACTTTAAAATATTACAAATATTTTCTGGTCAAATGTATGGGAAAAAAGTTATTTTTATTTAATTTTTAACAAGTCCTGAACAAAATTCTCAACTTTCAGCAATCTCCAAATTCAGTAGACAGAGATATTTCCAGTATGGAAAGGACTATGATGCCTGCCAAATAGTTTTAATGATCATAAACATGAGGGAGCAAGTCATCAATTAAGAATGCCAGAAAAAAAATTAACAAGCAGGACCAATTAGACATTAATTTTGAATTTTCCAACAAATGGGGATTTATGTAGGATTGGATTGAGGAACACCAGTGTATTTGGTGGACAGGCAAATGGAATCACCAGCTATTAAAACATTTTGAGAAAGTTGCAGAAATGGCTACTAAGAATGTGAAAGTGTTTTTGAATTTTTCTTTTCCTTGTGAATGAAGGAGATTACTGAGCTGGCCAAGAATCCAATGCATCTCATTTCATATACCTTATTAGTTACACAGTTTAACAATTTCTTTAGCTTGGTTTTGTAATTGCTTCTTTATAGCTTTATATATGTTCCCTTACTCTCAGTGGCTTTCAATACCATTGACCATGGTATCCTCCTGAGTCGCCTTTCTGGGGTGGGACTTGGAGATACTGTTCTCCAGTGGCTCCATTCTTTCTTGGAGGGACATTTTCAGAAGGTGGTGCTGGGGGATTCCTTTTTGACTCCTTGGCCATTGGACTGTGGTTCAGTCCTGTCCCCTGTGCATTTTAACATTTACATGAAACCACTGGGAGCGGTCATCCAGAATTTTAGAGTCAGGTGTCCCTTGTACACTGATGATTCCCAGCTCTATCACTCCTTTCCACCTAATTCCAAGGAAGCTGTTCCTGTCGTAAACTGGTGTCTGGCTGCTATAATGGTCTGGATAAAGGCAAACAAATTGAAGTTTAATCCAGAAAAGACAGAGATGCTCCTGGTCAGTTGAAAGACAGATCTAGGAATAAGGATTCAACCTGTGTTAGATGGGGTTACACTCCCCCTGAAAACTCAGGTTCATAGTTTGGGGTATTTCTGGATTCAGCGCCTGGAAGTCCAGGTATTGTCAGTGACCAGGAGTGCTTTTGCACAGCTAAAATTCATATACCAACTGCGACTGTTCCTGGTTCAGATCTGGCCACATCTTGGTTACATCCCATCTGGACTACTGTAATGCACTCTATGTGGGGCTGCCTTTGAAAAGTGCTCAGAAACTTCAACTGGTCCAAAGAGCTTCAGCCAGGTTGAGCTGGCTTGTTGCAACAGATCTATTGGCTACCAGTCCATTTCTGGGCACAATTTAAAGTCCAGGCTATTTGAAGGACTGTATATCCCTCTACAAGCCTCCCAGAGCACTGAAATCATGGGGAGAGACCCTTCTTTTGTCCCACCTCCCTGTCAGGCATGTTTGGTGGGAACAAGAGAGAGGGCTTTCTCAGTGGCTGCTCCCAAGCTTTGGAATTCCCTCCCTAGAGAGGCCAGGATGGCTCCATCCCTGCCATCCATCCAGTGGCTAGTAAAGACATTCGTGTGCTGGCAGGCCTTTGTGAACTAAGAAGGGCTGGGTTTTTAATGTTGTGTATGATATAAATTTTAATGGTTTTTATTCTAACATGTTATATTTTAATTTATAACTGTTTTCGCTCCTTAAATTAATTGTTTTTTTTCAATTTTTATATTTATATACTTTAATATTCTTATGCTATTTTTAATTGTATTGTTTTATACATGTTGTTCGCCACCTTGAGTCCCTATGTTGGGTGAAATGCAGGATATAAGAAAATAACAACAACAACAACAATAACAATAATTTTCACAGAACCTTTATCAAACTTTTGTATCTAATAACCTTTCTGATTATCTGTGACTCCACTAGTCACCAAACACTATGTCTCCCACAGGACACTGCAACAATTTAATTAAGGACACTCTTTGTCCCTTTCTTGAGTACCTAAAACCCTTTCTAACTGCCCCTCACAGCAGCCTAACTAGCTTCAATGGCTTTTCACCCGTCAGGGCATAATAAACATCAACAACCCTTTTGAACCTGCTCCTTCCTCTTATATACTCACTCATGGAAGCAGCCCCCACCCACCTTTTCCTGGCTTTGCTCGTATTGACCAGTGTCAAGGTTCTAATCTGCCTGTTGTCTCCACACACCCCTTTAGAGCCTCCCTGGTGTCAGTGCATTTATACGTATGTGTGAAGGTACACACTTTCTGGAAAGAAGTAATAAAATCCAGCTCATTTTTACTACAGCGTTTCTCCCGGTAGCATGGCTTGGGTGCACTTTCCAGCCGGCTTCAAAACGTACATCGTCCAAATGCCCCATCTTAAAGCTGGCAGAAACCTACTTATTTTGACCATCTCTTTCTCCCCTTTGTAACCTCTAAAACTCTTTCAGTAGATTTTAAAAATCATACATGGAGTTAAAAACAAATTGAGGGACTGGATATGTAAGCTGTATAATAACCAGGATTCAGTTTCAATTAAATCATCTTTTCCCCCCATTGGTATCTTTTGTAGAAAAAAAAATCACATAAGAGCTTAATACTTGCAAACACTTACCTTTGTCCCTCTGAGAATGCATTTACAGAACTACATTTCCAAACTATATCAAAGTCTGTTCTTGATGGCAGATAAAGAAATGTTCCAACAAATTTAAGGTTTGTGGAATGGGAGAAGAAGAGGATATGTTGCACTATTTACTCTATCACCAGCTTTATCAAAACACCAGAAAGATACTCTTGAGACAGATTTTGGCTTTCTAAAGGCTGAGAGCTCTTACCTGAAACTATGATGACTGCTGTCAGACTGTGTTCCATATGGCACACATAAAACAACCTTATTTTCTAAGGCTGTTAAAAGATATTGGAGTTTAATTAATCTGGGGATTAATTAATCTGATTTTTTTTGTATGGATGTACATATGTTGTTGTTGTTGTTTTAAAAATGGATATATAATGGTTTGTGTGGTTGTTGTTGTTGTTGTTGTGTGCCTTCAAGTCATTTCCAATTTCTGGTGACTCTAAGGTGGTTCTAGGGTTTTTGTTCAGAGGAGGTTTTCCATTGCTTTGTAACAAGGCTGAGAGCATGTGATTCACCCAAGAAAATCCAGTGGGTTTCATGGCCAAGCCAGGAATCAAACCCTGTCCTCCAGAAATTAAACATTCAGTGCTCTCAACCTAACAACGGAGCTTTTGGTTTCACAAAGTACTGAGGCAACCTGGATCTCAAGAGATGCATTTCTTTTTTCCTTGCTAATGGAATTTAAAAATTCTTCATGAAGTACATATAGGGGGGCAGCTTGCTTTGATACTTTTCCAGAAACACCTGAAATTAGAACACAAACATCTTCAAAATGTAGGCCTGTGACTAACATCATCCCCCCCCTCCCCCGGATCTCTGCCTGATGAAGAAACCACTGGAGCTTTGAAATCTTGCAAGTTGTATTTTGTGCATTTTGATTAGCCAATAAAGATATCACTGTTTTGTGGATATTGGATATTGTTGTACTTTGCTACACAGCCAATACAGCTATCCCTGAATATGTTTCCTGGTCTCGAGAGTTGCAGCCCAATGCTCAAACCACCATGCTGGTTCTTAATGTCTTTTAGTCAAATGCAATAAATGACTGACTGATACGATAGAATTTACTGGTAATTGTTTCATTCCCCCTTCACTTCCTTATGTGCTTCCCAAAGTGTAAGCCCATAGAATTCAGGCCAAATTACAGCAGTGTGGTTTGTCAGCTCTGGTGTATATGTTGCAATGTAAGCCTCTGCTTTAGATTCTTTGAAAAAAAAAAAACACATCTTAGCAGAATAAAAACAAGAAATTACCATATTATGGAAGCTTAGCAGGGAGTTCAACTAGAAATGTGGACTTTCCCAAACAACTCTGAGAAGTAGTAACCTAGCTATGTGGTTGGGTAAAGGATGTGTTCATCATATATCATAGGATGTGTCCATCATATCTGATGCTGCAGACTCCTTGATACCTAGAATGGTAAGACATATTTATTTTTTCAGTTCTCAGTATTTTGATTCAATACTGATAACCTGGTAGATGCCAGTGCAGTGTTGTGAAGTAATAAATGAATCATGATCATGGTATCTTTCCTGCCTACTAGAAAACAGTGTTTTCAATCTTGGGGATGCAAGTGACTAAAATGGTCATTTTTTGAACTCTGAGGAACTCTAGTTGAAGACATATTGACAAGGATAAGGTCAAGACATTTCATTCTTGTACAAGGTATAGAGCATGAAGTAAGTTTGTCTGGTAAATAAGGGTGTGGCCTCTTGCATCTTTAACAGTTGTGTAGAAAAGAATTTCAGCAGGTATTGCTTACATAAGAAGCAGTACCTGCTTAAATTGTCATTTCTACACAATCATTAAATGTACAGGAGTTGTGTCCATTATTTTGCCTGTCATCTCTAGGATAAATTTGCTTCAGATGGTGAATAAGGACTGGCACCAGTGAATAATGCCCTGTCAAGAAGTTGGTTGAACAGAATTTAAACCCCCAACTCCTTAAATATTCATTTCAGTCTCCTTGTTGCATTGCCCACCTAGGCTGCCCATATTTCCTTGAGACAAAAACAGGACATTGGGATGGCAAAAACAGGATGAGGTTATGTAATATTCCATATTCATGAAAAAGTAAGATCATAACAAAGTTTTATTACATGAACAAACTGAGCTAACAATCATTCTTCAGTGACAGAACTCATACAAAAAATGAGGTAGAAATAGAGGGGGGTTGTATTTCACCATGATTGTACCGTGAATATTTCTCCAATGAAGCAATCTTACGCAGCAAATTTCAGTCTTGCAACGCCTTCCCATAAAACTTCTCCTACTTTATGACACAAGTTTGTTTTACAACTAACATAGCCCTCATTGTCTCAAGATGTAATCTAGATTTCTTCTTTGACCACATACTGTTCATAACAGAAAATATGATCTTGACAGGTGCTGTATTTCCTGGAAGATAAAGACTAAACCCTACAATATTACCAAGGTCTTAAAAATCTAGGCTTTTTTTTCACTCATTTCAAGAAAAAAAAATTTATCTAAATGTTGTTCTTTTTTATTCCATATATCACACTGCCTCACAATTGTAGATTTAATGAATGTCCACTGATCAAATACACAAGTTCCTTCTGTTTCTGTGGAGGAGGAGGCTGGATGGCAGGGCCGATCCCTCCTGCACAGCCCAGAAGCCCGGGGGCAAAGTGGGTGCGGTCCCAGTAGCACGTGCATGGTGACCTTCCCCACCGCACACAAACTTAAAGGTTGGCTTGGGGCTCCACTGCCCCGCAGCAACTGCTCCTGCCCGCACAGGGCAGGAGGCACCACTTCTTTCCATTCAAGAGTCTTTCTTAATAGCATCCACTTGAACTCCTGAGTGTTTCTTATACTTCACTTCCACTTGTTGATATATTCTAAGCTGATTTCATAAAGATTCTAAACTGCCTCAAAAAACAAACAAACAAACAAACAAACAAAAAACACAACTTATCCTCATTAATTTCTCCTGACTCTACTAACATTTTCAGTTGTTTTTTCACATCAGCAGTTCACCTTTTCTGGGTTCTAAATTGTTTACAAGATTCTCAATATTTATGGCTACTTCTGTAGCTGAAATATTATCTTATGTTCTTAACTATGAAGGGGTTTTTTTTTTTGGCTATACATTTTCCATTTTATTCACTTCTGCATGCCCCCCCCCAACAAAAGCATATCTATGCATATTTTTAAAATTATATGCATTTTAACCATTCCCACTTCTAAGAAGTACACATGTTTTTGTATCTATTTTATTTCTTCAAAATGTACTGCAAGCCTCAATATATACAGATTTCCGAGCCAAGTTGTACTTTGGTTTGCAATGATTCTTGGGAGACATGAAACAGATAATGCTGTTGAGAATGCTAGCTATCTTTGCAGTTGAGAATCTTAACAGAGACTAAAATCTTTTCTATTCCTAATACAGTGTGAAATCAAATTGGACACACATATGCCCATCTAAACCAATTTTCTCTCTATAAACACACACACAAACATATAAATATACACCCATGCACACCTCTCTCTGCAAGAAAAATTACAAAGAAGAAAATTTAACATATAAAAACATCTATACAAATCTCATCCATACTTGTAGCACCATCCAATCTACATTTAAAATACATCAGCAAACAATCTGCAATAGCCTGAATAGAACTAATAGCAGAACTAGCAGTTTCTAGACTTCAGGGCTTTTGCAGGCTTTCAGCAGTTCCCCCCCCCCCTTCTTTTTCTTATCACCTACTATCAAGCCCTTCTAAGTGGAAAGGACTGTCTAAATAGTAAGGATGTACTCTGCAATTCTACACAGTAGGAGAAAAATGGAAATTACTCATTCTCATTTGCAAGGATGAAATACTTGAATTTTTACATCCCTTGTGTAAATAGGTGTTGTACACATATAACAAAGGAGGAATATGTCCAAAAATAATAATTGCCTTCAGGAATTGCTACTTTCTAACATGTGCTTTAACTGAGTGCTAAAGTCAATATTTCCAAGGCATTTAAATCTGGGAAACTTTAAGAATTGGGAAGGCTTATGAACAGCATTTCTGCTGTAGCCAAAGCTTCAAGCAACGTCAGTGACTCCAGACTGGATGTGAGGATTAACATAAGACTATTGAAGCCTGCCATGGTCTGGAGACTCAGAAGTAAAGTAGCCGCTGTGTATCTGAGACTGGGAGGAAATCTTGTATACATCTTTTGCCTTGTCCTGCTAACTGTTGTCTACTTATTTATATGTTACTTTAAACCCCATTGAGAACTGGTGCTCACTCAGACTGCACAAACATAGCACTATTATTCCACTTAAAATGCTGCGGTTTCATCCTATGCAATTCTGAGATTTGCAGTTAGAATTCTCAGCCAGACATCTCAACTAGTGCCTCCCTAAACTGCAAATTCCAGGCCCCATAGGGTGTTGCCATGATAGTTAAAGTAGAACTACAATTGTGTAGTGTGAATGGTTTGAGGTAGAACCTATGGCTCTTCAGACACCTTTACTTTGAAATTCCATTGTCCTAAATCCTGTTATTACCAGGATTCAATTCCCAGCTCTGCCATGAAACCCACTGGGTGACAATGGGCAATTCATATATTCTCAGCCTCAGGGGAAGGCAATGATAAGCATCCTCTGAACAAATCTTGCCCCTAAATCTCCATAATAGGTTTGTTTTGGGTTCACCATAATTCAGAAATTACTTGAAGGCAGACAAAAACAACAATAAAGTCCTGATTTCAATAGACATAGTCTGCAGATTGCTGAATTAGCATAATTTTCCTATCTGCTAACTCACCATTCAGTAATTGATTGAATGGGTGTAATCTATTTTGAAGTAACTAATAGTGTGCCAATCATTATGTGTTATCACTGATGGAACTGATGGGAGTTCTAATCCAAAACATCTGCAGGACAAAATGTTCCTCAACCCTGGTATAAAATTAAATAAATTAAATAAAAAATCAACCAATTAAGACTATTTCAGAAACAAAATTCCAGAAGCATCAGGGTCCCACAGTTTCATTCGACATCTTGTATAAGGTTCATAGTTCTGAAATATAACTCAGTTACTAATAATCCATCTCAAAATTGACTGTACCCTTACAGACAGAGTACTGGGAATGAAAAAGTAAATGTTGCTAATTTTTGAGCATCTGAAATAGTTATTAGTGCTTTTAATTAATCTCTTCCTATAATGCTGTTGAAATAACCTGAAAATAACTTTGTTCTGAAGTGACCAAAACACTCAGTTATGTGTATATGTGTATGAGCAAGGATCGTGCCAGAGATCTCCAATTGGGGTGGGGGGGTGTTGCAAAATAAATGTCACTCAGAAGGCTGATGGAAGAAGTGAAAATAAGCAGCCAAAAACATAACAATAAAATTCAGACATTGGAATTAGCCAAATTATATGCTAATATCATTTTACTTCTAAATGAATGCTCAGCACTGAAGAATAAATGTTTCTTTATGAGATGCATGAGAGTTGGGGAACCTGCAACCATTTGGATTTTGTTGAACTTCAATAAGCTTTGGCCCACATCAGTGTAGTCAGTGTTTTAGAATGAAGGGAGATGTGGTTCAACATATGGATATGTCAAGGCTGTTTCATCATCTTTAACTGAGCCAAAATCCCTTCATATCCTTTCCAGAAGCCATCCTCCTCCATCAGCAGCAGTTGCAGCAGAGAGGTGAGAGAGGCCAGAACATCCAGCC
Organism: Urosaurus nigricauda; assembly: GCA_034509955.1. Taxonomy (NCBI): domain Eukaryota; kingdom Metazoa; phylum Chordata; class Lepidosauria; order Squamata; family Phrynosomatidae; genus Urosaurus; species Urosaurus nigricauda. The sequence continues at coordinate 118,515,034 of JAOEGL010000004.1, read as the reverse complement.
CTTTAAGAGGCCCAGAAGCCATCCTCCTCCATCAGCAGCAGTTGCAGCAGAGAGGAGAGACAGGCCAGAACATCCAGCCCTTTAAGAGGCCCAGAAGCCATCCTCCTCCATCAGCAGCATTTGCAGCAGAGAGGAGAGAGAGGCCAGAACATCTAGCCCTTTAAGAGGCCCAGAAGCCATCCTCCTCCATCAGCAGCAGCTGCAGCAGAGAGGTGAGAGAGGCCAGAACATCTAGCCCTTTAAGAGGCCCAGAAGCCATCCTCCTCCATCAGCAGCAGTTGCAGCAGAGAGGTGAGACAGGCCAGAACATCTAGCCCTTTAAGAGGCCCAGAAGCCATCCTCCTCCATCAGCAGCAGTTGCAGCAGAGAGGAGAGAGAGGCCAGAACATCCAGCCCTTTAAGAGGCCCAGAAGCCATCCTCCTCCACCAGCAGCATTTGTGGCATAGAGGTGAGAGAGGCCAAGACATCTAGCCCTTTAAGGCTGCTCGAGCGGCGGGAGGAGGAAGGAAAAGCCCCACCATCAGGCCTCTGAAGGCTCCAGTGTTCTCCCTGGTTGGCACGGTGCGACGGAGCAGCGGGAGTGGGTAGGCCGGACCATCTTGGGCCTACAAAGGCTCCATCTCTGCCACCCTCCCCTCAGCAACAGCGCTGTGCGGGCTGCGTGAGAAGTCACCAGGTTATTATTGGGCTCTCTCAAATCTTCCTCCCCCACTTGACAGCATATGGCAATGGCGGCCATGAGGACTAATTATTGACTACTAACTCTAGCAGCATCATATGTCTCTGCTTTTTAGTCCTTGTACCAATGCTACAGCAAACGGTTCCATTTAGATAAGACAGCAGTCAACACCCATTTATGGTTTGCTTGACACCATCTACACACTGTGGGATAGGAATTTTGACTGGATTACTGATCTTTATCATCAGATAATGGAGCTGGGTATAGCCGGGGGGTGGGTATTGAGGTAGTGTGGGGGCAGGGAAGGTACAGCGGTAACAGAGTGGAGACATGTTACAAAAGAAGAAGGGATCGATGTTTGCTATCTATCCCTTCTTCAGTCCACTCTGTTTCCCAGGATAATGTGGAGAGCGTACCAACCGTTCCACAATCCCTTAATCTGCTCTTTGCAATGTCAGGTCGGCCAAAGGTAAGACCCACATCATCCATGATCTTCTTGTGGATGAGCAGGCCGACCTGGCATGCTTTACCGAGACCTGGCTGGGAGATGCCAGTGCTGCTACATGGGCACAGGTTCTCCCAGCGGGTTACACGGTCAGCGAGCAGATAAGGGAAAGTGGGCGGGGGGGCGGTGTGGCCATAGTCCATAAGACCAACCTAACTCTGATCAGGAAACCTGTCCGGAAAACAGTCCACATCGAGTGTATGTACCTTAGCCTGAAGACCAGGGACAGCTTGGGGATTCTGTTGGTTTACCGGCCACCCCGTTGCCTAACAGACTCCCTGACTGAGCTGACTCAGCTGGTCTCTGAGTTGGTGTTGGAGTCCCCCAGACTTCTGGTCTTGGGTGACTTCAACATCCCTCTGGAGACCAGCCCTTCTGATCTATCTGGAGCAGCTCGGGAGTTCATGGAATCCATGACAGCCATGAACCTATCCCAATTGGTCAACGGGCCGACCCATTGTGCAGGTCACACACTCGATGGGATTTTTAGTACGGAACAGGAGCATCCGTGGGCGGAGATAACCAAAACCTCCGCACTGTCATGGACGGATCACTTCCTGATCAAGATGGAACTGAAAGCCACTTTCCGGCCCCCGGGGGTGGTGGACCCATTAGAATGGTCCGCCCTCGAAGGCTAATGGATCCAATTGGTTTCCAGAAGGCCTTAGAGGGATTAATGGTTGGTAACGCCGGTGATCCAGTCGAAACCTTGGTGAATACTTGGAACACCGATCTTCCCAAGGCTATCGACGCGATCGCCCCTGAGCGTTCTCTCCAACCCGCTCCCAATCGTAAACCCTGGTTCACAGACGAACTCAGAGAGATGAAGCGGGTTGGACGATGACTAGAGCGCAAGTGGCGGAAAACTCACCTCATGTCCAACAGAACTCGCCATAGGCAGCATCTTCGCGCCTATCGGGAGGCTTTGCGTGCAGCGCGGAGACTCTTCTACTCTGCACGCATTGGGTCTGCAGAGTCCCGTTCAGCAGAGCTGTTCAGGGTGGTGGGGGAACTGACGCAGGTTCCTCCTGCGCCGAACCCCCTACTTGACCCGACGACAGCCTGCTGTGACGCGTTTAACACCTACTTTGCAGATAAAATCTCTCGGATAAGAGACGACTTGGACGCCAATGTTTTGTCAGAATAAATTGGCGAGGTGTCCAGCAACTCCGTTGATGTCAGTTTACTGGATGAGTTTCAATCGGTGAGTACCAATGACGTGGACAAGCTCCTTAGCAGTACTCGGAAGACGACATGCTCCCTCGATCCATGTCCATCTTGGCTGGTCGTCCAGGCAGGGGATTCATTGAGAACATTCCTTCAGGATGTGATCAATGCATCCCTCAGGGAGGGCACGGTCCCATCGTGTCTGAAGGAGGCAGCTGTCAAGCCTCTCCTGAAGAAACCTTCCCTTGATCCCCTGGACAGGAACAACTACAGACCAGTGTCCTTGCTGCCATTTCTGAGCAAGGTGATCGAGAGAGCAGTCGCCTCCCAACTCCAAGCTGTCTTGGATGAAACCGATTATCTCAATCCATTTCAAACCGGCTTCAGGGCAGGACATGGAGTTGAGACCGCCATGGTTGCACTGGCTGACGACCTCCGCTTGAGCATTGACAGGGGTAGTGTGACCCTGTTGGTGCTCTTGGATCTCTCCGCGGCTTTTGACACTATAGATCACTCCATCTTTTTGGATCGGCTGAGGGAGGTAGGGATCGGGGGCACCGCTCTTCAGTGGTTCCGGTCCTTCCTCTCTGGCAGATCCCAAAGGGTGAGGCTCGGGGACAGTTGCTCTTCCAAAATTGAGCTTAATTGTGGTGTCCCTCAGGGCGCCATCCTGTCCCCGATGCTATTTAACATTTATATGAAGCCGCTGGGTGAGGTCATTCGGAGGCATGGAGCTCAGTGTCTTCAGTACGCTGATGACACTCAGATATACCTCTCCATGTCCAGATCGTCAGCACAGACTTCAGATGGCGTCTCTCCTCTTAATGACTGTCTTGCAGTGGTAATGGATTGGATGAGGGAAAACAAATTGAAACTGAATCCAGACAAAACGGAGGTACTAACAGTCACAGGCCCAAAACCAGGCTTGGGAATACAGTCTCCAGTCCTGGATGGAGTCACACTCTCCTCTAAGAACTGTGTTCGCAGTCTGGGGGTACTCCTAGATTCGTCGCTCCACATGACCTGTCAGGTGAATGCGACGGTCAGGAGTGCCTGTTATCAGCTTCGGCTGATACGCCAGCTGCGCCCTTTCCTGGACATGAGGGACCTGGAAACTGTGGTACATGCTCTGGTAACCTCACGCCTGGATTTCTGTAATGCGCTCTAACATGGGGCTATCCTTGTGCTTAACCCGGAAACTTCAACTGGTCCAAAATATGGCAGCCAGGCTTGTAACTGGAACATCAAGGAGAGAGCACATAACACCGGTGCTCAAGTCTCTCCAATGGCTGCCAATTAGTTTCCGGGCGCAGTACAAGGTGCTGGTTTTAACCTTTAAAGCCCTACATGGCTTGGGTCCACCTTATCTCAGGGACTGCCTCTCCCCGTATGAACCCCCCCGCACACTCCGATCCTCTGGGAGGAACCTGCTACAGCTGGTGAAAACTAGGCTGTCGCAGACCTCCCAGAGGACTTTTTCCGCGACCGCTCCCAAACTTTGGAATGGTCTGCCGGATGAGATGTGCCTTATAACATCTCTTGATTGCTTTAAAAAAGCTCTGAAGGCGCATCTCTTCCGGCAGGCCTTCCCTGACACCTCTTAGATCCCAGCTCCGAATGGGACCTATAAATTGACCCCTTGCCTGGTGTTATTTTTTTCCTCAATGTAAGAACTATGGAGGATGAATCATGTTTTTAATGTTGTTGATTTTAAATTATTGCTAATTTAATTTATTTTTAAGGGGTGGGTGGCTGGGAATGGGTCAATGAAGTGTTTTAATTTGTATGTTTTAATCTTGTTGTACCCCGCTCCGATTGTACTCACAGAGGAGTGAGCTAGAAATAAAGATGATGATGATGATGATGATGATGATGATTTGTGGCATTAGTTCTGTGGTGGCCATGCTTTGGAGTCTGGAGCTCCAGACATGTTTTTCAGAATTGCCATTGGGGGCAATCAGAAATGACATTGATTTGAACTCAAATGCCTTTTGGTCGGGGGGGGGGGGGCTTTCTGTTTCAAGATGAAGGCTGCCCTGAAACTTCATTTCATTTTACAATATTAGTGAACTTTCTCAAAAGTATATGCAGTTGGAACAATGGGAGGTTGGCTGAGGCCTTGTACTTGACCCTCCCCCAAGTGATACCTTTATCCTGTGGACCACAATGCTCCAACCCGTAACTCTGTTCTGAGAAGCACTCTCTCTGCCTCCACTTCCCAACATTTACACCTCTAGAACTCAGAGGGAAACTGGCAGACTTCTTTTCTGTATAGTACCTTCCAAATTCTGTAGGGACTTATGAGAGAGCATGGCTGGATTCCTTAGTAGCTAAACAGTGATGAAAGACTCGAGGTTTGGGTAGATAACTTCACAGTCGTAGGATGTGCATACCTTCCTGCCCCGTTCAAGCACAAAAATCATTTAAGCTTTTTTAACATGATGAGCTCCTTACATATTACTCTGAAAACCAAGTTTAGTTGTTAAAAGGTGTGCACTTGTTTTATTGGTTGGGAGAAATAATCTTTTTCAGATGCATATCTCTGCAGAACCTTACAGGATGAAGGTTTTAACAATGCAGTTATGCAAAGTGTAAAAATGTAAAAATGAGGTAGAAGAACAAACAGATTATACAGGAAAAAATGCACAATTATTTCTTTTATTTAAAAACAGAAAAAGATAACAGCAGGAAACAACAACATGCTTAATGCAAGTTGTTTCTCAAAGTAAAAGTTGGGGCAGTATGGAAACTAAAAACCCTTCCCCTAAGCAATTTAAGGGGTCTTGGGTTAAGCATAAGGGGCTTACAGACTAAAACATGCACATGGACTTTCTCTTCCTCCACATGAAGAAGATCACTGGAGACTGGAAAAGGGAAGCAGGCCTCAGAGTCAGGAGAAGCATGTCTAAGAGAGATAATCAGGTCTAAGAAAGAGTAGCAGGTTAAAGAGACTAACATAGGTTAAAGAGAGATATTATTTTAACTCTTCCTACCTTTGAAGGCAGTTTCCTTAGAATGTAGGGAACACCTCTGTGTGGTACAAAATATGACCTAAATATATTCTTGCAAAAGGGAAAAGATGAAGTGCCCTTTGGGTTCTGATTATTCTTCTTGAGTAGTCTGAGCAGTCATGAACAATGGGGTTGTGTAAACAGGACAAATACAATCAGGTATAGGTATTAACCCTCCTTCAAATCCATATAGGTTTCCTGGAGCTGAAAGCACAATACCTCACAATGGAGGTGTACCAATCTGAGGCAGCTTGACTAAGCTCCATTTCATTGAGGCAAACAAGAAAGTTAAGCCCTGATTGTTTTCATCGATGAAAACTTTTTCTTGTAAACAGGTGAGGTGGGAATTTGGAGTACAACTTCCAGTTCGCACTTCAGAATAAGACTTGATTTTGTTTTTGTTTTTAGACAGGCAGGGTCCAGGCCATAGCCCTACATATCCAGTATGCTTTCTTATCAATTTATGCAGATTCAGGCAACAGACAGCTTGCCAACCTTATACAGCAATGTTTAATATTCATATTTATTGTGCATAACGCGTAACATACCAACTATGTTTAATGCAATTTAAGTCCTTCTTTAGTTTGTTTTCATACTATCATATGTTAATATTAAAAAGCCTGAAGGGTTACAAAATAAGATTTCCAACCATTCATTAATAAAATCTTTCTATACCACAATCATTAACTGCCATGACTTATTGCTATGGAATTCTGGGGGGCGGGATGGGTGGTGGCTACTTTTGTGAGATATTTATTAGATTACCACACTACACTCTCATAGTGCTGCTATTTCACTTTTACTGTTCTGGCTGTCTCCTGTTGCATTCTGGGGTTTGTAGTTCAGTGAGGTACAAGAGCTCTATGGCTGAGAATTATATCTCACAAAAGTACCCACCCACCTCACCCCCCAGAATTCCATGGCAATAAGTCATGGCAGTTAAAGCAGTGACAAATTGCATTATTTCTGCAGTGCAAATTCAGCCTAAGCCAGTTGACCAGGAAGCAAAATAAATAAATAAATAAATATGAATGGACAAATTTGTTTTAGACAGCTCTCTTTCAACCAGTTCCTTGGCCTTCAGTTCCCTATAATATTTATTGGAAATATTTCATTTTAAAATTTCCCAAAATAAAGAAAACAAACATTCTCCTATCATTCTAAAGAATTTTTGGGTTTGATAAGTAGACTTTTCAATTTTCTATTTAATATGATTGATACGTGCTGCCCTGGAGTCCAAGTGATGAAATACATACCCTAGATACTTAAGATGTGTCATTACTTCCTACGAATTCTGTCTATTATCCATTTATGGAGCTGGAATAAGAACCAAGACTGGGTTTCTCATAATTTATATTAAGTACATTTTGTCAGTGTACCTTCAGGGTATGTAAGTCACTGAGGTGATCAGGTTGTCTTTCTTATAAGTAGGTACATGGCCTGCTAAGCACTAAATCAATCATTGCATCTCAACTAGAGTAGACTCACTGAATCAACAGATTAGACATATGTTCAGTTTTATTGCTTTAGTGCAAAGCCATAGCAATATATACACACACACACACACACACACACACACACACACACAATAGAATAGACTATTAGAATACAAAACAATAAAACATGACAAAATTACCATAAGACAGTATACTTAAACAATTAAAGAATAATATCACAATAAAGACTTAATTAATTAATTTTGATTGTGAATTTATAACTTTTAAGGCATGGAGACAGAGTGAAATACCTAGCTTAATTTTCTGTCAAGTTTGTTTGCTACCGAACTCTTGACTTTAACTTATATTTGACAAACAACGCTGTAAATTATCTTTTTCAGATAGTAACATAATCAATCGGCTTTGATCTGAACAACACTAACTTCCAGAAAGAACAGATCAAAACAGGTTGTTTATTACCACTAATTCAGTGGATCCACTCTAGCTGGGACTAAAATCTGGATGTTAAATTCCATCTTCATCTGCCCAACACTTCTCCTTTCCTACCTTCTTTCTCTCCTTCTAAATCAGGAGTGGGAAAAGTATAGCTTGTGAGCTGCTTCTGATGTCCAGGACCATTTACATGCCTCTCAAGATCCAAAATTTTTGAAAGGGATTTTTTTTTGTATCCCAATGTGATCTGGAAGCATTGGGGGAATTTTTGGGGCAAAGATTTTCTAATAGGAAGTGATCTGGTAGTTGACTTCTTAAAGGAATATTAAATTCCCAAAGGAAAATCCAGGAAATAACAACTAAAACATGCCTGACAGATGACTTTGTTAATCTCCAGTAAAAGAAAGTGTAGCACTTACTAGTCTTCTGTACATTAGGACCCATTGGGATTAGCAGTTGGATTTGAGCCAATGAATAGAGTAAATGTAAATGAATAAATGAAATAACATGGTGCCTAGTGTAACTGCAGCACACTGCAGGTAGGGTTTCAGAGCCCTAAAAATGGAGCAAAATTAACCATGTCTTTGTAACTACAAAAATTATGTTTTGGATTAGAACAAGCTTGCTTTCCTTCCAAACTGCCTCAAAATCTCTCAAAAGGTATATTGTTGTCATCAGCTTTCTAGGCTGTATCCCCTTTTCTGCACTGCGCTGGATCTTGGAAAACTGCCAGTGAGCACAATGTCAACTTGCTGTTACCAGTTTAGAATGAATGGCAGAAGATTGCTTAGGCTGTGAGTTCATGTTTGCCATTCATGTTCTACCTCTGAGATAAACAAGGATGAATTTTGTATTCGCTAGCTTACAAATGTAATCTGCATATATTTTAATAATAACTCTCAAAATACATGTTCTAAGGGATGAGTCCAATATTACAGCTGTATAATGGAGTGTGCAACACAAAATGTTTCATATGTAGAAATGCCATCATGTCCAGGCATGTGATATGCTGAAACTATTTATTACACAGACTCCAAGTGTGTGGAGCTGGATAGGATTTTGTTTCTGACAAGACTGCTAAAAACACAGGACCCTCATCTTCATTCAAGTCTGGCCAACACTATGCATATATGCGTCACACACTATGCCAGCAAAAACAACGCAAAAATTTGTGGCACCATAAAGGCTACCACATACTATTTGGCATAAGCTTTCACAGGCAACAGCTTGCTTCATACAATAAGACTAAAGGACATGGTTAGTGCTTACTAAGTGTGGAAGCACCTAGTGTGGAAGCCCCATTTACCAAGACACTGATACTCTTGAGGCCGCCCACTTACCCAGTTTTTAGAGCTATTATTGTCTATGTTGGGGATGATGGGAGGTGATGCACTTCACCCAGGCTCAGGTCCTCACCATCTGGTCAAACTGGGCTGATCAGAACTGATCAATGGTGTGATGTGTTGCAGGTAGCAGAGTTGCCCATGAAGCGGCTCAGGAACAAAACATCAGCTCTGGAACTTCTGGAATCACTGTTGCTGCTTCCCTCTTCATGCAGTCAACAAAACACGCGAGCTGTGCACTAAACTATCTTTATTGACTACTTGAATAATACAAACTCTATAGTAAAACAATAAACATCTTGCAACACATTTCTTGCTCTTGCTAAACACACTCTGGCTATGCTAATCAAGCTATATACATACTCATCTCCTCCTGCACAAAAGCTTAGTTACAAGTTCAGGTTCACCTTCTAGTTCACATTGTTGATGGTGTTGTGGAGGATGGTGCAGGTCTGGAGGGTAGAGAACAATGGCTCACCGGAACAATACTGAAATAGTTCATCTTTTGTTACCACCCACTGGGTGTGCACTGGGTGTGTACTGGGTGTGTACAAACAATACTATTGGTTATTTTCACACTTTCCCATACTAATAGTCCAACCTCTTACTATGACCTAAATGCTCATGTGATGTTTTCAATGATGTCGTTGTTTACCTTTTCCTTGACCTTCCTTTCCGGAACTTGTGTTGCTATTCCGTGTGTGTTATGGCTATACCCACATCTGTTGTTATTGTGTACATGTCTCACTACACTATCTCACCTTGTGCTGGAAATTTACAGACTTTGGTTCTCACATACAGCTTTGCATTTCTATGACTATAATTCCCATGCTCCTTGCCTTAACAATCCCCTCCGAAATGAAAAGATGTATGTGCCTCAAACTGTCAAACCTATTTGTTGTGTAAAACTCTCATGTTTCTCTGCTGTTAATGCCTTGGTAAACAAATCTGCAATGTTGTTTTGAGACTCAATGTACCTCAACTCTATCTCACCTTTCTGTACCATGTCACGCACATTCTGATATCTCACTGCCACATATTTACTTCGATTTCTCAAATTTTCTGTTTCTGCCATTGCTATACAAGATTGTGAATCCTCCAAAATTTCAACTGGTGTTCTATAACTCTCATCCAAATCATCTAACAATTGTGTAATCCATTGAACTTCATTCACAATTTCATTTAATGCTGCAAATTCAGCTTCACTTGTACTCAAAGCTACGTTGTTCTGTTTCCTGCTCCTCCAAATAATTGGACTCTCACTATATTTTACAATCATTCCTGTAATTGATTTCTTGTCATGCATCTCAGAAGTAAAAGAACTATCAACAAAACATTCTAAATCTTCATCACTAAACAAACAAAACAAACAAACAGCTTTATTTATATACCGCTTCATACCCTTGAGTGTCTAAGCGGTTTACAATTGTAAGCTATTTGTAAGCCCCAACAATCTGGGTACTCATTTTAGCGACCTCGGAAGGATGCAAGCCTGAGTCGAGCTTCAGCCCTTTGCTGGTCTTGAACTCGCCACCTTATGGTTTTGAGTGAGTGGCTGCAGTACAGGCATTTAACCACTGCGCCACCAGGGCTGTTAGGCATCTGATTACTACATCTGATTACTAACTTCTTGTCTAAAGTACCTTTCAAATACTTTAACAAATGTTTCACAGCTATCCAATCCTCTACTTTTGGACTGTTTACTCTCCTTGACAACACGTTCACAGCATAAGCAATATCTGGTCTAGTATGACAACTTATAAACTGCAAAGATCCTAAAACACTTCTGTACAAAAACTTGTTTTCAAACTCTTTTGTTGTCTCTCCTGAAACAAAACCTGTTGTCATTGGTGTTTTTACAACTTTATCAAATTGTAAACCACACTTGTCAATTAACTTCTCAATTTTCCTGCTTTGACTCAACAAGTAATCTCCTTCATCTGTCTTTTCTACATCAATTCCAAGATATGTTCTCAACTGTCCAAGATCTTTTAAAACAAACTTTCTAGACAATTCCCTTTTTACAGTATCAATCTGTTGTTGTGATTTAGCCGCCACGCATAAATCATCAACATATATCACAAGCACAATGTCTCCTTTGGTATATACACAAGCATCTGCCACACTTCTCTTGTATCCAAGTTTTATCAGTTCATCATTTATGCATAAATTCCAAGCTCTGGCACTTTGTTTCAAACCGTACAACTTGTTCTTCCCTAGACAATTCCTGTATTACATCAAAACTCTCAGGCTCCTCAGTTACTAAACAAACTCTTGCATTTTGAACCACAAATCTATCAGGCGGTTTTCTCACTCTTTGTGTGCGTCTAGGCTGAAAACTTCCAACTCTGTCAGTGTCATCCTCTGTGTCTGTCTTGGGTGTTTCTGTCCTGTGACTAAATCTCTTATCTTGTGTCATCCTACTTGTTGTGGGTCTATCTTGCATGTCCTCATCTGATGCACTACTGTGACTGTCAGAAGATTCTTGTTTTGTTGAAACCCCTCCGTTTCCTGAAGTTGGTTCTTTTTGTGTGTCTGTGTTAGTGTCACCTAACCTTAAGAAAACTTCTTTATTTGCATGTAGTTTGTCCCAACCAGCATGCTTTTCAAAATTTGCTGACCTAGAATATTGTATCTCTTTCTGTCCAAGTAGAAATCTGTATTTGTTTCCAGAATAGCCCAAAAACATTAGTCTCCTGCTTTTAGGATCACCCTTTCTCCTAAAACAGGCTGGAATGAAAACATGTGCATATTGTCCAAACACTCTCAAATATTTAAAGTTTGGATTTCTCCCATACAGCACTCTGTAGGGTATGTCATCTATTCCTGAATGATATAAACGATTTTTGATGTGGTTGGCTGTGTAAGTTGCTTCACCCCAAAAACAATCTTTGACACCTGCATCTGCTATCAAACAAGCTGTGATTTGTTTTAAATCTTTTACACATTTCTCCGCAAGCCCGTCTTCCGCTGGCGATGCGGGAGAAGTCGTCTCACGTCGGATTCCCATCTTTTGAAACCAATTAGACAATTGTTTACTTAAAAAATTCTCCACCTCTATCTGTGATTATTGTGCCTACTTTGAAATTAAACTCTCTTTCTACCATTTTCACCCATGCTTTCAAACTTTCACCGGCATCTGACTTGTTTTTCAAAATTCTTACAAATGAAAACCTTGAATACCGGTCTACTATCACAAGAAAATATTTACAGCCGCTAAGTGACAAACAATTTGCTTGAGCAACGTCAGCATGAACAAACTGAAATGGTCTTTCGGCTATCCTCTTTGTTTGCTTTGCTACTGGATAAGCTTTGACCTTCACTTGATTACAGACTGTGCAATCCAAATGATTTCTGCATTCATTTACTTTTACTTCAGGACACAACTGAAGTAATTTTTTCAAACTTTTAAAACTGGCATGACCAAACTTTCTGTGTAACTCATGAATGCAGTTGGAATGTAAAGGCACATTATCAACATGGTTCACATTTTCATCATTTCTATCATTAACTCTATCTTGCAAATAATACAGTTTCTCATATTTGTTTCCAACACCACATACTTTTCCATTACGTGTTATTTGACATTCATTGCCCTGAAAAATCACTTTGTAGTTATCCTCTGTTAATCTGTTCACAGATAACAGGTTGTTCTCCAATTCTTTTACATACAGTACATTGTCAAAACTTGCATTCAAACCTGGAATAAACACTGTTCCCATCTGCCTAACTGTTCTGGTTTGCTTTCCATCAGCTAACACAACAGAACTTACATTAGCAGGTTTTAAATTAGTCATTAAATCAAAATGTTTACAGATATGAAAACTGGCTCCGCTATCGACCAACCAATTATGTACATTGTTTAAATTCCCTTTAATTACTTGAGCAACCCCCTTTTTGTTACCAGTGTCCTTAAAACTTTGAAGTCTTGATTGTTGTTGCTTCTGCTGCCATCTCCGTCGCTCGGGCCGTCTAAACTGCTCCCGAAATTGCTGCTCCTTCCGATCTGCAGCTAATTTCCTGCAAAATCTTCGTAAATGTCCCATCCGACCACAATAAAAACATCTGCGTAGCTCCCTTGAAGAAGCTGCTTCATCACGCTGCCTTTCATCTGTGAAAGGTTTTGAAGTTGCTGGCTCTCCTCTCTCAGACTTTCGCCTCTGGTTTTCCTCCAAGATTCTGGCAATTATCAAGTCTTTGTTTAACTCAGTCTCTGGGAGGTTTTGTAAAAAACTGGTGATGTTTTCCCACTCTGAATTTAATGATTCCAAAATAATGCAGCACTGTTGATATTTGCTTATCTCCACTCCTCTCAGTTCAGCTTGTACAAATAAATCCATCATAGTTTTCAAGTGCTTTTCTATACAATGTCCTTTCTCCAACTTCTGCCTGTAAATACGTTTTGACCACAAGATTTTTGAGTAATTGGACTGTGAAGCATAAATTCTTTGCAAAGTGTCCCAAATCTCTTTTGCAGTAGTAAATTCTCTGACTGCATTTAGCTCACCAGGATCTATCAGTAAAAATAAAGTAGCTACTGCTTTTTCATTCCTTTCTATTTCTGCTCTGCTTGCATCCGCTGGCAAGCCGTTGACAACTGAAGACCACAAACCGTCTCGGATTAGGAGAGATTTCGCATAAATCTGCCAAGTCGTAAAATTGTTATTGTTCAGTTTCTCAAATTTCAACACCTCCATTGTAAAACAACCAAAATGTAGCTTTCTTTCTCAACACAAAAATAATTAAAAATCACAGTCTCTTGGTGAATGTGTGCAGTGACTCAATTTAACTCAGTCCTTCCGAGTTTGCACAGACCGGTTCCCTCAGGAACAATTAAGACTGTTGATTTATTTGCTTACTTACATAAGCCGTAGACAAGCGTTGACTCCCCTGCTCCGGACTGTTCCGCAGACTCCGGCCAGGATTTTCAAAGAGGCTATAAATTTTGTAATCCACAAGAATTTGTCAGCGTAGCACAAACAGCTTACTCTGACCTTCGAAGAACTTCAGCTTCGGCATTCATCGGTGTTTAGCATTTTCAGGAACATCCAGCATTTCCCCTGTCTTGTAGCATCCAGCATTCACACGCCTGGACCTACTGGATTGCCCAGCATCCACGCAACTGGGACGACTGTAGTGCCCAGCATCCACGTAACTGGGCACATAACCTTTGTTGGGGATGATGGGAGGTGATGCACTTCACCCAGGCTCAGGTCCTCACCATCTGGTCAAACTGGGCTGATCAGAACTGATCAATGGTGTGATGTGTTGCAGGTAGCAGAGTTGCCCATGAAGCGGCTCAGGAACAAAACATCAGCTCTGGAACTTCTGGAATCACTGTTGCTGCTTCCCTCTTCATGCAGTCAACAAAACACGCGAGCTGTGCACTAAACTATCTTTATTGACTACTTGAATAATACAAACTCTATAGTAAAACAATAAACATCTTGCAACACATTTCTTGCTCTTGCTAAACACACTCTGGCTATGCTAATCAAGCTATATACATACTCATCTCCTCCTGCACAAAAGCTTAGTTACAAGTTCAGGTTCACCTTCTAGTTCACATTGTTGATGGTGTTGTGGAGGATGGTGCAGGTCTGGAGGGTAGAGAACAATGGCTCACCGGAACAATACTGAAATAGTTCAACTTTTGTTACCACCCACTGGGTGTGCACTGGGTGTGTACTGGGTGTGTACAAACAATACTATTGGTTATTTTCACACTTTCCCATACTAATAGTCCAACCTCTTACTATGACCTAAATGCTCATGTGATGTTTTCAATGATGTCGTTGTTTACCTTTTCCTTGACCTTCCTTTCCGGAACTTGTGTTGCTATTCCGTGTGTGTTATGGCTATACCCACATCTGTTGTTATTGTGTACATGTCTCACTACACTATCTCACCTTGTGCTGGAAATTTACAGACTTTGGTTCTCACATACAGCTTTGCATTTCTATGACTATAATTCCCATGCTCCTTGCCTTAACAGTCTAATGTTTATCTTTTAATGTTTCACTGTTTTAAATCTTATTCTTAGTTTAATTTATTTTTAAGGGGTGGGAGGGGAGACTGAAGTGTTATTTTAAATGTATGTATTTTAAAATGTTGTACTCCACCCCAATTGCTCACCCAGAGGGGCGGAATATAAATAAATAATAAATTATTATTATTATTATTATTATTATTATTATTATTTGCTGTAAGATTCAAACTAGCCCAAAGCAGAGCCAATAAATCTCAGAAAGTAGTTGCCAAAATCTAGATTTTGGTGGGGAGGAGTCTCTTGAATAATAAGCAACTATGTCAAATTCTTCTCCACCACCACAGTTGCCTTTCTTCTACACCACTTTGGACTACATTGAAATCCTACATCATGATTGCACAGTGTAAACGGGCCCATAGATACAGTGGTTGCAGTACATCACCCTTGTGATAAACACCAATAATGGACAACCAGTTTTGAATCTGACAACATCCAAAAATGTTGCTTTTGTTAGGATACCGGTCAATTTCAACAGCAGGTCATTTGCAGCAAAGCATGAAATAACAGAAGACCAGTCCAACCTTTCCTCTTACACATATATTAGCCTAGTAAAAAATGAAACAGAATCTTCATCTAAAGTAACATAAAATAGTTTTACTCACAGATCTTGAGCATAGCTCATACACAAAAACAGCTTCTGGTGAAGATAAAAGAATTCGAAGTTATGCATGCTACTTGGGAAAAAGCATTAAAAGAAAAATGTGTCAGTGTCTTAAATATGCTGACCATATGGAAGCAAAATGGAGACTGAAACTAAGAAAGGTGTGCTCAAAGGGAATGAGAGGGTGTATTCAAAAATAGGAAGTTACCACAAACATGCATGTAAAGTCCTAGAAAGTCTCAGCATGAAAGAGTTGCTATACCCAACATCCCTTCTCAACTGAGCATGCACTCCTCAAGTCTCATCTTGACTCATAGTATCTCAAAACAATCTTGTGGTAATGGCTTGGTCAAGATGTCATCTGTCATCTCAGTGGTTGACAGTAGGACTTCTTGATCATGCCTTTCTTCATCAGCTCACACACATTGTGAAATCTTACTCTGATGTGCTTGCTGCATGCCATTATTTCCTGTTAGAGAAAGCTTGATGCAACTCTGGTTATCCTCAAAAATTTGAATTGTTTTCTGCTCACTTATTCCAAAATCAGTCAACAGTTAATCAATATAGGTAAGGAACTGAAAGCAGTCAAGCAGCAGAAAGGAGACAAGCTCCACATGCTCTAAGATGGTCAACAGCTTACTCAGTGTTTATTCAAAATCCCAATGTATTTCAGCCAAACTAGTCTTCTTCAGAGGCTGAAAACAAATATAAATACACTTAAAATATAATGTGTAAAAAGATAATCAAACAGCGATATAAAAATATCCATCCATATAGATCTTATCAAAATTATACATACTCTTTGAGAGAAATCACTGAAGTTGTAAACCGTCTCTTTACATTATTATATTACACTTATACCCATACACATGTTCTGATGCATAATTTGTTATATTCAAATTGTAGGTCCAAATCTTCATTTAAACCATTTAAACCTACAGGCACCAAGGATATCAGTTTTAGGATTAAAGTTCTCATGATGAGAACAATTGCATTTCAGTCAAAGGAACTGACTGTATGGGAGAGTGTTCCTCATGGTTGTTGGGTGATTACTGTCAAAGCTAAGATGTGTGTTGGCATCTGTTTGTTTTTTATATGAGGTGAGGAGATAATCTCCCTCTTTTTTTAATCCAAAAAGTGGATCTTTGTCTTGCTGTGATTGAACTCTAATTTAATATGTCTGTTAATATTATTAAATGATAAGTGGAACTTTTTTAGGTCTACATTCAGGTCACCATTGTCACCACATGAGAATTTTCCAGCCACCATTCTTAGTGAAAGTTGCAGCTAAAAGAGTGCACTCATGTAGGAAAGTGAAGAGCAGGAGATGCGACCACATGAAGCATTCAGCCTGGCTCTACAGAGGTTTAAGGGTTTCATGCAACACTCATCCCCACCATGTCCTAAAGCCTACTGGTTCCCCTTGTCTTTCTTGCACAGAAATACTTTGACTGAAAGACTTCTTGCTGGTTTCTATGTAAAGCAACCATGTGGGATTTTTGAATAGAATACATCTAAAGAATTACATCCCTACATTCTAGTTGTGCACCCTCCATTCCAACTGAGACTGCTATGCCCTCTGCAGGAAAAGACAATCAGGCAGGCACATTTTTGTTCTGTGTTAAAATGGTTTTGGGAGGCAGATTGTCAAAATAGCAAGAACACTTCCCTACCTCATTTGTATTCAGCACTAGGCTGAAAACGAATTGTTAATCTCAGTTGGAATAGATCTATTAAATCAATTACTGAATGATAAATCAACATTTAAGCATATTCAATTGAGTCAGTGAATCTACTTTCATTGTGACTAGCAGCTAGATTTGGAGTGGGCAAGGTCTTTGGCTCCAGGAGACATTTTTCTAGTCCTAGGACCCTGGATACAAGGAATACCACAATACCCAATCCAAATAAAACTGGACATGACTTGAAAGTAACATTCAAATTAACTAGATTATCACACTATACTCTTATAGTGCGGCTATTCTACTTTAACTGCTCTGGCTGCCTCCAGTTTCATTCTGGGATTTTCAGTTTAAGGAGGGCATTTAAAATTTTCAGCCAGTGAGTTCTTAGGCCTTACGGAACTACAAACCTCAGAATGCAACAGGAGGCAGCCAGAGCAGTCAAAGTGGAATAGCAGCACTATAAGAGTGTAGTGCGATAATCTGGAAAGAAAATTCACTTTTATTTCAGTAATAATTTCAATTGTTTTGAAGAAAAAATAGCTTTTTGTTGTTTTCTTTAAAAATGGATAGGGGGCATATCATGTGGAAGAAAAGCACATAACATGAAAGCACGATTCTCCCAAATAATGATAAAGGAGTTGCGGAGGTGTTTTATTTTTGTTCCAGGATATTCTAAGAATAACCAATAAAAAAAGGTCTTGTGGAGCTGTATGTGGACGACAGACTATGATTCATACAGCTGACCTACTAGATAAGAAATAGAAAGTTACAGCAGAAAATATGACTTTGTACTTTTGCTATTTATAATAACATCATGTTACTTGACACTTTTGAGGGCTAACTTGAAGAAGCAAAGGGAGGAAAAGGGGAAAACAAATTTGACCAAATAAATTATAGAGTTTAATGTGGAAACTAGCTGATGAGAGAGAGAGAGAGAGAGAGAGAGAGAGAGAGGGTGAAAAAGAGAGAGACAAGCGAAATACATTTCCCTATTTTGTTTGGGAAGTTATGTTAGGAATGTTTGTATGATTTTTCTGTTCTCTGAGGATGTGGGAAATGAGTATGATTTCATATTGATAAAAGTCAATTAAGTAAGTTTGCAGTGATTCAACCACACTGTGAAATTTGCTAGATTTTCCTCTTAACTATTTGGCCACAGTACGTCTCCTTTAAAATGGAGGTGGCAGCAACAAATTCATATCAGTAGTCAAGCTTGGTTCTGCCTTTAACTATAAATGACCAGTTTTCAAGGTACAGAGTCCCTGACAATCTCTGCCAAATGGCAAAGAAGAGACGTGCCACAAGTGATGCAAAGAAAAAAAAAAGATGCATCCTTGTTTAGGACAGATTTGTCACAGAGTAATCCAGGATCCTTCCCTATATTTACTGAAATCATTTCCTCTATCACTCTGTGTGATGCCTGAAAAGAAAAGAAAAATGAAAAAAAAAATCACATACTGAATTTCTTTCTGTCAAAGCCATGATTAAGCATGGCACAGCAGGGACAGTAAAAAGTTGTCGACGAATCATTCTTATCTGGTGTGATTATGAGAGTTAATTTCCATCTAATCTAAAAATCATGGATAGAAGACACATCTTGATAACATCAAGACTCTGGAGGATCATAGCCGGGGTCTTCTTGTGGTAAAATTCTTCCACAGTTCTTGATTTCATGATTAGTTCTGCCTTCTCCTTGCTATCAAATGGAGGCATCCTAGCTCTCATATAAGTGATTCCCAGGAAGGCCACACAACATAATGGGACTATCTAATATCTTGTTAAGCTGCCGATTGGGTACCTGAGAACATGTCTGTATCTCCACATGCTACTGCAGGATATCAGTACTGTCAGACTTATCAGCCAGACACCTTGACTCTCCTTCAAGAAGGACTAAGCAAAAAAGAATTTAATGCAAACATCCACACTTCAGGGGATCTAGGTGCATCCTTCAGGAATACCCACTGCGAAAGAAAGAAAGAAAGAAAGAAAGAAAGAAAGCTTTTAACTACTCACCAAAGAAAGTATTTTTTTTAACTACATAAAGGCACTGTATGTATTCAGGGCCTGAGACAAAGAAAACCCCACCAAAGCCAAAATGTGGAAGCCATTGACATGAGTGAGTTGAAGGCATGCATAGAGAGCTATTGCTCCTAGAAGAAGGATATCACAACAGCAGGAAGCCTTGGAGGAACTATTTCATCCAGTCTCAGGTCACTGGCATGTCAGAGCAGTGATGAGCCTGAAAAGATTTTGTATATTCACAAGTTACCTGAGGTTCAACAACTGGGCAATAAGAGTGACTCATAGAGTCACAATGCAGAGAGATCTTGTAACACCTTTGAGATTAACTGAAAGAAAGAAGTTGGTAGAGTGAACCTCCCTAGACTTCAGTCTACTTCCTCAGTTGCTTTTAGAGTCACTGATAAACTGGTTGTCATTTGAACACATGTGGACTGTGTTTATTGAGCAGCTTTGAACATGATACACACTGAAGATTAATCTGATTATTGATGAACTGCTGGTTGAATTTAAAGGCAAATACACAGCCTGGTTGTATAAGTCAAATAAATCAGGAAAATATAGACTGAAGATGTAGTGTTGCTGAAAGTCTAAAACTTCTTATCTTCTTAAGGGAGATATTTAACTGGGCAGACAGCCTAGCACACCACAGGAAAGCCAGCATGTTTACAGTGTCATGGTAATAGTTATTGAACTATATTTCCACAATGAATTAAATGTGGTGAGATACTTTTTTAAAAAAGCCAGAACTGGCAGAAAGTCTGCTGACCCAAGATCTGTTAAGCTCTGGAGTTTTAAGAAAGTGAAATATGAATACATATTTCTTCCTCTTCTTCCTCCTTCTCCTCCTTTTCTTCTAAAATAGCACACAAATTGATTTCCTCATTTCTGAAATGGGAACGCTGGACAACTAAGCTAAATCTGTCTTCACAAAAGGGACACTATGTTGCCAACAGATGCAAAATATCACCCACAGCAAGAATGTAAAATCATAATAGAAAATGTCCTTTGAAAAACTGCTGCTTTTATGTTGGAGTCCAGTGTTTGCAACGCCACTGGGTGGCAAGGTGAAAGTATCCACGAAACTGAATGAAAAGGTTTCACTCATCCCTGAAAGAGGAAAAGCTGAGTAAGAAGAGCAAAAAATACTTGTAGCAGAGTGGCACAAAGGAAAGCTAAACAGTAGGCAACGATTATGCAGACAATGAGATAAGTGACAAAACACTATGCATCATCTGCAAACAGAAACAAGCACACAGATTTGATTTGAATTGTATTAATCTGAATAAAAAGCACACCTTCCAACTATGCTTCCTAAATCTGAAGGCAATAGAATATGCCCCAAGATTAATGCAATCTGTCACCATTTTATTCTGTTCTATTCAATAAGAAGAAAGCAAAGGCAGGACGATAATGATCTCTGTCTTTTGCTGAAAAGAATTTACTCCCCACAGATTCTTTACTGGGCTTTTGCCAGGGGAGGGGGCTTTCAAAGAAATCATATACAAGAAACATTTTCCAGGTGGGATGTGGATGTCCTAATAATGAATACGCAATAGGATTTCAAATGAGAAAATGCATTGTATTTAAACAATGTTATCACAATGTAAGCTTACTTGAACACCACACTTTTTCTTTCTTTTTAAAAAAGAAATCAGAAGACTGAAATAAGTGCTAAGCTCACAATGGCTTGGATTTATTGTTCTGTATGTAACATGCTTGTCCCAAAGGATAGCTGCCTCTGTCTAAATAGCTCCTGAGGACGACATTTAGAAAAAGAATAAGAAGCATTATATAGAGTCTCTCTCTCTCTCTATTTCTCTCTCTCGTGCACACACACACACACAAACACACACATGGTTGAGATAGTGAAACCTTTACTTTCTGGTAGTTCAATGTACATAAACTTTGTTTCATGCACAAAATTATTAAAAATATTGGCAATAAAATTAAATAATAATAATAATAATAATAATAATAATAGATTTATTTCTTACGCCCAATCATGAAGAATCTGGGCGTAAGGTACATATGAAGCATAAATAAATTTTGTGGGTCCCACCTCCAAGATATCTTACTATGCACATGCAAATATTCCAAAATCTGAAGGGAAAAAACTCCAAAATCTGAAACACTTCAGGGTACAAGGTATCTATCTATCCATCCATCCATCCTGTATATATACAGTATATCATCCTGTATATATATGGTTAAAACAGGGTCTGAGATAGCCAGGGAATAAGTGAGGAGATTTACAAATTTCCTAGTAATCTCTTCCTGGGAACAAGTTCACTCCAAGCACCTGAGGAAGTAGACCAAGGCTATGATAGTTTATGCTGCAACTTCTTTTGCACAATTAGTCTAAGGCTGCTCCCACACTGCTGAAATAAAGCAGTTTGACATGACTTTAACTTCCATGACTCAATCGTATGAAATTCTGGGATTCGTAGTTTTGTGAAAAATTTAGCCATTCCTGTCAGAGAGGTCTAGCACTCCGCTAACTTACAAATCCCAGAATTCCATAGCATTGAGCCAGGGTTGTTAAAGTGGAGTCAGACTGCTTTATGTCTGCAATGTGGCAGCAGCCTCAAAGGTTCTGCAAGATCCCATTACATAATGATATTCCAGGTTAACATGCCTAAAAAGATGTTCATACCAGTGCTTATGATGGGGTAAGCACTGGTAAAATGCTGGTAAAATGTCAGAGAAGTGCATGTGTATGAAAGTCTGACATGCTTCTCAAGTGGCAGGGAATCGTCTAGCATCCTTGAATCGTTCATGGAGCAGCAATTTCTTATGAATAGAAACTTTGCATTTTACATCTTCTATGTCTATAAATTCTACCTCCTAATTACTGGAACAAGATAAGTTATCAGTCACATAAATAGTGGAAGCTGGTGGTTTCCATGTTATTTGGGAAATTATGGCACTCTGAGTTATAGTTCAAACTATAAAGCAGTTGAAAGAGTCACTCCCAGTCTCCCAAGTAGGTTTTGTACTTTGGATAGCCTCTTCAAAGCTCAGGTTTTACTCTATTCATTTTTTCAAAAAATATTCTGATATTATTTTCATCCAAATATCAAACAATTTGGGATTTTTTGGTAAATCCCTAGAGGATGGAATTTTATTTTAAAAGGGAATTAATTAGATTTTACTTGCTGGAATCCTGCCTCGATCCCTGGGGAGAGGCGGGAAATACAAATAAATTATTATTATTATTATTATTATTATTATTACTATTATTAATTGCTGCTCATTACCTTTTGGGGAAAGTAGCTCATTAGCATCATTATCACATCCAGTAATGTGTTATTACCCATCACTACTATGTTCACTTATTTACTTTTAACTTCCTAAAAATACACAAATGATAATAAAATGGCCCAGAGTCTAGAACATGACTCCAGATTAACAGGCTTATTGAATGACAAAAGAAACCTGGGGCCCGATACAGAGGGCACAAAAGGGGTGTGATTAGGGTTAGGGAGTGCACAGCATCCACACACTCCCTAACCCTAGCGTGTATGAATGGTGACATTTTAAAATGGCACCTTCCATATGCGCATGCCATGATGGTGTCATGGCATGAGCCTCATATATACAACACAGCGTGTGCTTGACATCATGGCACCGCAGGAGGTTGCCTAGGGTACCCTTTCTGTGGTGCCAAGAGGAGCTCCAAAATGGAGCTCCTTTTAGCTGCACGCCCATGTCTTTGAGTGCATTCCATAATTTTTTTGTGATTTATACAATCAAATGCTTTGCTGTAGTCTATGAAACACATGCTGATTCTTTTTTGGAATTCTTTGTTGTGCTCCATTAGCCATCACATGTTTGCAGTGTGGTCCCTAGTTCCTCTGCCTTTTATGAATCCTGGTTTCAACTCTGGAATTTCTCTTTCCGTGTATGGTTGGAGTCTATGCTGCAGAATTTTGAGCATGATTTTGCTTGTATGTGAGATTAGTGCTATTGTCCTATAGTTGCCGCAGTCTTTTATATTTCCTTTCTTGTGGACTGGTAAGCATATCGAGCATTTTCAGTCTGTTGGTCACTGCTTTGTTTTTCCATATTTGTTGGCATATTTCAGTTAGCATTAAAGTTGCACTGAATTTGATTAAGTAGTGGTTCATTTTTGTACTTGGGTGCTTCTGTCTCAAGCTTTATTGTGGGGTTGGAAATGACAAAGAAGAGAGAGGGGAGAGGGCACTACAGTCAGCAGCATTCTCCACCACCACCACCCCAGCAAAAGTCTAGAAATGTCTCAGGAGTGAGAAATGTAAGTCTGTTGTCTCTAACTGAATGGCATGTATCTAGCAATATAATAGGCTATTCTCATACTGGAAAGAAATATAATGGGACGGACACACACACACACACACATTTAAAAAGTGTGTGCATTGAATTTGTTATTAATTACAAAGAGGCCTTTTCACTCTCCCTAAGATGTGAACATTTAAGGTTTTGAGAAATGTAATTATGCAGTCTTACGAAAGTGTATGTTGTAGTGATATGCCTATTTCAAATGGATCTCCAAAGCTATAATAATAGATTATTATGGGAAACACCAAAGAAACCAATAATTATTTGCTTTTCAAATAGAAAAAGGGCTGACAAAATAATTAGTACCCAGTATGTGCTGTAAAATATAGGCACAGATGGAGATGGGGATGAAAGTTGATGTCCAGACAATCATACATCAAAAACTGGGGCCTATTGCAGCAATTGGAGCCACATTTAACACACAAAATAAAGGCATTTGGATATACAAGCAACCCCTTACTGAGATATTGTAGATAATACAGATGAAAGATTCTGGTGCATGATTAATAGGTAAGACAAAAAACAGCATAGGTTGAGGGAAGTTCAGCTATTTAAATGGTAAGCACTCTTTACTATTCATTCCTCTAAGACAGACCAGAGGAGAATTAATACACTTCTTACTATTCGTTCCTCTAAGACGGACCAGAGGAGAACCAACATCCCCTTCAGTCCCTATATCAGGAGAAAGGACAACATAAGTAAATAAAATGATGATGGTGATAATGATGATAGGGAATTCTGTCCTATATTGGCAATACATGGATTTTTGTGGTTTTGTAGGTCTCAGGCTGGTCCTTGATTTTGTTATGGTGAATGAGGGACCAGAATTCTCCTCTTACCAGATATTAGTTTGGGTGCAGTTACTGCTACGTTATTGTCTGGTTTGAGGTTTTCAGTTTGGGACTCATTTTTTTAGCTGCCTCAGTAGTATATTCAAAGGGTATGGACACAGGAACCATTCAGAAGCTGGGATGATGGAGGTATTTGGCTTATAAGAGGTATATTTATTCTCTCAAGTGTTAGAGTTGTTTGTTCACTAATGTTGTGTTTCAGATTCTAGGTTCTGCTGCAGAGGTTCCATGTTTTGGTCTGCAGATGTAGCATGGCCTATTAGACAATATGACAGGTGCAAACATACTATTTCAGGAAGCATCTGGGCCTGACTAAACCATAGTTTACCGTCTGGGGAAAAAGGGGATTCTATGACATGTTTTGCTTCCTTTGTTGTTTTGGGATATGGCATGGTGGTTTGATTGTTAGACTGCAACTCTGGAGACCAGGGTTAGATATCTTGGTTGGCCTGGTGTGTGTCTCCAGTGCCCACCTATTCTTCCCCATCTGGTTCGATGCGGTGCGGGTGATCCATGTTGTCTGAAAAAAGCCTGCAGATGGGCCAGTAGGGAAGTTAAGAATGCACTGATGAGAAGGTTGGGTCAATTTTTAAACCACATCCCCAAATAGTGTTTCAAAGGTCTGAGTGTTACATAGCTGATGGCATTCACCTCTCTGATGATTTGCAGCAGAGGGCAAGAGTCCTGTTGGCTGGTCTGTGTGGGAAAGGGGCTGATGCTTGACCTTTATCTGTGGCAGGCAATGGAAGGAAAAAAATATTATAGTAAACACCTATGGCACCAGTTTTGGGGAATGGATGGCCTCTGGAACTGCCTCTTTAACCATAGTGTACCAGGGATGTGAGAAAGGAGACTATCTTTAGTACTGGCCTAGGGGCTGCACCTTCACTTTAAGTCTTACATCTTGGAGGTGGGGTTCCTTAGGTTTGCCTTCTATTAGGTCTGTCTGCAGAGCAACCCAGGAATTTGAGTTCTCCTTGGGGATTTTGTGTTCATCCAAAGGAAGCTGATGAGGGGGACTGGTGGAGACCCACTGCCTCAGTTGCTCCCTTACCAGGTTCCTTCTGTTGTGGAATTGTTCTCACAGAAGCCTTGGAGAAGCCATTTTTTAATAACAGAAGATCCTGTTATTAACAACATGGCTTCCCCATGAACAATTCTGTGGTGGAAGGAAAGCGAGAAGCCTCAATTAAACTTTAGAAATGTGCCGGATGATCAGACCTCCGATGATTCCACAATACTTCACCAACACTTCAGCAATACTTGGGCAGCAGTAAGTGCCTTTATGTGCTAAGATCCCTGGTCCACTAATGTAGAATATTGGCTATGAGTTATCTTTCAGTCAATCAAAATAATTTTCTGTTGTTTAAACACAATTTACACCAACATGATTATGACAAAGAAGCTCTTATATGCAGAATTTATCTATATGTAGGGCAATGAAATCCCTACCCATCTACTTTCCAAATCTATTATCATGGCCAAGAACCTCAGATGTTCATCACAGTGGGAATCTTGCAGAAAAACCACACTTTTCAGGCTGAAGCAAATTATTTCAAAAGTATGAAGATAGTGAGTCTAACATTACATTTATAACTAAATATTGTTCAGTGCATTAGAAGATCCAATAAATAGTACCTGAGTTAATGAAACATTTAGAAGAATTTGAAAAAAATATCCAGACTGAAAGTGAATAGAGAAAAAACAAATCTAATAACAAAAATATGACACAAACTGATGATAAAGAGGTCAAAGAAATTTCAGGATTTAATGTAACAAAAAAGCCAAATATCTGGGCATAGAAGTAACAAATAAAAATTCAGATTTAATTAGAAACAATTATAATAAAAATGGAATGAAATTAAAAAGGATATTCAAAAATGGAAGAATTTGAACTTGTCAAAAATGGGCAGAATCTCAGCCATAAAGATGAACATAATTCCAAAATTACTATTCCTACTGCAAGCAATACCAATAATTAAAAATTATAAAATATTTAAGGACTGGCAAAAACAATTATCAGAATTTATTTGGGCCAGGAAAAGACCAAGAATAAAACAGAGGTATATACAGGATACAACTGAAAGGGGTGGGTTCACGGTTCCAAATTTAACATTGTACATGAAGCAAGTGTATTATTATGGTTGAAGGATTGGATGGTATTAAAGAATAAAAAAACTACTAAAACTAGAAGGACATGAGTTGAGATTTGAGTTCCATGCCTATTTATATTATGGAAAGATTAAAGCGAACCAAGACTTTAAAAATCATCATGTGAGAATGTCAATATGCAATGTATGGGAAAAATATAAAAGATGGTTATGCCCAAAATTACCTATGTGGCTATCTATACATGAAGCCCTTTATAATACTGACCTGCAAAAGAAAGAGAAATGGCTGACATATGGAGAAATTTTAAGAGACAATAAAAAGGAATATGAAATGAAATCTTTGGAACAAATCAGATCAGAAGGTCATAAGTATGAGTGGTTTCTATACTATCAAATGAAAGCAAGATTTAAATTGGATAAAAAGTTAACAGGATTTGTTAAAAATATGTCACAAATGGAAGAAATTTTGTTAAAGGAGAGACCTGCCATGTTATCGAGAATGTATAAAAAAATATTAGAATTTCATTTAGAAGAGGATACAATAAAAGAAAATATGATAAAATGGGCTAATGATTGTAAAAAAACTATTAGAACTTGCTCAGTGGGAAACATCTTGGTGAAAAAAAGATTGAAACATACAGCATGTCAAGATATAAAAGAAAGTTATTATAAAATAATTTACAGATGGCATCTCTCTCTTGATTGAATATCTAAAATGTATGGTAATAGATGGAATAACTATTGGAAATACGGGAAGGAAAAAGGGACTTTTTTTTCACCTAAGGTGGGAATGTGTTGAAGCTAACAAATTTTGGACAATGATAAAAGATGGAATTGGGGAAATATTGGGAGTCAACCTGGAACTTCATCCAGAAATGTTGTTATTAAATATGATTGATGGGAAAGAAGAAAAGGAAAATGGGAAAATTATTTTCTATATGTTATCTGCCGCCAGACTCGTGTATGCAAGATATTGGAAGGTTAATAGAACAATTCAAATTGAGGAATGGATAGTCAAATTAATGGATATGATGGAATCTGATATATTTTCAAAAAGATTAATGGATAACAGAAATAGTAGTCTGAATACAAAGGAAGATATGTGTGAAGATAACAAGTATTGAGATAAGTTTTATGTATCTCTCTGGCTTTTCTTCGCTAACGAAGATTCAGGAAGGACTCATCCCACGCTTGCTACAAGCGTGTTGATGACTAAAAAGGCCAATCTGAGATAAACAAGTCCGATTACAGAAAGCACAGCAGGAAGTCTCCTTGGGTGATGTTTCCAAGTTGTGGTTCTTTCTGCGTTGTTGTTTCTCCTCGAGACTCATTCAGCGTGAGTTCTCAAAAGAGGCTGCAGCATTGTGGATAGTGCATCTCCATGCCTCCTGATGTGAGGCCAGGGCAGACCATTGTTGGTGATCTGTTTGGCCAAGCTTGAGATGTTGTTTTAGGGAGTCCTTGTATCTCTTCTTTGGGGTGCCCCTCTTACGCTGACCTGTGGTGAGTTCACCGTAGAGTACTATTTTTGGGAGGCAGCGGTCCCCCAAAAAAGCTTAAAGAAAAATGGCCGAACTCACAAAACAAAATTTAAACATGAATACTGGTATAATGGTAAAGAGGAAAAGGAAATAGCGGTAAAATTTGGAGGTATAATTCAGTCAAAGTCTACAGAATTTGGGGACAGAAGTGGAGACAACAAACAAAATAAAATTGTAATAATTGATCTCCATTATCGAAGAAAAACTAGCAACAGTTGTTTAAGAATGGATGGATAAATCTATGTTCCATCCATTTCGTTAATTCTGTTGAAGGACTCTTAGGCCTCTCTCATTGCTAAATATTGTAGCTCGCCTCTGCCTGAGGGAGTTTTGCTTTGTTGAATGAAGTCTGAGGTGTTACTTTGTGTATAAAAGATACAAAGGTAACCTGTGTATGTGCTTTGTGTTTTTATACAAATACTGATTTTTTTTATTTATTTTTTTTATTTTTTTGGGAGGAGATTATTTCCATTTTCTCTTTAGTCTGAATCAGGAATACATCTACTAGAAATCTCTGGGCAGGTAGGTTGTATTCTTATGATCTGTCCAACCCTTTCCCAGAGAACAGGCAGATTATATGAATTTATAGATGCGGGGAGGAAGAGGAAGAGACAGAGAAGGTATTTTAAAGTAAGGAAATCTGAACTACCAAGAGTCTCATTTAAGGGCCTTATATATAATTCAGTTATAATGATATTGTTTCACTTTAACTGCCATGGCAACATCCTCTGGAATCCCAGGATCTGCAGCATTGGCAGGAGTATTTATAATTCTCAGTCAGAGAGCTCATCTAGACCCTCCTCAAACTTCAAACCTCAGGTTTATGTAGGATTTTGCTATGACAATTGAAGTGGAATCATAGAGCTATAATTGTATTGTACGAAAGGGCCTTTAGTTTTTGACCAGAATTTACCAATTTAACAAAGTGGAGGAAAGCGTTTTTTGATAAATATTTCAATGTGTGACAAAGAGGGGAGCTAACAACAGGATTTCATTCCCTCCTCCATATTTGTAGCAAACATAAGAAGAAAAATGTAGGGGCAGAAACCTAGTAATGGGAGAGTTTTGGATTATGGAGTCAAGGGACAATGTTTAGTTTATAACACAGGATAGCACATAAAGGATGGAATATTTGTCTGCATGTATTCTGTTTCCTTTTCATACAGTTGAAATCACCCTTGGAAGTTTCTTCAATAGCAATAGCAAAAAGATAGATCTAAGCATGCAGAATACAAACAAACCAAGAGGGCTTAACATTGAGAGAGAGAGAGAGAGAGAGAGAGAATATACATAAGTACAGAATGCTTAGGCATTTAACTCTCAATGACCTGGCTTGTGTTTTGCTTTTGAAAATCTTTCCATTATGCAAAATTGTATTACCTTTGAACAAAAAATAATATGTTGTTTGTTGTAATCACTCCAATAGATAAATCGATGAACTATTTTACAATATTTCTTTCCTTTCATGGAGGAGACAGATAAAGTAAGTTTCCAAATGTTTTAGCACAAACCATTTATTTTATAGTGCCATCTGAGCTTGTCAAAAATGCATTTCCTGTGGTCCCTGAATAAGTGCATGGTTTTCCATAAACAAACAGAGGAAAAATATACCACAACCAACATACAAATGCTTCAGGTAGAATCTGTCCATGTTATTTTCTTCTTAAGTGGACTTGACATAGATTAACACAGAGAATAGCAAGGTTTCTTTCTTTTTTGCCCAGGAATCAAGCTGACTCTTGTGGCCTAAACAGAATTGTTTAAAAAGATCCTCTGATTGTTTCATGTCAAGGTTGTTATAAAATAGAGAACAGGTTTGTTGGGAAAGAAAATGCAAATAAAACTGATAAAAGGAAAAAGGAAAGTGCTTTATAGAAATTAAACACACACAAACACACACACAGAGAGAGAGAGAGAGAGAGAGAGAGAGATCAAAACACACATAAACATGCACTAGTATGGTGCTGAAACATTTGAATTAAATAGGAGAACTGGAGAACCAAAATGTCTACAAATCAAGCTGTGCAGACCCAGTGTCCCAGGATACACAGGATCCCTCTCTTGTTTTCCCTAAAGTAGTTCAAGGCTTTTCTTCCCTCGGAAACTACATATCTATCCCTGGGTCCTACCACACTCAACCTTACACTTCACCCCTTTTTATTAATAAAAGTTTTCAGATACTTGGTAGTGTGTTTCTGATGTTGTTACTAAATAATCACTTCAGGCTACTCTGTTATGAACAAGAAGAAAAATAGTTTTGATTTACACAAAAGAGCTAATGATGTTATTTCTCTTGGTAGCTGATTCTTAAAGCTTGTGGTTACAAAATGTTATTTTATTTCACTAGTTACAAAATCATCACTGTTTCAGTTCTTTCACTATCTTCAGATACATTTCAATGATGTTTTATTTGTTTGCACACACTTTCCCCTACAATCTATTAACTAGAAATATGAATCCTAGTAATATTAGACTTTATATACAATTCACAGTTTTTCAGAACTGTTGTGGATCCGAGCCTTCACTTCACTAAATCTTCACTTCTCACAGAACCTATTACTTTAAACTGCTTTCCTAGGACTTCTATTGTCCCTTTTAAATGGACCCTTCCCTGTTTGGGACCCTAAATACCAACTGCTCTACCAGTGGTTTCTGTCATACACAGCCTTCTTGGCTTTTAATCCCTCAAGATCATGACACACTCTCCTGCTCTCAACTTCTTCTCCCCCTTTTTATATCTGCTCCTCAAGTCAGCCCCTAACTTTCTGCCAGCTGGTCCCTGATTGGCTGCTCCAAACATTACATTCATTCTGTGTCTCTCCATACTAGCGCACTGGCATTCAGTCACCCAGCAAGATGAGAAGAGAAATATGCTAACAAAGATGTAATTTATTCATCTTGTCAAATTGTTTCTTTGAATAACAAGGACAATGTTTGAAAGCTACCTATGCTAACATGGAAAGGTGGTGAAATGTGTGTCACTGATTTCCTGTTTAGTTCTACAGTGTAGCTTTTATTCATAACTAAAATGCCTATCATTATGATGGAGTTTCTGCAGTGGAAACTGCAGGTCTGGGTACCCACAAGCCAAAGGCAAATGGAGCTATCCAAGGTGCTGAACCTGATCTCCCAAATAGGCTCAGCTAAACCTCAGTTAATGCTAAGGGAGTATTCAAATTAAAAAAAAAAACTTTTAAAAGATCTTACAATAAAAGTTTTGAACATAATTAAAACATCAAATAAAAACGGCATTAAATTATACATTAAAAACTAAAATACATACTCCATATAACAAACACCCCATATAAAAGCCATCTCTGATTATGTATTAAAAGCCTGCCTGAATAAAACAATTTTTGCTTGCCAATGAAAGGAAAATGGAAAAGGCCAGCCTAGCATCCTGTGGAAGGGCATTCCGGAGGGTGGGAGCAGCCACTGAGAAGGCTCTCTCCTGTGTCCTCAGTCCAGGTGAGCCTGTGATGGTGGTGGGATGGAGAGGTGGTGGTGGTACACTTGGCCCATTTAAACCATTTAAGGCACTGCATTGGCGGGTTGCTTTTTATGTGTTTGCTATGGAAGGTTAAATATTATTCCCAGAGTTTGTAGGAAACCCAGCCAGCTTCCTGTAAGAGAAGCATGCCTGCAGAACTGAACATACAGGTTCTGCTTCAGCAGCAGAAAACTACCAATATTTGTGATATCCTCAGAAAGGCATTGATTTGGGATGATTTACTTCAGTGAAAATCAGCTCTAGCTCCACAGTGACATTAGCATGATTACATCTGAATGCTCACCAGAGAAGCCATTTGATTACCCCACTACAGGTTCCATTTTCAAGGGGTTGGGAGATGTTTTCCACACAGGTTTTGAAAATCAAACCTAATTGCACAGAAAATCAATGATACATTGGGGCCATTCACACTACCATATACCCTGATTTTGAACCCGGATTAAAAGTGGGTTATTCCCACTAGAGCTAGGATTTGCACACCTGGATCAGGGTTTTTCACACCCCATCCAGGGCAAATCCCCCTCAGTGCAGGTTTTCTGAAACCAGGGTCTTCCCTGTTTCTTTTTGGAAAACCTGAGGTCAGGCCAATATGAATTTGGCCCCAGTCATGATTGGGTCATTTAGGGAGAGGGATAAAGGTCAGAGGGAGGGCAGTGGGTAGAACAATCTTCCCCTCTGGCACTGGTCACTTTGCAAAAAATTTTTTAAAAATTGTGTCAGATTATGCTAATGCCTCTTTATGGCTAGTCTCAAGGTTGCTCGAGTGTGCCCTTTGCCCTTGGCTGATTGGTCAGGCAAGGGGTCTGGACCCCAAATCCCTTGAAGAGTCCTGGCAAAAGTCCTTGAAGAGTCCTGGCAAAAGGAAGGAAGGGAGGGAGGGAGGGAGGGAGGGAGGGAGGAGGGCTCTGGGAGTCCTTTTACCTGCTTGGCTTCCTGCACTCTTCCTTCATGCCCTGAGCTGCCGGGGATGCTGAAGGAGCTCCGAGGATGGAGGAAGGGAGTCCCATCAGTCAGTCTGTCTCCATCAAACGAGTGATTGAGGGAAGGCCCCGAGGGAAGGAAGGAGGGAGGGAAGAACCCAGGGAGCCAAAAAGGGACCGCCCAGCACTAGCACCTTCAGCCGCCACAGCCAGTGCCCCCCCCTTGCCATTGTCCTCTTCTTCTGCAGCCTGCACCTTCCTCCCTGTCAGCCCCATCCAGGGCCTTCCGCATGCCTGTGGTGGGTGCACCTTGCCCAGCTGTGCACACAGCGCACCAGGCCTGTTAGCCCTATTCAGGGCCTTTCTCGTCAGGACTGTTCTGCCCGGCTGTGTACACATTGCGCTGGACCTTGGAAGGCATGCTCACAACAGGTGCAGGAAGAAAGGTCCTGAATGGGGCTGACAGGCCTGGCACTCTGTGTGCACAGCTGGACAAAGCAAGCCCACCATCACGGGGAAGGCCCTGGACAGGGCTGATAGGGAGGAAACAGGAGGAAGGCACAGTCTGCAGAGGAAGAGGATAATGGCGAAGGGGAGGGATTTGAGCTGTTGTTGAGAGATGGTGGGAAAAGGACCAACAAGGCAAAAAAAATAAAATAAAATAAAATAAAATAAAATAAATAAAAAACCTCTGCCAGCCACCACAAAATCATAACAATTGAAAAGCCTCCCTCACCACACCAGAACAAGTAGCAAAGTAAGAAACAGTGTTAAGATGGCCTGCATCATTGAAAAGAGACAGAATATGCTAACATTGCCACAAGCTTTTTTAAGGAGGGGGAAAGCACCCATGCTGTTG
Source organism: Urosaurus nigricauda (assembly GCA_034509955.1). NCBI lineage: Eukaryota > Metazoa > Chordata > Lepidosauria > Squamata > Phrynosomatidae > Urosaurus > Urosaurus nigricauda. The sequence goes on along the minus strand of JAOEGL010000004.1, from coordinate 118,481,972 downwards.
GCGAATGGCTACATGACATGTCAGCACTGACAACAGTGAAAATGAATTAGCAAAGCATTTGATTGACAACAAGGAGGCTCCATTTTAAAGCACTACTCAAGAAATATGAACACCAGTGGGATAAATTTCGCCAGGGAGCTTTGATCAGGGCAAAGGGTACTGGGAACTTCTTTCTGGAGAGATTCAGTACCAACTTAGTGATTCCAGCCCAGATCTACCAAGGGCAAATGCACCAGTGAGAATGGGGCCAAAGCTTGCTCTTTAAAATCTTCAAACTACCTGGTGATTCCATGTTATTCAGGGTCATCTCAAGCTGCTGCCACACTGCAGAACTGATGGAGTTTGACACTATGTTCACTGTCATGGCTCTATCCTATGGAATCCTAGGATCTATAATTTGGTGGGGCACCAGTGCTCTCTGACAGAGAAAGTTAAATATGTCACAAAACTACAAATCACAGAGTATTATATCATTGAGCCATGACAGTTAAAGTCATGTAAAACTGCATTATGTCTACAGTGTAGATGCTGCTTTGGAATATGCTTTGGAACTTAAGTGACATCTTTATATACATCTTTAGTCTATAGTCTAATTATGGAATTATTTCATTTTTTTAAAATGGCCTAAAGTCTATATTATGGAATTATGTCATTTTTAAAAAATGAAATCCACTCAAATTACACATTCAAACATGAATTTTAATATGTATTTTAATGTGCATTTTCTCTCAAAACAGATGGTTGGCTCCATCTCAGCAATTCCCCAAACCATATAACTCCTTCTGTTTATGGTATGAACTGAGAATCAAGAGTAGTTCAGTAATAAAGGAAGGGGCACAATTTGGTAGAAATGCAACTTATGCAATAATGTTACCTGTACCCCCTTATTTTTGGAGAGGAATGAGGAGTGACAACAACCTTTTATTCACTTTTAATATTAAAACTAATAAATTAAATTTAGATTGTTCTGAGTTCAGAAAAAGAGATTCTGTGTCAACATTAGGAAAAAATTCCTGACACTAAGAGCTGTTCAACAGTGGGACACACTCCCTTGGAATGTGGTGGAGTCTCCTTTCTCTGAAGTTTTTACCAAATACTGAATGGCCATCTGTTGGGGGTGCTTTGATAGTATTTTCCTGAACAGTAGGGGATTGGACTACATGACCCTTGTGGTCTCTTCCAATTCTATGATTTAAAGGATTGGGTTTTATATTTATTTATTTACGACCATTATGGCCATGTGAAACCATTTGTTATTTTAATGACAACTACAGCAACAACATAACATAGCAACAATGTTATGTGTTACATAGCGTAGTATAATGAGCAACATTAATACTAGCGTATTATCAAATCTATTACCCTATCTACTATCTACCCGATGCCAAACATCATCCTAAAAGCAGGATTGAACTCAGAAAAGGGAGACATGGAAATTGGAGGAAGGAGCATCAATAACCAAAGATATGCAGATGACACTGTAATATTGGCAGAAAATATCAGAGATATGGAAAGATTATTGAAGAAGGTAAGGCAGAAAACACAAAAACAGGTTACAGCTGAACAGCAAGAAAACAAAAATTATGACCATGGATAGTCTACATAATTGTAGGTGATGAAGGAATCAAAATAGTTCATTATTTTCCATACTTGGGCTCAGTCATCAGTCAGAGTGGAGACTACTGTCAAGAAATCAGAAGAAGATTAGCACTTGTGAGAGCAGCTATGAAGAAATTAGACAGGATTCTAAAGTGTAAAGATATAAAATTGGATATTAAAGTGAGGATTGTCTATGACATTTATATCTGATTTCTATGTGTGGATCTGAATGCTGGACAGTCAAAAAATCTGACAGAGGGTGAACCTCATTTGAGATGTGGTGCTGGGAAGAGTTCTGAAAATACTGTGAACTGCTAAAAAGACACTTAAACGAGTCCTAAAGTAAATAAGGCCTGAATTCTCCTTAGAAGCAAAGAATATTAAACTGAGGACATATTTTGGCCATATCATGAGAATAAAGGACTCACTAGGAAATACTATAATTTAGGTAAAGTTGAGGGAAATAGGGAAAATGGAAGCTCACATACCAGATGAATAGATTAAATCAGAGAAGCCACAGCCATGAATCTGCAAGAGCTGAGCAGGGTGATTGAGGGTAGGGTGACTTGGAGGTCTCTCATTCATAGGATCATCATGGTTTGAAGTAAACTTGAGGACAGTCAACAACATCAAATTATAGGCTTTAAAACATAACTACTAAGTCTAAAGTCTGTTAGTTATTCACTTTTGTTATTATTTCATGATTTTAGAAGGGGGGGAAGTGACCTTCACTTATTCACCATTCCATGTATCCCCACCTACTGCTCTTCATGCTGCCCTTCTGGGTCCTCCAGAAATGCAGATCAGGTCATGAAATGATTACAAGAGAAAGTATCAATCATATGTCTGAGTGATACCCACTATTCAAATTCATCCTTTGATACCTCTACACTGCCAAAAATTATGCCAATACGTTTGCAGAAGTGCACAATGTTTGGGAAGCTAGCCAAGTTCAGTACTACATATTAGTCCAAGAGGTGTAGATAAGTCACTTGGTACAGGATTGTCTAAGAATCAAATTCATCATACATCTTTCAATGTGTTGTGTGAGTGGTTTTATAAAGTCAAATGGTTTTATAAAGTCAAAAGCCCAGTTGATTGTTCAAAGTGAAGAATACCAAAATAATGAGAGGGGATTTCAGACAATATTGTACTAAGTGGAAATGTACATACCCCTAAGCCATGCTGTTTTCAAATGAAGTTAATGTTGCTACCTCTAAATTAGTTGTTCGCTTTCAACACACTGATCAATAATGTCAAGTCACATGATGAATCATTAAGTGAAGTTGTCTCTTAATTACCAGACATAAAAGATTCTTTTGTATTTGATATAAACAAGACTGAGAGGGGGGGGGGGGAATCAGATCTCATATCCTTGGAATGCATTTGTACTTACAACTTGTGAAATTGATCACTATCAATTAACAGCCTGAATGCTGCAAATAAGAGAGATTAAAAACTCACTCATGCTGTTCCAGAGAATGTGTTTGTCATATCTAATCTTGAAATAAATAATCCTTTTGTCTTCTTGGTTCCAGGTACTTTGTAGGATGAATTAAATATATATACACAAATCTAATTGTAATTGCAGTAGCTCATACTGCTTATCTATGAAGAACAACCCAGTTTTAATGAGGGATTTCATAGGTGAAGTTTAGACATAACATAGGTGATGATCAGGCCATGACTCTCCTAGGACTTAGATTTCAAGACCAAAACCTGTGACCTAGAGATGGGCCCCTTGTGGTGTCACAGAGGAGGGCTCTACTGATGTTAAAAGAGAGATGTTACAAGAGCCAAATCTTGGTGAGTCATAATGAATGATTACATTAGGTATCAACCACAATTCCACAGAGTATGCATTCTAATATATAAATGAATAAATAAATAAACCCATTGAATCTAGCAATACATACACATATACAAGCACACACTCATCCCAAGAGTCTGTTCCCTTGCTCTGCAGGCAGAAGAAGAACCAGACCCAGAGACTCAAAGCCAGGCCCTGACACCTGGGAACCCTATGCAATCCTGCTGTATGAGATTGCTAGTATTTAGGTCTCAGAGTCCTATTTAGACTTGGAAAATGTGAACAATATTGGCCTGTATAACTGACAGGCAGCATAAAGACCTTGGATTGGCCAAGTCTAATAAAATACCACAAATCTGTCTTTCTTTCCTTCCCTGGTCAACAAAGGAGTAATTTCTACCTGCTTTACCTCAGGGCTCTATTTCACTGTAGTAACTAACCTTCAGGACCCTGAGGGCTTCTGAACACACAGAGAGCACTAAGAATATAATTTAGAACCCTTCCAGCTATAGGTCCAGGCCCAATTGTCCAAGGACCTGTCAATTCCACATTTAAAGCCAGGGATCATATAACTAAAAATCTCCAAACTGTTGTTTTTCCTTTCCCCATGTGCATCTCTAACAAGACCTCAGGCCAAAAAGCTTCCTTGTGTGTTACAATTTATTTTTCACTCATATAATAATGCTTGTTATATAGGAGGCATTATTAGTGCTAAGTTAAAACACTGCAACAATTTAAAAAGAAGATATATAACTATGCAGGCATTCTAGAAGTAAAAAATAGAGAGAAAGGAAGTAATTAAATTGTTTGCAAAAGCAAACAAAAATGCTAATAAGGAGATAAAATGTCATAATGAATGTGTGTATCTTTCAATTTTGATGTGGAGAATATTTCTGATGGTCAATATCCTAGGTCAGGTTTTTATAAAACCAAACATCTGGACTTCACTTTGAATGAGATTAAGCACCTTCAAATAGGCACTGGTCAAATCTGCACTACAGAAATAATGCAATTTGGCACCACTTTATCCACCATGGTTCAATGCTATGGATTTTGGGATTTGTAGTCTTGTGAGATTTTTATCCTTCTCTTTCAGAGAGCTCTGGTGTCGCACCAAACTACAAATCGCAGAATTCCATAGCACTGAACCATGTCAGTTAAATCAGTGTCAAACATCTTTTTCTCAGAAAGAGGCAAAGCAGACCGCCCCTTTGTGCTGCCTTCCGGGTGGCTTGGGAGTGAGACATTTACACGCCACATGCTCCAAAGCCACCTGGAAGCCACACAGACCTTTTACATGCCACATGCCAGCAGAGTGTCATGAAGCCAGCTTCAGCCCACAGTGCTGGTGGAAAAGGTGGCTTTTTGCTGCCACAGGAGTGGCTATTTGTCACTCCATTTCAGGCAGCTTCAAGTCAGATTGGGGCTATGGTGTGTGGTTGTCATGGCCCCAATCCAGCTTCAGAGATTCTCTTTCCTCTGGTCTATTTTACCCCTAAGTCTCAAAGGTGCTACAAAATCCCTGTGCATAAGAAAGGGAAGTTTGCTTCTCCAGAATAGAATTTGCCTGGATCTCAATGGAAGTTACTTCGCTGCCACTAAAAATTTTGAAATTTCATTGCCAATGTTTTACTACACTTACAAAGTCCAAGACAGAGAGTGATCTCTGCATACATTGACAGAAAACAATGAAGCTTCAAAAGCTTGTATGGTATATTTTGTGCATTTTAGTTGTCCCAGACAGCTACCTCTGAATAGGCTTCCTTCATTCTATGATTGAAAAGGCTAGTTTATACATTTATCCAGACCCACTCCAAATGACATTTGAGACCTGGGAGTACATGATCCTTACAAGCTGGGCATATTGGGAATTTTGCAGAAAGGAAGAAAATCCAGAGTAAGTAGCTAGACTGTCAGGGCCAATATAAGTTAAAGCTGATATAATATTTTGTAGCCTTGTCTTCCTATTAGGCAGACGTCTGTGGCAGAGGTAAGAAACAGTGGGCTTTATAGGTAGATAGAGCTAACCTGAGTAATGGGGTGGACATAATGGGAATGGGCTCCTTTCTATTTTGCACTAACCAATTAGAAGAGAATTCAGAAGATAGCTGTTATTTTTAGGGAACAGAAGTTCTTGGAAGCAAACAATAGAGACTCTATAGATTTTTAAAGGATTCTTCCCTGTTCATGACCATGGAGTGACTGTCATAGCAATCCCACACAAAATAAACCCCCCCCCCCAAAAAAAAAGAAGAAATGGATCTGCCATAAACAGGACATATTGAGATTGTTAGTTCTCGAGTTTCTCAATTTGCTGTAACTTTGTGTATATTGATATTTGGGACCATGATACCACTATGCATGAAAGTTGCCCTCTTAGAAACATCCCCCTACAGTGTGCTCTCAGATTCATTTGATATAATTTTGCTGTCAGAAGCAAAGGGCAAGATGGTGGCTCCTCCATCCCCCCCCCCCATTTAAACCTTTCCTGCTCCAAAGTGGCTGCTGGATCCTCCACATGACATAAAGGTAATGAACCAATATAAGGTATATGGAATAGGCTATGCTGTGACCACGGTTTCATCCTACAAGAAAAAGGAAAGACCACACTAGGCTCAGGAGAAGCACTGCCAGGAGATGCCACTTCTAATCCCCCCCCCCCATCTGCTACATGAAGGTAGCCTAATGCTAGGCCCATGGCTGCTTCATAAAGATGAATAACACCGCTTGTGATCTCATCCTAAAATTGCAGAAACAGGTGAGGAAAAAACAAATGTATTAAAATCAGTCTAGTTTATCTTGCTTATAAAGACAATTTGAGAAAGAGTAGCAAATGGTTGTTCCCCCACACAATTATTTCAGTATGCCATCGTACTCCTGTTCTGAGTGCAGTACCTCTAAAAAAATCAGTAAATATGTTGTGGATATACTGATGGATGCCTTCCAAATATTTACAGATTAGAAATGACAAGATGGTGGCCAGTTTCTAGGAAGCAAAATGATGCCACCACCTTCAACAACATGCTCCATCATATGCCAGTCAGGAAACATGTGAACCAAATCTGTAGTTCTGACCGGCAATATCAGCAACTTGCAAAATTGTTCACTTGCCACTCTCTCTTGGAACCCTCTTTTTTTTTTAACATGAGGCCACAGCTATACAAGCTTTTGATGAAAAATCTACCCTATAGTTTTTATTCCTTAAAAATAAGTATTCCTATTAACTCTTTCTTAAAAACATATATTTGAGCAACTGGTCTATATGGCCTGCTTTTGAAATATAAGGAGATAAAAACAGCATTGTATTGCTTTTCATCAATGGCATTTAATATTACTTGGAATGGAAGAAATGGAGCTGGGTTCAAATAGATCCTGTAAGCATGGAGTAATTATTAAGTCAATTGTTAAGGAGCAACATTTAAAAAGAAAGTAATCAAGATCTAACTGTAGATACCTAGAAACTGTGAAGAAGTGCCATAAAAGACATTTGTTTGTTTGTTTGGTATAATGCTTGGAACGTTTACACTTCCAGCTGGGACATAAATAGTTTTTTATTGCTGCTAACAAAATGTTTACTATCTTTTGCAATTATCCTTTTTTGTGGTTGCTGTTTTTTAAGAGACACTGAGATGGTCTATAAGGTTTCAGACATGGTCCTCAAACAGACCTAGAATCAAAGTCTCATGGTAAGAAGCTGCCAATGATTGGTCTCTCCAGGACTGTGCAATCTGGTGCAAGAGTCCTTCTCAGGCCCACAATATAACAAGGATTTGAAACATTGGCCCCTGTGACTAGTTAAATGTACCTCTAGATTCCCCAGAAAGAAGCTTTTCCTTTTCTTCATGATCAACAGAGTACAGGAGACAGCTGCAGGGACTCTGGATTGGAAAATATAAAGGGACAATCTTTTTCCTGGCAAATTATCTCATGACCTAGGCAAATGTTCCACAATTGCAGACATGTCAGAAGAACAAAAATTCCAGTTCAAACTTTCCTGTTTTGTGATTCTAAGCTTCATTCACTCCAATGAAGCCAACCAAGTAACCTTGGTCCAGTAATTAAGGGGCGAAAAAGATTGGCAGAAGAAAAGATTGGCTTGAAATTGCTTTTTCTAAACCCCACCAACCACACCACGGGCTTCCAAGGCAGCTGGAGTGCTCATGTCATGACCAAATGACACGGCTTTAAAAAAAATAAAAAAAATAAAAAAAAACAGCTTTTCTCTGCATAAGGCACCTAGAGGGCACTTTCCCGCTGGCTTCAAGGCATGTGTCACCTAAATGCCATACCTTCAAGCCAGCCTGAAAACACCTCTTTTTGCCTGTCTGTTTAGCCCCTTACTCTTAGCCACATCTGTTTTACAGTGTTGTTGAAACACACAATTGTTTTGTAGAGTGGAAAATAATATACTACTCAGAGTCAGAGAAGGAAGAAAGGAATAAAAAAAAATCTAGTTGACAGACAAAGCCCTTTTTAAAATTATGTAACAGTTTCTCTGATGATCATATTTCTAAACCCCAGATATCCACGTCATATATGACATGAATATAGTGAGCCCCATATTCTCCACTGGTTCAGATGTTAATATGAGATAGAGTCATTTGATTGCCTGATCCCATTCCTTCTATACACTGGGGCTTTCTAGATTGGCAGGAAAGTGTGACATGAAGTTGCCTTTTCCTTAATGCTTAGCAGCTGCACCACAGCCTTTAGATGGAGCTGCACTGTTCCACAGTTTTTAAAAAAGAAGCAGGGAAAACCAGCATCTTTTTAAAGGCGCTTCTTCTCCCCCTAAAACACAAAAAAAGCATTTTCATGGCACACTTTCACTTTTTCTCATCCAAAGGCTAGAGTTTCATGCAGCCATGAACACACTTCTTTTTGCCAATCTAGAAAGCCCCACTGTTGCCCTTGACACATATACCAGTTCCTGAAGTCACAGCCCATTTTCTAGGTCCTGTCAATGTCATAAATTAGCATTAAAATAGATTAAAACTAAAATTTAACAGTGAACTGGCGAGTCCTTTCCTAGTATAAATGTATATAAAACTAGCAGGTCCTTCATGCCTTTCTCCATGAGACAAATAACCCCAGCCCCACATCATTGTTCAAAGTATAAATTATCTGATCAAGCACTGTAATATCCAGTCTCTGTCTCACTTAGTGAACACACTTCATGGATGAAACTGGAAGAAATTCTTGGAAAAGATCAGCACAGTACTTGTAGCACGTTCCTTTCCAGATCTCAACAAGCTCAGACTGCATCTATACTGCAGAAATAATGCAAGTTGACATTACTTCAACTGCCATGGCTCAATGCTACGGGATCCTGGGATTCATAGTTTTGTGAGGAAATAGCACTCTTTGGCAGAGAAAGCTAAACACCTTGTAACTACAAATCTCAGAATTCCAAACATTGAGCCATGGCAGTTAAAGTGGTATCAAACTGCATGGTTTCTGCAGTGAAACTTTAGTGTCACTTCCATACCTTCTCCAGACTCCCTCTTTCCTCCTTTCACATTCCATTCCCACAGAGTGCTAGGAACTTCATGACCTTGGTTCAGATTCAACAGTTTTCCAGTATTGACTTGCCTCCCATCTCTCACACTGAAACTCCCAACATGGCTGCAGAATGGCTAAGCAGACCTAACTTTAACATGGCAGAGGAAGCTCGGAAGGGCAACTCTGACAAAAACATTACTTTGGCACTACTTCTTTCTGACCAAGTCATCTGACATTCACATCCCTTGTTTGCTGTATTCCTTTGCAAAAAAAAAGAAAGCCCTTTTATTTAACATTTTCATTTTCTTATGTGAGTTAAAGAAACTTTTCTACACCATGCTGTCTCTCTTTGAAACAACTCATTTAACCTTCCCATTGTGCTCTCTCATTTTCTCTCTCTCTCTCTTTCTCTCTCTCTCTCTATATATATATTCTGAATTTGATTCCTTGGAGAAAGTGAGAGTAAAAATACGAATGGGTTACTTTTGTTGGTGCTCATAGAGGCATTAAATTCTGGGATAATACAAAGCCAAGTTTATTCAGGCATAAGTAAATTTAAATGAAAGCAGAGTGCATTATTTTGTTTTAATCCTTATACAATAAACTTCTGGTGCGTGGCTCAGAATGCTTGCAAGGGAAGTCTGAGTCATCTTTTCCCTCTTTTCTACTAATGGGACAGGTAAATCAGAGTTTTCAGGAGGCCACAATTTATGTACGTGATTGCAAAAATATTTGCATATCACCTTCTCCTCTTATGTGTATCTCTGAATGTTCTTGCTCTCAAAATCCATATGCGAAGGCTTATTTTAATACTTTTAAACTGTTACAAACTGCATTGCTACATTCTTAAAAGTATAAGATTCACTTCATTCAGAGTCTCACAATTGTCTCAATGTGTGAATTGGGTCAGAATTTATCAGAATTTACAAATACTGAATTCCCCATGTGTTTTATCTCATTGTGTGGATTAACCCACATTATGCTGAGCATTGACATTTTCACTGTTCCCCTTCAGACTTGATGTGTTTCTATAGACAAGTAAAACTATGTGAGTATGACTTCCACATATTATTCAGATTTTTCAGGAGTCTAGCAAAAACTTTGATAAGTATAGTGACAGATGAACTGACATCATAAATCATAAATTAGTTGCAAATTAGAAATTCAGTTTTATAAATCTGGACAAAAAATGTGTGTGTTATTTTAAACTGTCTTCTAATTTTGGGGTGTGTACTTCACCAATGTGATGGTATTTCACTAGAATTTAAAGTAAATTACCATATATACTTGTGTGTAAGTCGATGCCATGTATAAGTCGAGGGCAGGTTTTGGGGCAAAAATCAGGAATTTTGATATGACCCCCAGATATGTCAAGGGTATAATTTGGGTCTCAGTACCCTTCCTTCCCCTCCGTAGCTTGGCTGTCCCTTTGGGAGACAGCCAAGTTGGGGACGAAGCTTCAGAGCCTAGCACTCGCTCTTCCTCCTCCTCTGCAACTGGGCTGTCCCTCCACAGGACACAGGGACTGGGGAAAAAGAGGGAGCATGTAAAAATCCCAGGATTTCCCCTGATCCCAGTGTCGTGCAGCCTCTGCAAGACACAGGGACAGTAGAAAAGCAAGGGAACAAGCATTTGTTCCTAGGATTTTCCCTAGCCTGGCTGTCCCTTCGAGAGACATCCGGGCTGCAGAAGAAGCTTGAGGGCCAAGCCTGTTACCACTGTATATATCTCTACTCAGGGTTTTTGAGGTTGCTTTTGGGGCAAAATTTCTCAACTTATACTCAAGTATATATGGTATATAGTATTGTTTCCCAATTTGTCCTCATAAAACATCTGGATCGGCTGTTACACATGCTTTGTTGATAGGAGTAGACTAGCAAAACGACACAGAAGTGAAATCACAAGAAAAGGCAGTGGTGACAGGTGCCGCCACTTCAATAACAGAAATAAAGAAGGACAAGGAGAAGAAGTTGTTGTTTTTGTTGGGTGTCTTACATTTGATTTTTTATGGTTTACACACAACCACCCAAGTCACATAAGGCACCCACTTTATAATGAAAGTGATTTCTTGCTGAGAGTGAAAATATAATTTCAGTACAATCCAGCAAAAGTTAATAATTTTAATTCCTCTTTATTTCAATGGGAAAATTTAAATACACATGTTGAAAAAAAAGTATTTTGTTCTTGTATCTGAGGTTGAAATGTGAAGAGACTTGGTGTTGTTGTTTTTTTAAAAAAAAATCAAGTGCAACTATCTACAGTTATACATCAAATCCTAATCAGGAATATAATTAGGTTCTCTTTATGAATTTTCTCACATTCTCAGCAAAAGCTGTTTTCAGACAAAGGCACAGAGGGGGAAAACTGTAATGTGTGAAAAATGAACACTAAATGATAGCATAAGCCTTCAAAGAGTGAAGCCACCCGGAAAGGATTAATGGAAATGTTATATTTAAATTATACCAAAGCATAGGTATAATAGTCAGCCTTGGACATCTTTTGTTACAGTTTCAAACCTTTATTCTTTTTCGCACATTGATTGATCATTCATTGTGTAGTCTATTAGTCAGTACTGAAAAAAATGAATTAACAAGGTGGACATTTCTCCCATAGATTTAATAGCAAAATAAGCATTCATGTCTTTAAAGGCAACATTTTGGCAAAGTTACAAGTTGTTTAGTACAATTTATTCTGAAATATTGTAATTCAGTTGGTTGTCATCATTAGTACTATTATTTTTTGCATCAAATTGTAAGATCAAAGCCAGTGTTGAGTAGGCTTTTTGAGAGGCTGGTGGGTGCTTAGTGTACATGGCACAAGGCAAATGAAACACCATGTTATCTCTTCAATTAAAATGTGGGTGCTGGCTCTGCTGCATGTCTATCCCTTATCATTCTCCTTGGCAACAGCATTTCCCAATATATCAGAATGTCTGAGTGACACTCAAAAATTCTACAGCTTCCCAACTCTCCAGCCCTGTTAAAACAAATAACGAAGAAGACAGGATTTTTAGATCTGGATGCTGACAACATCTGCAGCAAACATTTGTGAGAAGCAATAATGAAAACTGAACCAACCAAACAAGATAGAAGATGCTAAAAACAGCAGCAGCAGCAGCAGCAGCAGCAAACACTCCCTTTCCTAACTGTATTGCCTGATGCAACGCTCATTGACTAATGTGACTTGCCAACAAAAATTGTGTCTAGCTTATCATGGAAGAATTCTCACATGCGTTTAGACAACACAACCTGATTAACTGGAATGCCAGTCCCACATGGCATGGAGAACATCTAGGAAAAATCATATTTGATTCCTAACAGTACAACGGAGCATTGCAAATTAGACAGATTCATATTCCAAACTAAGTAATTCCATTGTGGGGTTTTTGAGTGGGAAGGGTGTGACATCTCTGCTCAGAGAATAAAAACAAACAAAGCCTGTGAACATACAAAGACAAAAAAGAGATAGAAATGTATAGATGGCAAAAGAAGTGCATCAGGGAAAGCGGGTAAAGCCAGCATGTAGTAGCAGTTTAAGCACTGGACTTTGACTCTGGAGATTCTGGTGATCAGGGCTCACTTCCTTGCAGGGCCATGGAAACCCACTGGATGTCCTTGGCTGGGTCATACACTCTCAGCCCCAGAAAACCCCATGATAGGGTCACCTTAGGATTGCCATAAATTGGAAATGACTTTAAGGTTCACAACCACAACAACAAAGGAAAAGAAGCACCATCATCAAAATACTGATCACCTGAATTGTGAATATTGAGCCTGAGTATGTATGGGAAGTGAACCAGTTTTGTGTGTGATATGTCTACTGAAATATTTTCGGTGAGAAACTGTAAGGATATATGTGAATGGGAAAATGGGAGAATACATACAGTAAATAATATGACACACAAACTGCTATTTGATGCCGGTGCCTTATTCTGCGTAATAGTAAGGCTAAACAATAGTGCTTGCTGAACCTATCTCTTCATTTGAATCTGACTTCCCCAGTCTTTGGTCTGGGATATGTGTAAGAATCAAAGATAGCACCCCCTCTGTGTACATGAGCCTTGTTTGAAAGATTAGCTTTGCACTCCCTGGAAGAAATACCCTCCCCAAGGCCAACCTTATTTAAGCCAAAAAAGAAAGAAACAGATGTGGTCACTGGTCATCCCTCCTACCAGTGCTGGACTCTTCTCCAATATCCCTGCCTTTTCACTCACTTTACTGTGGCACAGGGCTGGCCAGTGATTTCTATGACAGTTGGGGTGAATACACCCTAGGTTTCATTTCACAATTGAAAGCATCTCTGGAAGGTGCTAGACCTTTTCGTCCAAATGTCCAGCACATTGGATAGCTCCTGTACAGTTCCCCAGCACTTGTGCAGCACTTGGATTGCACCTTTAAAACTGGCAATAACCCAAGACCATATTCACCACTCTCCTGATACAGAAGCCACCAACCACTCCTGAGAGTAGCAAATTCAGGGAGTGGCGATGGTGAATGCTACCAATCCTTGTGAAGAAGAGGGGGAAGTGATCTATAACCCTTCTGTCCCAAACAACATTTCACAATATCACAGCATAAGAAATGACTGTGTGTATGTGTGATAAACAGTAGCAGAAAGGCATTCTAGCCATAGAGATGCCAGCTGCTCCACTGATAATCAACCTTGCTCCTTCAAATGGTCAACTGTATTGAACATTCAAAAATAGCCTGAAACTTGCTTGGCAAATAAATAAATAAAATACACAAAACAGGACTTGAAGGGTACAATCTCTCTCAGTTCTGGTTATTTCTCAGCTTTGGATCTCCCTCTAGAGATTTGAGAACGACCATACATTTTCTAGAAGCAAGGTGAAAAACCTTAGTGCAACGTGGCTTTGTGTAGTCAATGCCAGAGTGGGCTATAAGGACCACAAACCAAATAAGCATATATAAACAACAGCCAAATATTTGAAAACAAAAATTGACTGCAATGTCTTCAACCACCAAACTCTTTTCTGGCTTATCTAATTATTAACTACATCCATTTCAAACATAAGAAAGTAATAGGATTTCTGATTATTTTGTATTATCATGATCACTGTAACATCACTGTTGCACTTCTGGTTCAATGCTTAAAGAGACAGTCTTCTATCTAGCATCTTCCTGTACAATAAGCATGGAAAAATGCAGGAGCATGTAAGGCTATATTGTTCCTCAAAAATATGTCACATCAGCAGTTGAGGCCACTGCAGCAAAGGCCAAAGAATTGTATGCTACCACCCCAGAGATCTGGATAAGTTCTAATATGTTTACTTTGTAAGTGGATAGATATTTGTTGATTATTGAGGGATGGTAGTAAGAGGAGCCCAATGGTGAGTTGTTTTTAAATATTAGCACTTAGTAGAAAAAGGAGGTCAACAGTGGAACCACTTAGCAGTAGCAAATTGGGTATCCTCAAGAGCTGCCTTCAAGAAGCTGAATATCCATCTATACACATCATGTGCTTGATTTCCTCTGCATGTAAAAAATTGGATTAAATGGATTCCAATAATAGTTGCTCTTGTTGTTATTCAAGGTTCTATCCTGCCTTTCTCCCAATATTTGAACTATATGTGGATTACACATTAAAAAGAGTCAAATTTTAAAAAAGCCACATAGAATCAAATGAAAAACCAAATTAAAAATGTACACAATAAAATGTTTTAAAACAATTAAAAAAATTAAAATAATACAACAGTTATAGCCCCTTTTTAAATCCTAAAAGGGTATCTGAATAATAATAATAATAAAGTATTTGTCTGATGATGGAAGGATAGTATGGGTTCTGCCATTCTAGCTTTTCTAGGAAGGGACAGTCACTGACAAAGTTCTCTCTTCTGCACCCAAGAACTGTGAAGGGGATGAGGCCAAGACGAGCTGCGGGATCCAGGTAGGCGTATATTGGGAAATATAGTCTGTCACATAGCCAGATCTTAGTGGTATTGGGCTTTTATAGGTCATAATCAGCACTTTTTATCATGCCTGGAAACAAACTCACATCCAGTGAGTAACCATCTCCACTTAATATTTTAGCTACAGCTCTTTGTACCAACTGTTTCTGAACAATCTTCAAAGGTAGAATCTCACACAGCATGTTTCAGTATTCCAAAAAAATTGTAACTAAAATATGCAGCATTGTGGCCAAATCAAGCATCTCTAGGAAAGGCCCAGCTGGCATCCAAGCTTTAAATGAAAAAGACATTCCTGGCAACAGCACAAATACAGGCCTCCAGGTTCAAGAGTACTAAGAGTACACTCAAACTGCAAATCTCAGTCTTCAGGGTAAGTATAACCACATCAAGCATAGGCTGTATCCCTTTCCCTTGATCTGGCTTTTGACTGAACAGGAGCACCTCTATCTTGTCTGAATTTAGCTTTAATTTGTTTGCCCTCATCCAATACAGTATTGATGCCAGATATTGGTTTAAGACAGAGACAGCTTCCCTGGAGTTAGGTGGAAAGGAGAAATAGAACTGGGTGTCATTAGCATACGGGCAGCACTGAATCCTAAACCTCTGGGCAACCTCTATCGAGGGTTTCATGTAGATGTTGAGCAGCATGTGGGACAAAACTGAGCCCTATGGGATTCTATAGATCAGAGCAGATCATGAAACAGACAGTCTGTAAGGATGTAGAAAGGAATGCTGTGATCACTAAAAGTCAAAAAATCAAAAACAAGTTATGCAAGACTAATCTCTCTCTCTCTCTCTCTCTCTCTCTCTCTCTCTCCTTTTCATCTCTCTCTTTGGTAAATGAAGGGGATCCATTTCAAACCCTTTCCATGGATACCAAAATCTGCATTGTCCCCAGTGGCGGTGTGTGCACATGACCATGCTGCCATTAGGGAGAGCCCCCCTTGTCCCATGGTGGCAAATGCACATAGCTGTGCCACTACTGGGAACAATGGAACTTAATAACAGCATGGCCATATGCACCACAGGAAAACTTGGGTTGTCCCTAATGGTGGTGCAGCTGGGTGCATGCACCACCATTGGGGATAATGCAGACTTGCCATCTGCATATTCTTGGATCCACATATAGCAAGTCCACAGATATTGAGTGTCGACTATATGTAGCATATCTTGATTTCAGTAAGGCCTTTGATAAAGACCATCATGGTCTCCTCCAATTCTATGATTCTCTAATTCTATGGCCAAAGTACAAGGATTCTAACAGTAGAGTTGAACTTCACCACCTTCTGGGTTTGCCCTTCCAGGAAGGAATGCAGTCATAGCAATAGCAATAGCAGCTTCATTTATATATTGCTTCATACCACACTAAGTGGTCTCTAAGCAGTTTACAACTGTAAGCCAATTGCCCCTAACAAGCACAATACCTATTTTAGCAACCTCATAAGTATGCTAGGCTGAGTCAACCCTGAGCCTCTGGCTGGTATTGAACTCACAACATTGTGGTTTGTGAGTGAGTGGCTGCAGTACCAGTAAAGGAGTGCCTCCAAGTCTCATGCCAGTGAGTGGCCCAGGATCCCATGGTTGATGGTATCAAGAGCCACAGAAAAGTGGAACAGAACCAACAGGGGCACATTCCCTCTGTCTAGTTTCCAGTGCAGCTCATCCACCAAACTGCTCAAGGCATCTCCTTCCCAAAAACTGGACCTGAAACCAGATGAAAATAGATCATGGTAATCAATTTCATCCAGGGATCTCTGGATCAGGGAAGCAACCACACAATTCACTTCCAGTCCTGCAGACATGATGATTCTGTGTCTACAGCATCTCAGAGAATCAGTTCACAGATGGTCCTATGTATGTTGCTTGAGACCTTGCTGAATTTTAGGATATGTACAAATAGTTTAAGCAGTAGCACAAAGCAAACACTTCAAAACCAAAGGAATATTTGAAACCTATTCAGCCTTTTTCTTCCTTTAGAGTTTTCTGCACTTCCATTTTGTACTTATTATTCATTTAGAGATATGGACTTCAGCGGGTGGTCACATAATGGTTTAATATTTAGCAATCAAGTTGAGAACTGCTGGATAGCAGATAATAACAACATGTCTGCAAAACTGTTAGTATGTTCAGATGTTTCAGGGGGACTGAAGGAATGAAAAGAAAGGAACAGAATCTAGATGAGGAAGGCCAGCATTTTAACAACAAATGTTACCAAATTAAAAAACAGAAGAAAATTCCAAAAGGGTATGAGACCTAGAGCTATAGAAACAAATTCAGGCAGCCCTGAAAGAGGTTGAAAATCATAGGGAGAGCCTACAGATTCCTGGTTCTTTGTAACATTCTTCCTTTTTCCTTTGGTATCACCGCAATACGACCCCCCCCCCCATACCATACACAATGAACACACCACACAACGTAACATGTGAATACTCACATGAAATATCATAACCATAAGACTGCTGCAAATGGAAGACTAAGGACTGCACATGGAGCAGGAGGTGAAGTTTAGAAACCTGGAGGTCAGAGTGCTTACCTGATGAATTTGAGTAGTAAGAGTTTGTTGTTAATCTTGGCTTTCTTTTTAGCACTTCAATAAGAAAGCTTTGCTGTCATTTCAGATGATGGTTGAGCTACCATAAGAAGCAGCAGCTAAAAATTATCTCTGTGGTCTAAAATGAATGGCACTATGGCATCATAGGGGCTTTTTAGATTGGCAGGAAAGTGTGACATGAAGTTGCCTTTTCCTTAATGCTTAGCAGCTAGACAGCAAGCCTCAGGTGTGCATTTAAAAAGTACAGGGCAGCTAGACTGAGGGGTTTGGGAACGACTTATCTGAGGTCTTTTCTGTGGCTCAGCAGCTACATGGGAAGCTGTCAAAATGCTCCAAACACAGGTGGAGCAGCTATATTTTCCTTGCCGGCTGCAAATTGCACAATTGCGCAGGTACATCATACAGTCGGAGCTTATCACATGGGGGAGTACAGGACCATTCCGAAAGAGGGAGAAAGTGAGGTCAGTTCGGAAATGCATGTGATTATGCACAAGCTCATCACACACAAGACAAGAGAGCATCTACACGAAAAGAAAATGCAGAGTCAATACGAAAGAATTCATCACATGTGTACATACTGGTCGGCTTTCTGTTGCGAATTAAGGCATCTTGGGAAATGGTAGCAAAGGCTCATGGGAGTTGTAGTCTGTCTTCTGTCAGAGCATTATATTCAGCTGTCTTGAGGTTTCAGCCCTCTGTCCAGGAGGGATTCCCATATGTCCTCCATTCTTGAGCAGAGGCCCCCCTTTTCCAAGTTGACCAGGCACGTCCTCCTTTGCCAGGACACATCCTACTTTTCCAGCCTTCTTTTTGAAGAGGAAACAGGAGGGCCAGGCACGCTCTGGCCAGGCTCCGGGGGTCTCTTCCTGGCTCCTTCCCTCCCTCCCCACTGCCTTCCTCCTCCCTTTGGCTGAGAGAGTGTGACTTGCAGGAAAGCAGGGCAGCGGAAGTGCTCCAGGTCCTCCTGGAGCTGGGACCATGGCAAGCTCAGCTGGCAACAGAAGGAGGAGGAGAAAAAGGAGGAGGGCCAGGCGCACTCTGGCCAGGCTCTGAAGGTCTCTTCTTGTCTTGGCACCTTCCCTTCCCTCCCTCCGCACCTGTGTCGCTGACTTTAAATGGGCGTTTTAAAGAGACAGAGCCCCATTTAACCATGCAACTACACCTTAGCTTTTAGATGCAATAGCAATTTTGCGCCCTTCTAAAAAAGTAGTGGGGAAATCAAACTACTTTTTAAAGGCACTTCTTCTCCCTTAAAACTCCAAAATAGTGTTTTCATGGCACACTTTCCCTTTTTCTCATCTAAAGGCTGGGCTTTCATGCAGCCATCAACACACCTCTTTTTGCCAATGTAAAATGGGCCAGCTCCTTTTTAAAGGCACTTCTTCTCCCTTAAAACTCCAAAATAGTGTTTTCATGGCACACTTTCCCTTTTTCTCATCTAAAGGCTGGGCTTTCATGCAGCCATCAACACACCTCTTTTTGCCAATGTATTATTATTATTATTATTATTATTATTATTTTATTTAAAGTATTTATACCCCGCTCTTCAGCCTTAATGGCTATCAGAGCGGCTTACAATTATTAATTTTCATTCTTCTCTCCCTCCCTAGGCAGAGGATGGCAGTTGGTATGGAGGGAGAGTCCTCTTGCCTCAGGCAAGCCCTGATGGAGCTGGGCCTGCCTCTTCTCTCCCTCTTGTAAAATGGGCCATAGTAGTGCAAGGTTAAATAACATTTGGCTTTTCAGATATTGCTAAACCATTAGCCTCAGCTAGCATAGCTGCAGTGAGGAAACATGGTAGTTATTATCTAATATTCTGAGAACCACATGTTCCCTTTGCCTAATGTATCATAGGTTCAAATCACACTGCTGAAATAATCCAGTCTGAGACCACTTTAACTGTACTGGCTCAATGCTAGGGAATCACTGCAGCATACTCTTCTCTAGCCTTTCATGGCTCAATGCTGTGGAATTCTGGGATCAGTAGTTTCATGAGACATTTAGCCTTCTCTGTCAGAGAGCTCAGGTGCTACAATAAACTACATTTCCCATGATCCTCTAGCACATTCCTGTGGGGGTAGGGGTGGTAGTGGGAGTGGTTATGAATCAAAGTTATTGTGTAACTCACTTTGATTTTGTAAAATGACAAATATCAGGATTCCATAGGATTCAACTGCATCATTTAAAATGGTATCAAACTGCATTATTTCTACAGCGTAGATGAGTGTAGATCATGTGATGGTATGGTTTGAGGCTACACACCTCATACCCTCTTTCTGAAGAAGGTCAATGGTCAGCATCTAGACTGGAAACTATCTGCTTACATTGTGTAATTCACTTTGATTTTGAATTTCATGATGGAAAGCAGAGAGGTTACCAATTTGTTAGACAAATAAATAATCTCAATTCTTCACAACACAGTGCAAGCTGTCCACTCCTCCCAATCACCTCAGCAAAACCTAAAATATTCTACTTCTCTGTTGTGATGACTACTGCAGTATATTCCTCTCTAGCATTTCTTGTTCTCATATTCCGTCCAGAATTCTTCATCAAAATTATACATCATTCTTATTTTCACAACATGTGATGTGTCTCTTTGAATGTTTACCCTGTCATCCTTTCTGCTTACAGATCTAATACATACTTCCCTTAGCCTGAAACTAAGGCTAAGCTTTCAGTGTCCTGCATCAAAAGAAAGAAATTCTCAATCTACAGGTCTAATCTTCATTGTGAAGGTCTTCCATTTGACTCACAGGTTTTTTTGGCCATCCTACCCCCATCCTGCACCTGGATACTTATCTGGAGGAAATCTGGATTATTTGTGATCATTGAATGGAGATAACAAGGACACATTCCCTTCTATGGCTCCTCCTTCCTTGCACATAGGAAAGAGAAAAGAGCAGTGAAGTATACCATAGCCTTTTCCAGTAGAAAGCAGCCACACATCCAGATGAAGGGATCTTACAGGGCTAACTTAAGCAACAAGCTCTGGGTTAAGCACAGAGTTCACTTGATTTATCTATGTACTGCAAATGTTTTTCAAGGAGTGTTGTTGTCTAATACTATGAGTTTATATTCTTCATTTGTGAGATAAATAAGTAGGGATATGGAGGAAAGGTTGTTTGAAATAAGCTGTCTGTCAGAAAGGAAATCTAAAACAATCATGCTGAGAGTATCCGGCAATCAACTGGTACTTATAAGCATACATAAGGAAATAATGTCTGTCCTTCCAGATGTTGTTGGACTATACCTGCCTTTAACCAGGGTAGTCAATGGTGAGGGATGAAGCTGATCTCCAATATCTGAAAGTCCACACATTTGCTAACCATAGCTTAGTTTAACAAAGATGGGACACAACAACAGGGAATTTAAACTACCAAGATGAAGGTGGGGGTGAAAATAAGAAAATACTGTCCTGGAAATGGTTTGATAATTTAACATGTATTGTTATGATTTTCAGTATAGATGGGATAACAGAAATCTTACATTCACACAGAGAAACAATCAAACTCAGGGAGCTCTGGTTTAGGGCTACTGCATGCAAGATCCCTTTTTGTTGTTGTTGAGTGCTTCCGAGTCATTTTTAACTTATAGCAATCCCTAAGGTGAACATATCATACGGTTTTCTTGGTATGGTTCTTTAGTGGGGGTTTGCCACTGTCATCCTCTGAGGCTGAGAGAGTGTGACTTGCCCAAGGAAACCCAGTGGGTTTACATTGCCAAACCAGGATTCAAACCGTGTGTGAGACACACTGGCAAAATGGAATGTTCAGAACAGCTAATTGGAGTCAGGTTGGCAGAAAGGTGGGAGCCTGTCTGATGAGCAGCTATAAAAAGGAAGAGGAGCCATTAAGAAGGATGAGCATGTCTTACAACTGCCAAGAGTGCAGTTGGAATTAAGGGTTTATCCTTAAAGGGGATTCAGATTCCCATATAAGGAAGAAGGATTTCAGAAGGGCAAAATAAGTCCTGTGAAATCAGTTTAAAGTAATAAGTGCTTTGAGCAGTAGAGAAGCACTAAAGGGAAGGCTCAGATCCACATTATTGTGTAGAATTGTAACTCATGAATAAAGCCAGAGATTCATAGGATTTATATTTCTAATGAATGAGTTTTAGTGGAAGATGTGTGTCAGGAACTAAAACACAGTTGAAGTGTAACTGAAGTCATTGAGTGAAGTGAAACAAAGGGGTTTATCACATTGCCTTTGCTCCAGTGATAGATACAAAATTTAACTTTAAGAAGGCAGATGTTATCACATTTGCCCGGCTCCAAGCTGTACACAGCCCATATGCAACCCAGGCTTCTGCTGAAGCTTTTCAAGAACAGGAAAATCCTCTTCTTGAAAAGATACAGGAGAAGCCTGGGTTTCATACAGGCTTCTTACTGCCCAGTGATGGGGAAATGCAACATGATCCATATTCGTAAAGTTACATTTCACATCTATCATGGGAGTAAAGGCAAAGTGATAAACTCCCAAGTCAATTTGTAACCAGTGAAGTGATGTACACTTTGTAGCTGTAACCACAAGCTTTGAGAACCAACTACCAAGAATAGATATCATTATAAACTATTTCTGTAACTAAAAGTTATTTTTTTCTTGTTCACAAAGGAGTGACTGGAAGTGATTATTCAGTAATAACATCAGAAACACACTACCAAGTATATTAAAAATGCTTAATAATAAAGAGGTTTAAGGAAGTTGGAGGACCAAGGTTTAGAGAAATAATTATGAGTGGAAAAAAGCCTCAGACTACTTAGGAAAAAACAGGAGAGGAATCCTGTGTAACCCGATGGTCTCCAGAGTCATATTCCAATGCTCAGGCCACTACACCATGATCTTTAGTAGACATGTGAGAATTGTAGGGATTCACACAGCCTGAATTTATACACCACTGCTACAGGCAGTGCTTGCTGGAGAAATGTGAGACAAATCAGTACCTTTCCCAGTATTTTTAAACATGTTAAATAGTTTTTCTCCATCCTTTCTTCAGTACCAGCTCCCTGAAACAAGTACAAGAAAATCACATACTTATGCTAGATGAACTCTCTTTTACAGTGTCCTACTGTTCACCATTTACTTCCTTACTCTGAATTCCCCTTCTCTTAACCTTAGCTCATTGCTCTCCTTCAATGGCTACTACTCCTGATCTCCTTTTTTGCCAGAAGACTTTTCATTTCAAACAACCTTTTCTTCCATATTCTTACTTAACCACCCTGCCATCCAATGGCCTTTTTACCTGTTCACACTTAATAGGATTAATTTCCCTTGTGGCTCACACAATGGTTTCTTAAGCATTAGCCACTTTTCTGCAGTGGATGTCATAACCAATACATTATAGAATTCCAATTAACTTTTCTCCCAGCTACTCATATACTTTGAAAATAAGCTTTATTGTGAGAAGAGGAGAGAGAGAGAGAGAGAGAGAGCATGTGATAATAAGCATTATTCTCACCCTGTAACCAGACGCAAATGATGCACCTTCCATCTACCATTCAGTGTTTTAGTTGTAATGTTTGAGTGCTGATGAAAGTGCTTAGCAGCTCAAGAGTAAGGCAGTGTGAGTGGGTAGGGTACAGAAGAAATGCACAATTTAAAAGAACTTCATTACTAGGCTATACTGGGTCCCTTTGTGGTGTCTTTTTGGCTTCAGGTGAAGACTGTGTTAAAAGGAGAGAGAACTGACTGCTTAAAGGGGAAGGGCTTTTAATAACTGTGTTGTCCTCTCCTCTGCTCTCCTCTTTCTTTCCTTCTTTCTTTCTTTTGATTTTTAATGAACATGCATTATATTGCTTTTAATTCCATTGTCTTTCATTCTGTTGATATTTTAATATCAACTTTTGTGCACTATGCTAATAGCTGCGCTTTTAATGAATGTGTGTTACATTGCTTTTAATTCCATTGTTTTTCATTCTGTTGATATTTTAATTGCATTTTATTTTTTCTATGTATTGTGCATTTTCATTGATGAAATTATTTAATTGTGTTAGTTTTAACTTTGTATGATACCTTGAGTTTGGAGACTGGGGGAAAGTCAAGATTGTTGTTGTTGTTCTTGTTCTTGTGTGCCCTCAAGTAATTTCCAATTTATGGTGACCCTGAGGTGCCATGTTTTAACTGGCACCTATCATAAGATTTTCTTGGCAAGGTTGTCTTAGAGGGATTTTTGCCAGTGCCTTTATCTGAGGCTGAGAGAATGTGACTTGCCCAAGGTGGCCCAGTGGGTTTCCATGGTTGATCAGGGATTGGAACTTTGGTCTACAGAATCATAGTTCAGCATTCAAACCACTACACCATGGTGCACAAGTACATGTTGGGTCTGTATTGGACCCAAAGTGGCTTGTAATTATGATCATAAAGCTACACAAAGCTTGGCCACAAGATTTGATTCTTTGAATATATTTCATTTTCATTTTATAGTGCAAGAGGCGTTCAAAGCAACGTATAATTCCCTAAAAAGTCATCATAACAAAAGGAAAAGGGAATGACTACAGCAGATTGATCATTTGTAGATGGAACATCCACTTTATGCACACTATGCTAATAGCTGCACTTTTCCCACAGTCACACAGCAGTGATAGGAAAGGCAGACAATATTGTTTAGCTCTGAGCAGCTTATTTGTCCAATGCCAGACTTCCTTCATAGTCACTGTCACAGTAACCTTTTTCTTCCACCTACCTTTGCAACATCAACATATTTACACTGTTCTAGTGCACTAATAGGGTTCTGATGTAGACACTTAGCTAATGTCAAGAGCAGAAGGTCCAATGGCATAATTATACAAACATTTCCAGTTAGCACTGGATATTCAAGAAAAAAGTACAGCTCAAGAAAACTCTATCCCTTTTTTGTCTTTTCCTTTTTAGTGAGAAGCATGGACAGTGTAATTCCCACAAGCAATCAGTCCCCAACCATCATTATTGTTAATTAAAGCTCTAGTTGCTCAATGTAAATGAAATACATTTCAGGCATAATAAGACATATTCAGCACCCGTGGTATTCAGCTATAATGTATGATATCACATCATAGCTTTACCAAAGCTTGAAAGGTTGCTTATCTTATTATAAATCCAGTTACAACTCCCAAATAGAGAAAGCCCATTTATTCTATGAGAATTTGATAAACCAACACATTATGCAAATTCCATTGATTCAGTGTATCTACTTGATGGTCAACTTTTCAGAGCTCTGATTGCTGGCTTGTGAAAAATATACATGGGAATTAGACCTAAATCATGTCGTTTAGCCTGGTTTCATTGATACTTGAGAGTCCAATTTTATTAGCTAGAACTTCTTGTTGATATTAATAGGATAATATTGTTCATATTTACTTCCTTGCTACCATGATAGTTGATGATGTGTGTTATGTTGCTTGTAAGCACAGGGAGTATGAAGCAATAATTTATGCTATTTGCAAAAGAGGTTTTTTTAAAAAATGCTTTCCTCCTGCCCAAAGGGATGGATACGGTAAGTGCAAGATAAGTTGTTATTTTTGAAATCCATAGTCCAAGACAGCTAGGGAGGTATTATCTTTCTCTGCAGCACAGTATTCAGAAAAGATTAAAAAAATTCCATCATTACTGTGTATTATCTCCTCCCCAATGGATCTGTAAAACTTTACAGATCCAATAGAATTTGTTGCTGTTTTTATAGGTTCTGCAACTACCAAAGTTGTCTGGTGTTTAACAAGATCTCAATTAAAGATTTTTACCAAAAATGAAAGCATATTCCAAAAAGATTTAAAGGAAACTGCTTTTGGATCAAAGTTCATAAAATGCCAAAATTTGTAGGTTGTCAGCTAAAACAGAGATCAGTGTTGAACTATTTAGAGATTAGAGATGGGAGAAAAATGCTGGCTTCACATTTTCACAGGGAGAGAAATATTTCATATCCACCAGAATTGCCAGTGGGACAGAGTTCATTTTGCTTTGCCAACCCATACATTTCTGAAATTTTAATGCTTTCGTGAGAGAACAAATGTGCCTGAGATCAAGTATACAATTATAAAATGAAGGAATACAAAACTATTTATTTCAAAAATATATGAATTGGTGAACATTTTTAAAATGTATGCACTTTCATTTTTGCTCCTCTCACAAATATATACCTAATACATAGATATGAAAAGCATTTTCCAAAATAAATATATTTCCATGCAGGAAGGAACTAAAATTTTTGCAAACTTTGAAATGTGGAAAGAATTCCATGGACATATTTTCCAGGCAGTACAGAACTTTCAGATTTGCCTCTTATATCACTTTAGGTAAAACCCAGTGAGTATTTTGATTTTCTTGGGCCTAATTATTTATATATAAAAAAGGATAGCATGATTTGGATGTATTACTATCAATGGCACATCTATGTAGCTTTCTATTTGGTAAATGTTGATAGGCTTATTCAAAGTTTGCTTGCTTTACTCATTTTTCTCCATGATGGATCTCCATATATATATACTCAAAAATATGAAGTCGAATGTTTTCATGGCTGGTATCCATAGTTTTGTTTTGTGGGATTTTTGGGCTATATGGCCATACTCTAGAAGACATTTTGAGCATTAAAAAAAATTGAATATTTTTGCCCTTCCAAAAGGACTCCCCAGAAATACATGATACCACAGCTGTGATTCAAAATAAATATGTAAACACAAATATTCAAAAATTATGGCATTCTCATATATCTATATCTATATCTATATATCTTGTTCAAGTCTAGATTCATATAGAATAACTGAGTTGGAAGGGGCCTCATGGGCCATCAAGTTCAATCTCCAGCTCAATGCAGGAACTCCAGCTAAAATACCCCCATCAGGTAGCTGTCTAGCATTTTTTCAAAGATGTCCAGAGAAGGAGATCATTTTTTAAAAAATAATTTCATAATACTTTCCATGAGAAACAGAAAAATCTTTAAGTCATCTTGTCATCCACTAGAAGGACATAAGGAAGCAAAAAGGTTTTAAATATGTATTTGTTCTTACTGAAATAATGTGTCATCTTGCTTGGAACTGTAGATGAAGATGCAGATTTTCTTGGCAACTGTTGCTAAGCAAAGCACTCAGTGATAAAAATGACCTCTTATGACTCACAAGAGTAGCAATTTTGGTAAGTTATTGATGCCTTGTATTAATATGTGGATTTTGATTTACAAGGAAATCGTTTAGAGCTGTCTTGCCATTGAAGGCCAAGACATGAAGTGAAAAGTCAACTTGAAGGGCAAATTAATTTGGCCATAGTTTTAGAGGCATATAAGGGTGTTCAAAAACTTGTATGTAAATCCTGGAATGCAAAGATGAATAATTTCTGTTTAAAAATAATATTTTATTGATTATTAACACATAACACAAAACACATAACATCCACTATCAAATATATTCACCCAAACTCATACAATGCAAATGTTACATTACATACATTATTTATATAGATTATTTACATTTCATTACATACACTGCATACTTGACCAATATTAAAAAGATAACAAACACAATTTCAAATTCAATTTAAACACACATACCTAACCACACAACCTAGACATTGACTAAAAGACTTCCTGAGTCTCATAGTGGTAGCTATGTAAAGAAAAGGCTGTTTATGTAAACCTTTCTCTAGAAAAAAATGATATGAACAGTTTCAAGTGATGTATCTCCATAATTATTTGTCAAACTTTTTAAAAATGTTATCTGGTATACACTCTTTCCTCTCATAGATGACAACAAAATGTTTAGTCAGTGAATTCAGAAATGATCAGATCACCATCTTATTTCAAGTAGGCTTAAATTTTATCCCAGTCTCTGATAAATCTACTATTAGTTTCCCCATCAAATATGTAAGACAACATATCAATTTCTGTCACATCCAACAATTTTTCTATTCATTCCTGTTCTGTAGTGGTATTTGTTGTTTTCCAATATTTAGCAAGAAGGATTCTCACAGTTGTTACCATATGCCCACAGAGTCTACTAATATTCTTCTCAAGATTTCAAGTAAAAAGAAACTAGGATTTAAGCTTATTTCCCTATGCAAAATAACCTGCATTTTGGCTTAAATAATAAGCCATTTTTTAAAATTTTATTGCAACCCCACCACATATTATAAAATTACCCCACCTCCTTACCACCTTTCCAGCATAAATTATTGCCCCCCTTATATATCTTGGCAATTTTTGATCATGAAACATACCACCTATGCATCATTTTACAAAAAAAGAACTTGGAACAATGGAAAGGTCTGAATATTTCACTGTTAGGTAGAGTTTCAACTATAAAAATAAATGTTCTACTTAAATTCATATACATTTTCCAAACAATTGCGATAACTATTACCTGTGTGTGTGGTTTGATAATAAATAAAAAAGAGATCATTGAATTTTTTACTCAAGGGAAAAAACCAAGGGTAAGAAACAAATTTATGATAGATACTAAAGATAGGGGTGGGTTTGCTTTACCGGACTTATGACTATATTACGAAGCAGTTTGTCTGACCTGGATGAGGTCCTGCATACACCTAGATGACGCCAAATTATTAGCACTCAAAGGGCATTATATGCATTTGGGCTGGCATGGCTTTTCATGGTATAACAAAATACAATGTCAAAAAACATTTAATAAAGATATGATAAGAAGATCATTACATAAAATATGCATTAAATACAAGCAAAGGCTCTACACAAAAACACCTGGTTGGATTTCACCCACAGAGGCATCTTCTCTCAAATTTTTATGGAAAAAAGGGAAATGGTTAACCTATAGGGATTTTTTAAATTTGAAACAGGAACCATACCATACCAACAAGAGCTGATTAAGGAAGGGTTCGAGTACAGTGGTTCTCTAATCTGCAAACTATTGTGAAATTTAAGGCTGATAAAAACAAACAGTGAAACATGTTTTGGTCACATCCCGTTTGGACTACTGTAACACATTCTACATGGGGCTGCCTTTGGAAACTGTTTGAAAATCTCAGTGGGTCCAAAATGCCACAGCTAGAATACTGGTCCGTTTTACATTGGCAAAAAGAGGTGTGTTGAAGGCTGCTTGAAAGCCCAGCCTTTAGATGAGAAAAAGGGAAAGTGTGCCATGAAAACATTATTTTGGAGTTTTAAGGGAGAAGAAGTGCTTTAAAAAGGAGCTGGCCCATTTTACATTGGCAAAAAGAGGTGTGTTGAAGGCTGCTTGAAAACCCAGCCTTTAGATGAGAAAAAGGGAAAGTGTGCCATGAAAACACTATTTTGGAGTTTTAAGGGAGAAGAAGTGCCTTTAAAAAGTAGTTTGATTTCCCCACTACTTTTTTAAAAAGGGTGCAGCATTGCTGGCCCGTTTTACACGGGCAAAAAAAGGCGCTTTTAGGGCTAAAAAGCCCGCATTTAGGGTTAGGGAGGGCGTAGCCTTTACACCCTCCCTAAGCCTAAAACGCATGGACGCCGCCATTTAAAGATGGCAGCGTCTACACGGTGGCGCCGTACAAGCATCATCACGTGCGCAGCGTTTTGACGCGCTGCGCACGTTTTGGCGCTCTGGTGGCGCGGGAGGGCGCCAATCACGCCCTTCCCGCGCCGCAAAAAAAGAGCTCGATCCCGGAGCTCTTTTTTGCGGCGGGTCGTTGCGGCGGGATGAGGCCTCTGGGGCTGCCCGTGTGGCAGCCTAGGCCTCATCTCGCCGCTAGAAGGGGCGAGTTTGGACCGCCCCTTTTAGCCAATGTAAAAAGCACCCCTATTGCATCTAAAGGCTAAGGTGTAGTTGAACGGTTAAATGGGGCTCTGTATCTTTAAAGCGCCCATTTAAAGGCAGCGATACAAGTGCGGAGGGAGGGAAGGTGCCAAGACAAGAAGAGACCTACAGAGCCCGGCCAGAGTGCGCCTGCACCTTCCTTCACCTCCTCCCTTTGGTTGAGAGAGTGTGACTTCTAGGGAGACAGCAGGGCACTGGAGGCGCTCAGCCAGGCCAGGGCAAGCTGGCAAGAGGAGGAGGAGAAGGGGAGGGACCTGGAGCACCTCCGCTGCCCTTCCTCCCTGTAAGTCACACTCTCTCAGCCAAAGGGAGGAGGAAGGCAGCGGGGAAGGAGGGAGGGAGGGAAGGAGCCAGGAAGAGACCCCCAGAGCCTGGCCAGAGCACGCCTGGCCCTCCTGCTTCCTCTTCAAAAAGAAGGCTGGAAAAGTAGGACGTGTCCTGGCAAAGGAGGACGTGCCTGGTCAACTTGGAAAAGGGGGGCCTCTGCTCAAGAATGGAGGACATATGGGAATCCCTCCTGGACAGAGGGCTGAAACCTCAAGACAACTCAATATAATGCTCTGACAGAACACAGACTACAACTCCCATGAGCCTTTGCTACCATTTCCCAAGATGCCTTAATTTGCAACAGAAAGCCGACCAGTATGTTCACATGTGATGAATTCTTTCGTATTGACTCTGCATTTTCTTTTTGTGTAGATGCTCTCTTGTTTTGTGTGTGATGAGCTTGTGCGTAATCATGTGCATTTCCGAACTGACCTCACTTTCTCCCTCTTTCGGAATGGTCCTGTACTCCCCCATGTGATAAGCTCCGACTGTATGGTGTACCTGCGCAATTGCGCAATTCGCAGCCAGCAAGGGAAAAAAATGTTTAAAGCGCAGCTAAAAGCCACGTTCCTTGCCGCCCATGTAGCTGCTCCACCTGTGTTTGTAGCGTTTTGACAGCTTCCCATGTAGTTGCTGAGCCACAGAAAAAACCTCAGTCTAGCTGCCCTGTACTTTTTAAATGCACACCTGGGGCTTGCTGTCTAGCTGCTAAGCATTAAGGAAAGTGCAACTTCATGTCACACTTTCTTGCCAATGTAAAAACCCCCACTGTATAGTTGTCTGATTCAATTTGGTCTATGCCTGTTCCTGGTTCTTATTATGTGTGTGGTTCTTCTTTGGATAGGCTTTGTGTTGCTGAACATGTCTGCTGTTTTTCTCCCCATGTTAACATTTCTCTGTGCTTCCCCCTCCCCTCCTTTTGATGTACTTTCTCTCTTTTGCACCTTAATGCTGTTTGAGATGTTTCAGCCCAGTGTTTTCTTGATGAAATGGTCTCACAAAGAGTTTCACCTGTGCCTCATTTCACAAAGTGCTAACATGTGTTAGCTATGGTATCACTGCTGTTCTCTTTATGAGACCCTTTGAGTTGACAGCCGCCACCACTGCTGCTGCCCAGTAGCTGTTTTCTATGTATCCCTTTTTTTCTTTTAGTATATATGTACAAATTACTTTTCAAGCCCTAGTTCTTACTGAGGAAATCCTGAGAAATTTTGAAAGACCCATATGTTTTGAAAAACAAGGCACTGAAGTTTCCAGAAAAAAAGTTGTCGAGAGAGCAACTTCTTCAGTATCACATGTAAACCTCACTGCAACACGTGTGCTCTCCCACTGAAAACTTTTACTGTCTCCCTTCTAAGCTTCATATGTCACATTTTATCAAACAAAAACAAACACACTTCACATTTTGCTTCCTTTTATTCTGGGCTCCTGCAAGTTTGCAAATCTATGGGAAGTGACTGCAGTATAATAAAAAGTAAACAAGCTGTCATAAAAAGAGATATTTGAAAGTGAAGTGATATTTTGTTTGAGTTCTATAAAGCTTTCCCAAGTCATTTGCCTCTTTCTAAATTAATCTGACATGAGTAATGAAATATTAAAGGCAGCATACAACTTGTTTTGGCTGTTGTGCCTTATGAGACGTTATTCTTCTGCAGTGCAAAATTGGGATTGTCATTACATTGCTTTCTCTTTAGACTTGCTCCCAAAGCCACTGAAACCTTGCCCATCAGGAGCAACAAACTTAGATTTTTCTACAGAATACTTCATTAAAGACAGAGTTTGTGAGTGAGGTGATACAGGGAGAGCAGGAATCATGTATTTACATCCCTGAGAGATGCACAAGTGTTCTTTCTTTTCATCTTCTGCCTATACTGCTTCTCAGTAGTTTGGGGAACTTGTCCTTACCATTTTGGGGAAACATGAAAACAAAGAAGTATATTGAAATTCTGAATCCCTTTCTTTCCAAACCATGCTTAGATGATGAAGCAACCAAGGCTTTCGTTTTTATCATATGACAATTTATACATGAAGCCCAACTCTCACTATAATACAAACAGTATTTTTATTTAATGTAAAGAGAAACTATCAGAGTAATTTCATGTTCTTTTCTTGCCTAAACCATGTATGTTGTGTGGTTCCACCTCTACTTATCTTCAAATCCTACATCCCTGATAGAGCTGATTTTATTTCTAAGGCCTAGATATATTGTTACACGCATCTGCACTACATATCATGTAGCTGGAGTAAAAGAGAACCTTTTGCACCTCTACAGAAAAGGATGCAATCGAGGGAGAAGCATCAGAATGTAACTTTGTGTCACAATGTCAACAATGCAGGTGTAAAGCTTGTGAAGTGACCCGGGGGGTAGGTTTGTTCATGTGTCACCTTCTCTCTGTAGATCATAGAGGCAAGGATTACTTCATGATTTAATGGGTTTCATCAGATTTGCCACCTGCTTTCTAGGGCCCAGAAAGAAAAAAATGGGAACACTGTTCGAAGCAGATTTTGTAGAACATGTTCAAATTCTGGAGTTTGGAGGGGTGGATGGAAACAGCAGAAGCCCTTCTGCAATATGTGGCCACCTACAGGTTCTAAACTATGGCTTGTATCTAAAACAAGGCTGATTCAAATTTGATGGCACCAAAGAAAGTCCATATGGGAAATGATTGTGACCCAAGTCACCTTATCCTTGTGTCTCCCCTCTTTATTTTTGGTGAATGTGTAATGCAGTTACAAATCCCAAACTCAATGTGGATTAGTGAAGGTCTTCGGCTAAGAGCCGGTGAGTTGTCTTATGCAAAAGCTCACAGTGAAACCAAGAGCATCCCATGTTTCAAGATCCCGTTCTTCTCTGGAACTGTGTGACACTCCTACCCCTTCCATGAAAACTTTGTCTGAAAGTATCAACATCACCACCACCATGCTAGTTATTTATACATAGGTATACCTAGGACAAGGTGGCCTACAAATTAAAATGAATACAATACTGCACCTGAGATCTTGCATCAAGAGATGTATCATAACATCACCAATCTAACCTCCTGCAGGATTCATCTTCCTACAGTGGGCTCCTTCCCTGGCTATGAAGTGAGCAGTGGAGAGTAGTGGATGGCAGCTATCATCTTCCAGGACTTTAGGATGACCATTTGTAGGATCCCAAGGTACTTTTATCATTGTACATCTGGCTACAGACTTCTTGAATCCCATTTTGGGAGAAGTAAAATAAAAAATAAATGCAGTTACATAACCAGAGGCTTCTCAGCTATGGAGTTTACAAAGGAAGGGATTTACAAAGCTTAGGGGCAGCAAGGAGGAAGATGTGAATGAGCAACTGCCCAAAAGCAGGATTGAACTTGTATACTTGTCTCATTGTTGTTATATCCATGTGGCATAAGTCATATTCTTCTGCTTAAGAAATTAGGAGCTAGATCACTGTTTTCCAAGAGAATTAAAAATCTGGGATGACTTTTTCTCAACTCATACATTTAGATTTTTTTTTCAAGGGATGGGATCAAAACAGCACTCTGCATATTTCTAAACTGCTGGGATGGGGAATTTGTTTCTGCATTTTACTTTTCAAAAACTGCAACACAACAAAATAGAAACACCCAACAATAAAATTAAGGACTTTTTAAAAAAATGTTTTTCACATCCCAACAGTTGATGGAAAGGGAATATTGACCCAAGGCTTGCTTAACTTAACCATTCATATATGGTTTTACTCACCTCTGTGGATTACTTCTCCAACAAATAAATAAAGCCATTTCTAGCCTTCTGGAACCTTTGGTGCCATGGAAACTGTAGCCAGTTTCTAAAGCCATGTCTCCTGGGCCAGAGTTTATAATCTGGGAGTTACATTGCATCAAATCAAACAATTCAATCACCTCCACCTATGAGACCTTTGTATGTGGCTGACAGCAAAGGGCTCACGTGAGTATGTGTGAGGTCAGCACCTGCACTTAAGGAGACCTTTATCATTTCAGCAACATGACTCTTGTCAGGTCACAGAGAAGGATTTCATCAGTAAAGAGAACATGATGGAAGACTTCTTCAGAAGGAAAATCACCGAGGGATTTATTGGCTTTCCTTAGCTATTATCTGAAGGACATCTAAAATGGAAAATGAAGAATGATATAAAATTCTTATTTCTTGAGAAGATGCTGTCAACACAATACTCTGTTCAGGAAGATGGCAATAGTATTAGTAATACACAGTAAGTGTATAAAGCATAAACTAAGTAGTAATATTCAGATGGTATTTTCTAACCAGTTTTGAAATGCCCTATGAGAGAGTCAAGAACAGCAGGTCATGTGCTAACCCTGTTCTTGGATATTTTACATGAAAATTACATGGATTTGGCAGGCTTTTCAAAAGGCCTTAAATGCTATTTTAGGTGGATTTTTTTGGGGGGGGGGGAGGGATACACATCTAAGGGTAGAACATAGGAATCAAACCCTTCTCCCTGATATTTGAAAGGACAGATGTCACGTACATAGCAACCATGTGATCCTCAACTGTCACCTGAAACAGCACAGGCAACAAGCAATTTAAACTACAGGATCTACTTTTTATGCAAGCTGAGTGGAGAGATGAAGCAGCTTCAAGATGCATTCCCCCCAAAAGGAATGGAGAAGCAAATGATTTAACTCAGGAAGATGTAGAATATTTTGACTGCAAAATAGGACCAAGTATTTTAAAGTAGTAGTAGTAGTAGCAGCAGCAGCAGCAGCAGAAATAATAATAATAATAATAATAATAATAATAATAATAATAATTTAAAATTAATTGAAATATTTTAAAAATACTTTTACTTGGTGTGGGCAGTCTTTTCATAGATGACTCTGTTAGATTTCCTGGAACTCTGGTAGGGATATAAATCTTTTTAAATTTAATTCTTGAAGGCAGGAATGAATAATATTAGCAGTTTTCTCCTTGCTCAGAGAAAGTCATTGAAAACTGCAGAGTTTTTATTTTGAAAGCTATTCACAGCTTTAGTTGTGCAAGGACAGATAGATGGTTCCAGCTCACAGCTTCCCCCCTCCCAACATATGCATAAATTAGCTGAGGAGGGGTCTCCCAAGAAAACCACATCTGCCCAGGGAGGAAAGAAAACATTTGGTGATGGTGAAGTGAAGGCTACTCTTTCTTTCTGACAACTGACATTGGCAGCTGGGTTTCATCCTGTTATTTTGTTGTTCTGTGTCTTCAAGTCATTTCTGATTTATGGCAACCCTAAGGTGAACCTATCCTGGGGTTTCCCTGGCAACATTTGTTCCAATGAGATTTGCCATTACCTTCCTGTGAAGCTGAGAGCATGACTTGCTCAAGGTCACCCAGGGGGTTTCATAGCCGAGCTAGAATCAAATCCTGGTATCCAGAGTCATAGTCCAGCACCTTAACCACTATGCCAGACTGGCTCCCTTTTGAATAATGTGAGATCAGCGGGTAGAGCTGAGCCTGGGAGCTGTTTGATACCTGGGGAGAAAAAAGAAGACTGCACCTGGACCAACAGTGTATTGTTGTTGTTATTATTATTATTATTATTATTATTAACCTTTATTTATATAGCACTGTAAATTTACACAGTGCTGTACATACAATCTTAAATTAGACGGATCCCTGCCCTCAGGCTTACAGTGTATACAGGTCAAGATTTATTTTTAGTGGTCAAGAGAATATTGGTCAGTATTTACAACTATTCAGTTGTCAACAGTGTAGAATGCCTATATGGTGGGGGAATGCCTATATACTGGGGAATTAAAATCTCTCATGCATCAGAGTTAAAGATTCAGCAATACTATTTTACTGAATTATTATATATATGCATTAAGCTGAAAGAGGAATATTATAGCTCTTATTTCTAATTATCCATATTTCAATGTTATCATCAGATGCCCAGTAGGAAGCCAAAGGAAGGATAGGACTGCAGGACAGCAAGTGTTGCCCCAGCTATTTTGACAGTGGCTAAGTTGCCCCAATTGAAAAATACTGGTACTTTAAAAAAAATCAGAAAAAATTCAAAACTCTTCACTTGGCTCAAGATTTTGCTAATAAAGTTAAGATACAGGACTGAACAAAAGGCAGGTATTACCAGGAAAACCCTTTCTAGTTAACAAATGTTGAAGGAATGCAGCTGTGACAGTAATGTGCAAAGCTTTAATTTTTTTAAAAAAAGATTCCTGGTTTGTGCACTAGCAAATCAAGAATGAGTGGCTGAAGTGAATACTACCTGAACAATATTTCAAAGAGAAAAAAAATCCTCCCAGCTTGTCCCAATTTTCTTTCATGACAGTCTGCCTGTTTTACTGGGGACACTTGATTAAGAACATCATGTACAGTCAAGTAACCTGCAGGACAAAGACTTGTTTCATTATATTTCAGTTCAGTCTGTCGGCCAGTGCTGGCTTAGAAATAGTATGATAATTACAGGTGGTGACTGATGCATTTCACTTCAAGGGAATGTTAGGCTATCAGGCTGAGATCACACTTGACATATAATCCTAAATAATAAATGTCTCCAGTGCAATACACTAGCCTGTGTTCTATCCAGAGTGTTTGGGAGTTTTCATTCTCCCTTCTATAGCCTCCTTTAAAGCTGCCTAAAATTGGGGGGGGGGGGGTATGCATGCAAATTGAGATATTTATTTCCTAGTGTTTTTATTTATTTTTTAAATCTGTTGGCTTTTCCTGAAAATTTTTCCCATGAAGAATGGTTTGCCAATTTGTTTAAGATTTTGTTTTGCGTGGCATATGGAGGTTACCATCACATAAATTCAAATTGTAAGGATGAAATATTTAGGTAAAATGCAAGTTTTTCTTGGTATGAAACACTGATTTTTGTACCCAGGCAATAAAGTAGTAAAATGCAAATGATGAGATAAACTAAGGTACCCATTTATTGAATTATTTCCAAGCAACTACTCTGGAAAAGGGGTGATCAATAGTATGGGATTTGCTCAATGTAGTGGTCTCTTCCTCAGCAATAAAGGATGAACCATCTCAGTGCTGATGCCAGGTTTGTGGCCTGCCAACAGTTACCCATCTCATGACTGGGTGAATTTTCCCAGATCATTTTCTGTCCATGAACCAAGACTTAAAAGGGATCAAGGCTGAAGTGAGCCCTACATGTTTTTGCCTTCCCATTATGTAAGCACACACACACACCCATATCCAAGATGGAAATAAAATGAATTATGTCCTCAGTTCACCTGAGTGGGATGGATATATATATATATATATATATATAAAGATGGCTAGAATTCTGTCTATTCTTCACTGAGGATTTAAAAAATGGGATGCTTAGCTTAGATATCATGCTATTAAATAGCTGATCAGAGTAGAAGGGAAGAAGGAATAAAAAAAAAAAAACCTGTCTGTTCCTGTGGGAATTAATATTGTGTGTTTATGATTGCACTCTGCATTTTTTCTAAATAAAATTCTCTTCATTCACCCAGTGCACTCTGCCCATTTTTAACAATTACCTGGAGTTTTTCTCAGTTTTTACCAGTATACACAATTACAAACAGTCCTAAAAGTTACCCAGCCTCT
The DNA here is from genome assembly GCA_034509955.1 of Urosaurus nigricauda. Classification (NCBI taxonomy): domain Eukaryota; kingdom Metazoa; phylum Chordata; class Lepidosauria; order Squamata; family Phrynosomatidae; genus Urosaurus; species Urosaurus nigricauda. The sequence continues at coordinate 118,444,987 of JAOEGL010000004.1, read as the reverse complement.
TGCACTGCTGATTTCCCCAATGTTTAAGGTAACACAGACATACTTGGTGGTGAGCCTTCGGTTCCTCCACCTTTCTTTGGGAAACAGATAGTTCACACTTTCTGGCTTGAGCTGAAGCAAACTGCATTATCAGAACAAGTTGGTTTAAACACTGTGTAGCACCACTTCTTTTAGCCCATACAGCCAAACATAAGTCCTACTGCACATGAATTTCCATGTTAGACACTGAACCACACTGCACAGGCTGTAAGTAATGTAAGGAAAGAGATGTTCATTTTCTTTCTTTCTTTCTTTCTTTCTTTCTTTCTTTTTTTTTAAAATCACCTTTCACTGCATGATTGTCAGAATGAAGGGGGACCTAGTTATTGGAAAGCCATGTCTGGCAAATCAAGATTCCAACATTAATTAGCGAAAAAATGCATTTTGGTCTCCCACATTGAAACCGAGGACAATGGAAGTCCAAAGTCATGAGCTTTTACATCCTAATATAATTTGCCAAGTAATCAATGAAAAACACATGTGCTTGCAAAATTCCATCAAGCTAGCAAATAAGACAGAGGTCAAAACTTCTAGGCATCAGTTGATCACACAGAACATTTTTTAAGGTAAACAAAATATGCTTTGTAACCTTCACCGTGTCAGCTTTTTCTTTTAGAGGAATTTTATTAGCATCAGGATTCATAAATAAAAGAAATATAAGCATTTTGTTGTTGTTGTTGTTGTTGTTGGGAGGGCTGGGATTAGCACATGCAAAGCCATTTTCATTGCCCCTTCATATCAGTCTGTCTGTCGGTCAGTGACACTTTTTTCTGCAGTTTTAGCTATGCATGCTGACAAAACTCATTATAAATCACAACCTAGGATATTGACTTTTCACCAGAACTGGGCTTGCTTTTACTGCTTCATGGCAATAACTCTACCCTGTCTCATAAACTCTTGATTTCTTTCATGACATTGTCAGCTTGGGCAGTAATTGCTAAAAATGGGCAGAGTGCAATGGGATTTCCAGTAGGGGAATGAAGAAACAAATTACAGAATGTAGCATTAATGGGGAAATTAACTAACCAAGTTTAAAAAAAAAAAGATAAATGGAGATCATGTAGTTTTCCTCAGCAACATTAATCTTCTTAGCAACTGTTTATTTTTTTACACCCGCTCAAACAGAAACACAGTTGTTCCTCAATCTACCCATATAACATTTGTGAAATGGTGCATTGTCACATAATATTTGCATCTTCTTTTGAATCAATTTTTAAAACCTCAGTGGTGCGATTGATTTTAATCTTCAAATGACTCATGTCCCTCCTCCCCCCCGGTGCTTGTTTTCTGTTCGTCATAAAAACTATCAAAAGTCAAAGCAGCAAAAGTTAAAACAAACACAGCTAAAATTGACATCATGCAATTAACAAGTAAAAAGAAAACAACAAATACGGATAATGCAACATATTGTTACAGGCCTCTTCCCCACAAGCAATCAGTCCTCAAAGGTCTGCTGAAACAAAAGAGTCTTCACATGCCTATGAAAGGATATCAAGGAGAACACCAATATAGATTCTCTAGAAAGGAGCTTCTGGAGCCTGTGAGTAACCACTGAGGAGGCCCTTCCTTCATTCCCACCAGACATAGCTGTGAGAATGGTGGGACAGAGAGAAGAGCCTCATTAGAAGACCCCAAAACATGGGTAGGCTCATAGAAACAGAAATGATTCCCATGTTATTTCTCTCTTTTTCTCATGCACACACATACACACAGTGAGTATGTATCAGTATACCTATTATAAATATGAAAGAAAGGACAAACGTTGCTCTCCAAGTTTATTGAGTTTTATTTTCAACTTTAGAAGAAGAAAAGAGTTCAAGATACCTGAGTTATATGCTATGGCACAGCAATGAATCACCATGCTGAATCCAAAAGAAAAACACACAAAATACTGGAATCCAATTAAAAAGAGAATCCATGCTCTCTAACTGTTGTAGAATCCAGAAACAAAGTTTAAAACAAATAAACTGGAAAGCAGACAGAAATCCATGTGATTTAATAAGTTTGGGACTCACTCTGAAAAGTTTGTGGGTGACGTATTTTTGTTTAACTTGACACATCTGAAATCATTATTTTCTGCTCTTTAAGAAAGTCTGTAAATGCCTTCAGCAGTTGTACAGTATTGAACTGGAAGTGTAGCTTAGATGAAATGCAGGTGTATTGATTTCTATAGTTTCTGCTGTGGGTGTTTCTTTCTGGGAAACAGAAAGTAAGCAAATAAATAAAGTAGAACTCAGACATTCTGAAGTAAATAGTGAAAAATTAAAAGAATTATTTCTTTTAAAATTAATATTTTACAGAAAGACTTCTCAGAGGTTGTAGAATAACTTCCACTGATAAAACATTAAACATATTATGCCTTACTTCCAGCATTTTTCATAATCATTGCCAATTAAAGTATCTCATCCAACCACAGCATGAAATGTTGTTGCTGTTGTTTTCAAGAATTAATTGGGAAATGCTATGAAAAGGAATAAGTAAAGCACATATACAGTTATTTTAGGAAGCTTACATGGGCAGTTATGAAGATCAGCTTGGCAAGTCATTTTTACAAGTCTACGAAATAAAATCAAGTTGCTATTAAAGTGATCTCTAAAAGTGACTTAGCTAAATCTAAAACCAATGTGAAAGTTCTTCATGAGGTTGAAGGCAAGAGAGAGAGAGAGAGAGACAGAGAGAGAGAGAGAGAGAGAGAGAGAGTTAACTAAGGCTAGCAGAAAGTTTTCTGTGGGGACTATGGCTATCTCCTTATCCTTTAATTGTTACTGACTTCTAACATAACATGCCAAGTACTGGAAGAATTGATTTTCAGTCTGATGTTCAATGAGCTGCCACAGACTGCAGTCGCTGCACTGTCCATCAGAAGATTATATCAAACCTCCCCTTGAGAGAAGATAGCTGTGACCACATCTACAGATACATATTTGAAAAATGAACACAGGATAACACACACTTCAAATGTATGCAGAACTACTTGAACACACAGTGGAAGGAGGAAGAATGTCTTCAAGTGATGCCTACAATTTGAAACAAATGCATAATAATAATAATAATAATAATAATTTCTAACCCGCCCCTCTGAGTGAGCAATTGGAGCAGGGTACAGCATTTAAAAGCATATACAGTTAAAATATTACTATCTATACAACACATACCCACCCCTTAAAACAGGATTAAACTATCATAAGTTAAAACAAGTCAAATCTAAAAACAGTGCAGTATTTCGAGTTCCAGTGTGGAGAGGGAAGTAGCTAGGAGTTGTCAGGCGAATGGGGGATCAGTTACATAAACAAGTCAACATTTAAAAAAAAATACAGAAAAGGAGCTAGATTTCATACCATTAAAAAACCCAAACAACTAAACAAAAATAATGAAAACAAGAATGGCCCTGCTAAAGAAAAGAAAAAAAGAAGCCTTCCATGGAAGCAGACTTTGAAGTTGCTGACCATCCACAATTTTAAGTTTGTTTGGAGAGTTCTCTTTAGGAAAAACATTTGAGAGTCTTTCCAGGGGACACAGAATATTGAGACCAGTTAAACTGTCCTGCTGAGGCTGAAGTCTGAATCATACTCCTACATAGGATTGTGTGTTCACTGTCCAAGGAACATTTAGAATAAGCTCTCTAGGAGGCCTTTTATTTCCAGTCATAAAGACAGTGCAATGAAAGAAGGTGAATGATATATTAAAACACTAGTAACAGATGGACATCATCTTTCTGAGTACACACAAACAGCAAGATACTGTTGTTAAGGGACTAAAGGTGAAAAATCCACTACAGACAGCATATCACACATCCTGTCCAGGAAAATGATTAAACCATCTCAACATAACCTTATACACCAAATAGCAGAAGAGCAAAAACGAAATCTCAGATTTGGAACCATACATATGGAACTTCTAGCCCTCAGCACAAAAGAACATTAGACAGAAATTCTCCAGAAAAAGGAAAGTGACAACTTTGAGATTCAGTTTACATCTCTAAAGTAAATAAGATACATCTCTGCTGGTCCACAGCAGAAACATCACCAACTTCGACAAGGACAGTAATATTGTAAACCTTTCCAGCCACACATTAACCCTGGCAGAGGAGTCTACCCTTTCCAAAGAGCTGCCTGTCTGCTCCTCAAAACCTGCATGCATGATCCAGTTCTGTGGTGACCTGGAGGCTTTCTTCTGTTGTCTACAACTCAAAGAATTTTTCAGGGAGAGTAACACCAGCCATAACAATAGCTTACAAGTCTCACCTCAGTCTCTACAGCATGGCAATGGATATTGCACAAGCAGAAAAAAAAACAAAACAAAACTGGAAAGCAGATATTCACAGTAGAAGAGAAAAAGGAGACAAAGACCCTGTACAGACTGGTGCTTTGAGCCGGTCTGGGGCCAAAACTAGGGCCCAGCCCTACAATCCACACATGCCCAGCTCTGCAATCAGCACAAGGGTGCTATGATTGTGTGTGCCCATCCATATAAGGTGTGCAATGATGGCGTCTGTGTGGCGCAGCTCCCAAACAGCACTATGCCACATGGATGTCATAGTTGCACGTGAGTGCTCTAATGGCACCCCATGCATGGCACAAAAAGAACCCACTGGGAGTAGGTTCTTTTTAGGCTTCATGGAGGTCACAGTATTCGTCTGCTGTGGTCTTCATCTGGGGGAGAAATTATGTGAGACTTTGGGGCTGTACAGATTGGGGAAAAGTGGCAGCCAAAGGCCGCCCTTTTCCCCCAATCTGTACATCCCCAAAGTCCCACATGCTGTTTAATGGTCCAAAACCTTTCATTTCTGAAAAAGTCCAATGTGTTTCAGCCTTGTCACCAATTGTCCTTCTTCAGGGGATATTACAAGAAATTTCTGGAGTTGCAGTCTGCACTCTCAATTAAAATGGGCTCTCTGAGTATTAGAAGGGGGGCACAGTAATTTAGGGCTGGTACAAACTGGCACTTTGTGCCATCCTTGGCCCAAACTAGGGGTTTGTGGGGGCTGAGCATTTACATGCTCAGCAGCCCTACCGTGCACCCCAGGCACCATCTTGGTGTGCCCCTGTACGTCCATGTGGCACAGCACCCAAACAACACCGCACCATGCAGACATCATCATTGCACACGAGCATGCCAATGGTGCCCTGCACGCATTCTAAAAAGAACCCTCCAGGAGCATCCACAACATCAGAGGTACATTCATTTGTTCTTACTCCAATGTGATACTTACCATCCTATGCCAGCAATGATCCTCTACATTATACATTGGCCGAACAGGACAGTATTTTTACAAATACTGGATGAATGGACATAAATTGTAAATTATAAATGGAAATACTTCAGTTACAGAACATTTCAACCCTTTTGGACACACAGTACAGGATTTAAAGGCTGCAGTCCTTGAACAAGGAATTTACAAAGGAATGCCAGAAAGAGAAACAGCTGAATTGAATAATACTCACAAATTCCAGGCCATTAACAGAATTATGAACAAGGGCAATGGCATCATGACACACTTGCTGTGTTTTTTCAAGGCATTTTTAACCTATAGTGACCCTAAGGTGAACCTATAATGGTGTTTTCTTGGTAAAGTTTGTTCAGAAGAGGTTTGCCTTAAATGAGAAGGAAAGCATAGATGAGCAGGAAATCAAGGTCTAGTCTCCAAAGTCATAGTTTGACACTCAGATTTCTACAACATGCTGACTTTTATGTCACACTACATGCATTATTAATAAATGTGATGGCACAAAACATGAATTCATACAAGAGTCATTACTACTGCATGTGTATCAAATGGAATTTTCTCAGATAAGGTTTTGAACACAAGGAAATTGACTTTTGCTAAGTAGACTTACTGCTTTCACACATCAACATTAACTGATCACTGTAGACTTCTGAAAGACCTGTATCACCTTATATGGCTCTTTGAAAATTTAGTTCAAGGAACATGATTTACATCTTTTTGTATGCTATTCCATTCCAGATCACTTCAACAACTGTAAATGTAATTTCTATCCTGAGGACTGGTTATCGCTCTGAACTGCTTCTGAAGAAGTGGGTTTATGTCCATGACAGTTCATGCTAAAATAAGAACTGGTTAGTCTTAAAGGTGTGGCTACATTCTTTCTCCCCTCTCCCTCTCTTCCAACTTTTATATTGAAAAACTATAAACCAAAGATGAGAAAGTTAGCAGAAAAGGGACAATGTGTTTAATCAATCATTAATTAATAAGATAAAAAGATCTAATTGCAGTGGAAGGGGAACTGCAGGTAAGAAATACTCAAACACCACCATATGGAAGGGGGCGGGGAATCCACAACTTTATTAAATACAGCTGACAGGTGGAGTTGGCCGAAAGCATGGGTTAGGGTCTGGCATTGACCAACCTGACTGTTGATCAATCCACTCCATTGACCGGTTGCAGCCAGGCCCAGAGAGAGACTCTGGATTTCCACACTCCACCTCTTGTCACTGGAGAATGCTGATAAGCAGTTTGCCCCCACATCGGTGACTCCTTTTCCATCCCAGCACCCCTAGGTCCCCATGGAACTTCCAATAATCCATGCTCTGCAACACAGATAGCCATACCCACTAGATCCACAACCCATGCTACTGCCCCCAGAAAGTTGTGATTAATCAGGACCCAATACCTGTTCCTTGTGCATGCCAGCCAATCAGGACTGTTCCCAGGTCCTGGTGGCTTCTGGGAAAGTGCTGGGGCTGGGGGTCAACTCCAGCAGCTCCAGCAGCTCCACAGCACCCCCATACATACACTGCAAATTGGCCAGCCCAGTGAGTTGGGCAGCCACACTTTAATTGAATCTATGTTAAACATGAAGAAAAATTAACTATTATATGAATGTTGAATTGCCATTTAGTGGCTGTACAGACCGCCCATCTGTAGGCACCCAGAGAAGCACTGGGATGGGGCCAGTGCTGCCTCACTGGCAGCTCCAGAGGCCCCATTCCGTTGCTTCTCCAGGCCATGAAGAAGCGGCAAACTGCTGCTTCTCTGTGGCCTGAAAGCAGGGTGCAGCGGGTGCCCTGGGCGCCCACTGCATCCCACCATCCATGGTGGTCCTGTGGGGAGAAAGGGGTCACTACTGCGGTCCCTTTCCTCTTGGGGTCCTTGGTGAGGCCATGTAAAGGCCGAGCCAAGGATCAGTGCCAAAAAAAAGTGGCGCACTCCATGACACCATCATGGAACGCACATATGGATGGTGCCATTTTAAAATGGCACTGTCCATACGTGTTAGGGTTAGGGAGCGTTCAAATGCTGTGCGTTCCCTAACCCTAATCCCACCCCATAGACGGTCCTTTTGGGCCATCTGTAGCAGGCCTTAGAGTTCAAATTAAAAGCCTTTAGCAAATCTCTTAACAGAATGAAGCTGAAAAAAGCAAGGAGTATTTTTACTCATCCTCACACTTTGTCCCTATCTTTTTCTTGGGACATAAGGAAACAGCTGTATGAATTTTAGAAACCCTCATTTTTCATCCATCCTGTCAAAAATCCTTCTCAGACTTCCATTTTTTTTCTCCCATCTCTTTAGCTTTCCTCATTCTCTAGCTCACTGATTCCCATGTGAATGCCAGCAAATGTACCCGTTATAAGAGCTGGGGCAAGTGAGAAGCCTGTTTGCAGTGTCTGGTATATTACAGAAGGCACATCTGGAGGCAAAAACAAAACAAACAAACAAACAACAACAGACCAGTCCCTTCCAATTTGTCCTCGTTAATTGTTTGTTTAAAATATTTTCACCTGGGAATTAACTATCACACTTCAGTCATAAAAATAAATAAATGATATTTGTGTTGATTAAAGAACCAGCTGGGAAATGTAAGATTTGTTTAATTTGCTGAATTAAGAACTTAATTAATAACAGTTATTGAATTTACAATGTTGAAAGTCCAGTTTAAGTTAATCAGTTAGCACATAAATTTAAACAAGTTACTCTTATAATTGTTTAAACTTTATTAAATACGTAATTGATTTAATTATTCTTAGTTCTAATAAATAGTACTCATCACTGTTGTAGTCTGCATGTCATTGCAGAGTCACACCCCACTCTTGCTCTCTTAGGCAGCATCTGCACTGCAGAAATAATGCATTTTGACCCAACTTTAACTGTCAAGCCTCAGTGCTACTGAATTCTGGGGTCTGTAGCTTTGTAAGATATTTAACTTCCTCTGTCAGAGAACTCTGGTGTCAAAAAAAAAAAAAACCCCTAAAATTCCTAGAATTCCATAGCACTGAGTCATTGCAGTAAAGGTGGTGTCAAATTTGATGATTTCTGCAGGTTGGATGCAACATTCGCTGGGAATCACTAATGAGAAATCAACCCAAGATGACAGGCCCCCGCTGGATGAATCTGTCTCAAGAGGCTGAACATGAGGACCCAGCTGACAGTCCCATTGTGGGACTACTGAAGTCCTAAGAAAAAGATCCAACTTCCAAACAGAAGAAGGGAGTTAGTTACCTTAAAAATGCCCTTACTCCCAGAAAGTGGTGGCATCTGAAGAGGTATTCAGTGAAGAGGCAAAGCACAAACACTTATTAGGATCCGAAAGAGTTTGACTCAGTAGTAATCTGTCATCATTAGTGGCAGAAGGAGTGTGGCGTCATATAAATGTAGTCTGCTTAGGTTTCCTGTCTCTGAAAGCAATGCAAATATTTCCCTCTTTTTCCCTGTTTGACTTTGGCACACCATAAACCATGCTTCTGACCTCTTCTTGTATTCGTTTTTAACTTGGGGGTTAAAGAGCCCCCCCCCCCCGGGGTGGCTTGAATCTGCCCTGACAAAGCTGGATTGAGGCCGTGGCAGCTGCACACCACAGCCCCAATCCGCTGCAGCACCAGCTGAAAAAGGATCTGACAGGTCAACTGTGGAAAAACTGCTTTTAGTGGCTCTTCTGTGGCTGTGCAGCAGCTTCCCAGCATGGTGCAGATTTGTGGCCATGCCCCAAGACACCCAGAAGCCAGCCGAAATGTAGGCAACCAGACAGCTGGAACCCAGCTTCCTGATGGCTTCAGAATGTGTGATGTCAAAAAGTCACACTCTGAAGCCACCCAAATGGTGCTGCAAAGGGGCAGTCTATTTCACCCCTAGGTTGGATTCTTCTTCTTTTTAACCTCCCCTTGGCTTCTCTCTTAGGACCTGTTCAGACCACCCCTAAGAGGCATCCACATCCAGGTGTGCCAGATTGAAGCCATGGCCTTTCCAGAGCACAAAAAGGAGCTGCAAAAAGTGTCTCCTTTTTGCACCCTGGAAAAGGTGTGATAACCGTGACACCACAGCTTTAATGTACTTCTTTGGTACTGTGTCATGTAAATGCAGTGCCAGAGGAACACCATGATGATGTGTGCTGTGTAGAGCAGTGTGTGGCATCACACCTCCATTCGGGAAGAGTTGGGGTGTGTGTCATATGGATACCACACCCCGACTCTGCCACCAGGCTGGTCTTAATGGCCAGTCTGTACAGCCCCTTAGTCACTGTTTTGCTTTCCCCATTAAAACACTCCACTTCTGTTGACTAAGGACTCATCTACACTGTAGAATTAATCCAGATTAACACCTCTTTAACTGTCATTGGTCAATGCTATGCAATTCTGAGATGTGTAGATTTGTGAAATATTTAGCCTTTTCTATCAGCCCTAGTACCACAGCAATCTACAAATTTCAGCATTCCATAGGATGATACATACAATGGCAGTTAAAATGGTATCAATCTGCATTACTTTCACAGTGCAAAAATGACAATGGTATACCAACCTAGGCCTGGAGGTTACTTCTTCTAATGATAGCTCCTTGAAACTTGTATGCCTAGTGGAACTTATAGCCCTATTATGCTCAATACTGTAAATGAAAAATCTGGATAAGTCTGCCTTGATTTAAAACCTTGGGAATATTAACCATTCTAGAGAACAAAGTTATACATAGAACTATGCTGTATCTCTAGTCTTTTCTCTTCTTTGAAGTAAACAAGATATAGAAAGAAATTTTGTTGACAGTATTGTTCACTCACAACAAAAAGTAGCATTTTTGTACTTCCTGAGATTTGTGAGAAAATGTGCATTCACTCCATGTTTATAAGGATTACATAGCATTTCTAAGAAACAAAATGCACACAAAATTATGTTCCTGTTTTGAAATGTGAATGGTTAAAATGTGATAATTGGGTTAAAGAAAATGAGCAGAAATATAAAGCAATTGCGTAAATGAGGTAAATAGGGGAAATAATTTGCAAGGTGACAGCCGGCAAGGTGTACTGGTTTTAGTGTTGGGCTACAACTTTAGAGGCCATAGTTCAAAACCTCACTCAGCCAACTCAGCCATGGAATCTCACTGGGTGACCTTGGACAAGTCACACTCTCTCAGTCTCAGAGGAAGGCAAAACCTGAACAAATCTTGCCAAAAAACCACATCCTGTGATAGGTTCTTCTTAGCATCTCAACAAGTTAGAAACAATTTGAAGGTGCACGATAGTAATAACTGGCAAAGTGCAGACCTTGCCAAAAAATATGGAATAATGCAGATAAAAACAAAGCAAATGTGTTATGTAGGTGAAAAGCAAAGTTGAACACATTTCTGTGTGGAAAGAAAGCAGAACATTTGTGAACCAATGAAAAGAAAGTTTGTAGGTTTTGCAGAAATTCAGTAAAGTCAAGTATTGGAGCTTTTCAGATCTCTCAGGTAAGCAGCCCAAAATGCAAACTGACTGCCATTTTGAGACTACAATTTTTTTCTCCATTGTGGGCAGCAGTGTTCTTCACTTTTTTTTATTATGTATATGGAATTATGTATTCTATGTCCCAGAAGTTTCAATATTTCTGGCAGTGTCAATGAACTTTCCAATGATACATTGAGTCGTAGGTGCCCTCTCCATTCCACTCACATCCAATGGCTACTAAGCTTTTGCAGCATTGACTCCCATTGTTGGAAGAAAAGGGAGATGTTCTTAGGTCATTCAAAAAGAGGAGATATTTCCTCATACTGTACCTCTCCCAAATCTAGTACTTGGCTGCCAGGACACAAGGGGAGACTTATATTCTGTAGTAAAAGGTAGAAAGAAAAACCTTTTTAATTTTAGTGGCTGAAATAAGTGGATCCCCCCCCCCGCTCTATAATACAAGATTTTTCACCTTGTGTGTTTGAATTATCCCCATTACAATGCCTCTTCTGTTCATTGTGCTAGTCCTAGCCAACAGTTGTTTATGAAAAGGTCATAATTGGAGCTGTCTTTTGCATGCAGTTAGTCCAGATGATTGCCTGTGGCAACAAATGTTTATTGTGCACATTTCTGAAGCTTGTTGTATATTTTCCATTTCACCTTCTGGCAGTCACATCCCTTGGGCCAATTCTAACCATGAAAATTCATACCTTTGTTTTAAATCATGCAACCAATAAGCACAGAAAAACAATCACTGAAAAATGGGAAGGGAAAGGGAAAGGTCGAAGAATATTCAGACATTCATCCAGTCTCTACCAGCATCATGTTAAAATCACTTTATTCCTTTCTCCCAAAGTAGGAATTTGGAGAATGGAGATTTCTTCAAATCACGAGTTCTGGCTCTTTGTGGCTGTTTTCATTTTTTCAGTCTGTTTTCTCACTTTTCAACACCCCCACCCCCGAATTCCTTTCAGAATGATCTCAACTTGTCGTGGATAACATTGCATTATGTAACCATTCAAATTTTGTCTATGTGTTGATATTACTGAGATTAATTAATATAATTCAAATGAAGGCAATGCATCCTGTACAGCTGAAAGAGTCAATCCTAGCTGATCAAAGATGTTCTTTTTAAAAGATCTAAATGATGTTTTGCAAATCGCATAGCATTTCCAGCTATTTCCCCTCATTCTCCACAATATTCCAATGTATTTTTTAATCAAGATGCAAGATATTTTAAAGAACATTTAATGATCTCATGAATGTTGTCATTTGAAATAGGTGTGTCCCATCCCTTTTCTTTCTCTTGTGTTATGATGTTTCCACCCTCTGCTTGTTTCCTTTCTCCACCATGGTTCCTTTTTAAAAATAAAATAAAATAAATATTTCTAGAACCTTAGCAATGAAGTAGTAAGTCTCTGTGCTTGGAAAAGTCATCCTTCAAACACACTACTAATTTCAACTTGTGTTGAAGCTGCAAGAATGGGAAAAGTCGATTAGTGTGTATGCATGTGTGTGTGTGTGTGTTGATTTTTCCAAGTACCTTCTCCTTTTGCACTAAGGTGATAAAGATTCTGATTTGTCAGAATAAATAGATAAAAGATTATCAAGATAAAAGATTATCAAAAGATTGGAATGGTCTGCTAGATAAAAGATTATCTAGTGTTATAGTGCTATAGTCATAAACGGTAACTGTGCTATTCTTATGCAAGTATCATTGCATCATGATCACCCTCTCACACCCACCACACTCACAACCTAGGTGAAATGAGTGTCTACAGAGTTAGTCAGATGATGGGGGATTTTGTTTGCAGAACAGCACTTCACATTATAGTTTGTTTATTTTAAGGAGACACTGGGAGAAACAGAAAATGTCCATGTGAGGGTTGCAACAACTGAAAACACATTTGGGTGATGTGACTAATGTTCCGACACTTTTACAATCAAGATATCCACAAATGAATTAAGAAATGCCATTGTTGTATTGATTTTTTTTTAGAAAAAGTATGACAGTGTTTGTATAGGATGTAACATGAAACATGAAGAAATATCAAAGACCAACATAAAATAGTGGAACACAACTTGGCAGAAATCTCAGTCTGAATGAATCAGTTTAGAAAGGCCTCAGGCTATCTTGGTCTGATCCTGCCTCTAGTGAAAAGTTCCTGCAAACTAATCACAGTTGCCTTTTTGGCAAGGGCCACTTAGTCCAGCATTCTGTTAACAATGTGGGAAGAGATATCTCTGGAGTACCCATATCTTCTGATATTCACATGTAGATTACCACTCAATATGAAGTTTCAATTTAGTTATCTATGGCCATATAGAGATCAAGCTGCATGTTAAAGATGTGGTTTGTTTAATTTCTTTCTTTTTACAGCTGGGGGAGGGCAGTCGTGATGCTTCCCTCTCATCACCTTCAGCTTTCCAGATTTACTATTCACATTAGGTCTTTTATATTTCAACAGTTCAGACAGGAATACAATTTTGTATGTTTTGCAGATGTAAAAATGCACCTTTGGATTTTTTTTCAAAGTCACAGACCTTTGTCTTTTTCTCCTGCATCTCATATTCATGTCTGGATCTGACACTTGTGTAGACCTTTGAAGCTTGTACTGATGAACACAGGGAAAGAAGATTGAGCCCTCTGTGTTTGAAGCTCAGTTTTGAGCTTCACAGCAGGCATTATTTTAGATTACACAAGATGGTATATGCAGTGAAGAAACATGTTGTATGGTATGTGCTGAGCCTATGGGCTAAACCCATTGTTAGTCTTGACACTAAAGTAGAATTACTAAAAAGAATGGGACTGGTTGTTGAACTAACCCTGTATGGGTAGGCTATGGTATGGAAATCTGGAAATCAAATGCTATGAAAATCAGAAATAATTCTGAACCTTTTTTCTGGATTCATCTGTCTTTTGAACAGTGTCCTGACTACAGTGAGGGTACCATAACTTCTTATTATCCATCAAATCCCATATTTTGCAGCTTTATTTATCATCCTATGGTTTCTGCATGATGTTATGCAGCAAAATCATGCTCTGATTAAAAGTACTTTAGAGGCTCTAGCTGGAAGTGCCCATAAATAAACACAAAGTACTAAATTCATGCCTGTCTTTTCCCAGTAGTGCTGTTAACTATTAATTAATACTGTTGATAAAACATTTTGCTGTCATAATGGCACTTTTTGAACTTTGTGTGTGTTTTTATGTCTCCATCAAATATTAATGTATGTAAATAGAGGTAAACTTAATCATTTATGATCATGGCAAAATCACTTTCACTCGAGGTAGCTTGTATGCTTTCTATCTGATCTTCTCCTCACATATTTGTTAGGAGTAATTTGCATCATCAGCCCAAGGAATCGGTGAGGAGTACATAAGACTTTGCAGTAAGTACAGTGTGCCTTCCTCTGATGGCTGGCTGTTCAAAAGAAACTGAGGCTTAGATCTGCAAATGTATACAGCAGACCCTCCATATCCATACATTCTTGCCAGAGAGTCAACTATTCATGTCTTGAAAATATTTCAAAAAGATATAAATTTCAAAAAGCAAACCTTGATTCTACCATTTTATTTAAGGACACTATTTTACTTTGCCATTGTATATAATCTGAAGCCTCCACATATTTTGCTGTCCACAGGAGGCCATGGAACGAAACCCCAGGAGATACCAAGGGCTCACTGAATTAGCAAATCTGATGCATATTTAGCCAGATGTAAATTCCATTAGCTTCAGATGTCCTGTGAAATCCATGGAAGAATCTCCTATTGAGGCGACCCAAACACATTTGTTTCAAAGCTTCTACTCCTATTCCTGGTTCCAGAGGAAACCCCTGAACCTTAAGATTGTTTCCCTTTGGGGAAACTAGAGATCTGGTTTTTTTTCCCTAAGTAAAACAGTAAAATTGATTGCAAACTATTTCTCCACTCTCATCTTTTTACAATGCCATATTCTGAAGGCTAGGCAGAAAGATTTTTGAGGCTGCTGACATACTGTAGAATTAATGCAGTTGGATACTGCTTTAACTATTATGGATCCATCCTAGAGAAATCCTGAGAGTTTAACTTTGTTGTTGCACCAGAGCTCTCTGATAGATAAGGCAATATTTCACAAAACTACAAATCCAAAAATTCCATGGCATTGAGCCAGGGAGTAAAAGCAGTGTCAGAGTGCATTCATTCTGCAGTGTGGTAGTAAATCAGTGTAATCAGTAAAGGTAGTCATTAAGGAACTCTGAAGGTTTTGTTACTGCTGCTGCTGCTGTTGTTAAATTCCACAGAGACACATCATTTCTCTATAAAGGAAAAAGTTTCCCCTTTGACATGATTGTCATGTCATGCCTGATTGTAGGGGCCAATGCTCATGAGCATGTCCAAAGGAGGGCAACTAAGATGGTGAAGGGTCTGGAAACCTTGCCCTATGAAGAACGCCTTAGGGAGCTGGGGATGTTTATCCTGGAGAAGAGAAGGTTAAGAGGTGATATGATAGCCCTGTTTAAATATTTGAAGGGATGTCATATTGAGGAGGGAGCAAGCTTGTTTTCTGCTGCTGCAGAGACTAGAACGCGGAACAATGGATGCAAACAGCAGGAAAAGAGATTCCACCTCAACATTAGGAGGAACTTCCTGACAGTAAGGGCTGTTCGACAGTGGAACACACTCCCTCGGAGTGTAGTGGAGTCTCCTTCCTTAGGGGTCTTTAAGCAGAGGCTGGATGGCCATCTGTCAGGGATGCTTTGACTTGGAGTTCCTGCATGGCAGGGGGTTGGACTGGATGGCCCTTGTGGTCTCTTCCAACTCTATGATTCTATGATTCTATGATTCTATCTCTGTTACTAAACTACGGCAGCCAACATTGATCGTGTGGTCAGCATGACTGCATGGAACACTGTTCACTTCCCACCAAAATGGTATCTATTTATCTACTTGCACTTTTACATACTTTTGAACTGCTAGGTTGGCAGAAACTGGGATTAGTGAAGGGAGCTCACTCATACCAAATAATCAGACTCATACTACTAGCAGTTCTCCCTTGAAATGAAAATCTCCATCCTGAAAAGCTTATCTTCTCTATATGCCTCCTTCTTTCCTTCAAGCCAAGTGATATATTTGTTTTATATATGTTTACCTCCTCCTCTTCTCTATGCTAATGTTCATTTTCTTAAGAGAAAATAAAATATGGCAACAGGAAATTCTAACCCATTTTCTTGGCATTTTAGATGGAGGCCAGGCCTTAGCAATTAATGTGTATGGTAAAGAAAGGCATCTTATTGTTAGCCTGACATGTTATAATTAGTATACTGGGGCATAAAATGAGTCTTCATAAATTCATAAAGCTAATCAGGTTCCATATAACCACTTGAAGAGGCACTGTCACCAAAGTCAATATTCAACTTGATAATAAAACCATAGGGATTTATGTATAGGTAAAAGTGTCATTTTGATGTGAAAATAACAAGTAGCCAAGTGACACATAATGAAATAAAAACTGAATGACAGGGGATAAAAACTAACCACTACAACTGAATGCATTAACTGTCATTTGTGAACTCCTCTCCACCACATGTGCTGTTTTGTATGGCTATATGTGGGATTCACATGCATGGGCCTCTCTCATATGCAAATGGATCATATTTCATACTTTGGTTTGTTAAAAAAATATAATCCCAGGGCAATTTTTCCCCAAAGACACTATCTTATTCTCAGACATTTAGAGTTTCCCAAGAACTAACATTTCATGACAGCCCTTGTGTATTTAGAGGAGACGCAGGGGTTGTACTACTATCAGAAATGGCCCCTGTCTATGGCTGTAGCCAGCTGGAAAGTACAAAGTCAGGTCTACAGCTGAGCATTAAAAATACCAGAGATGATTTAGATAACTTTAAAACAGATGGTGAAGACATCTGAATAGTTCAAGATTGTTCATACATTGGCTCAATCATTAATCAGAGTAGAGACTGCAATCATGAATCAAAACAATAAGACTTTGAAGGGCAGTTATGAAGGAATTAAACACAATTCTGAATATAAATATATATAATGATAGCCTCTTTTAAGTATTCAAAGGGGTGTCATATTGTGGATGGAGCAAGCTTGTTTTCTGCTTTTCCAGAGAACAGGAGCCAGATCAATAGATAGAAATTACAGGAAAAGATATTGCACCTCAACATTAGGAGGAACTTCCTGACAGTAAGGACTGTTCGACAGTGGAACGCACTCACTCGGAGTGTAGTGGAGTCTCCTTAGCCTACTGTGGAATAGCATATGTGTTGTGGGGGGGGGCAGGCCCCCTCATAGTTGTAATGCTAGAACAGGCCTATCACACCTGGAGAAGAGGGCATTTTCCAAACAATGAAGTCATGAGGAGGAAGAAGAGAGGTATGGTAACAAACATTTTAAAAGCAACATGATCTTATTTCCTTTCAGAATGAGATTGCCATGAAACAGGAGGCTGGTATGAAAATGTCCTCAATCAACAAAGATATGGTCATGAGTCTGCAGGACCTGAGCAGGGCTGCTGAAGATAGGGTAACTTGGAGGTCTCCCATTCACAAGGTCACCATGGGTCAAAGTCTACTCATGGGCAGCTAATAATAACAATAGACCTGCCCCACCCTCAGCCTCCCCCATCTCACCTCTCCCACCCCTTACCCCATGGATGTTCCCACCAGTGTGATGCACCCCCGACCCCCCCCCCCCCCCGTGAGCCTCCACCTCCAAATGGTTCCCATTCCCCCTTCCTCCTTCCGGCAGCAGCCGCCAGTTAGTTTCCAAGACCACACACACACACACACAACACTTTACCTTAAAGGCACAGGCCCACAGAGATAGGAAGACCCTCAGGAACCACCAAAAAAAGAGAGGTGGGGAGATGCTCAGCTTGCAATGGCTGCCATCATGTGGAGAAGGCCCTTACATAGGTCCCAAATCTCACTCCAGATTTCATGAGATTATGCAATCTCATGAGATTATGGGAGTTGTGGTGGATCTCATGAGATTCTCAATTGGCTGGAAGCCACAGGAAGGAGTGGGGCTTTCTGTGGCCTCCACCAATCATGGTGCCAGCCTCCCAAAATGGCCAACACAACAAGGGTTCCCTCCCAATGACTTGGGGGGAGAGGTCTTTCTAAGGCTTTACATAGTACTAAGGGCTAATGGGAGATGTACTTCAACAACATTGGGAGGGTCACATGTTTCTCACACCTTACAGTTTAGAGCATAAGGCTGTCAACCGACAGAAGTTTGATTTATTTCTGTTTCATTAGTTACAATTAAATAGAAGTAAAGGCTACCAAAACCTTAATATAGCTCTCCTTTTCTAATACTCTTGGTGGTGGTGTACAAGTTAAGTTGCAACTTAATAAGCAATAGCTACTAAGCTTTATTGAATTATGCTTTTGACTGGACAGCCTCAAGTTATGATTGGGTGAGCAGATCTTAAAAAACAGAAAGATCACTGTCTAAGATATGCAGCCAAGTTCTATATGCCCATTCAAAGAGTACGTAGAATTAATGCTTTTCAGAAGTGTAGCCAAGAGTATTTCTAGGGGAATTTTACTTAGCTCAGTTTATTGAGCCGGCTACAAGGATCCTTGAGACCATTTCCCTTATATATATCGAGAGAAAAGTGTTCAAAGGAACATTCTCTGAATGAAATATTTCTTTTATCAAGGGGGAAAATCACACAACAATCCACATTTACTCATGCCTACATGTAAGGACTAAGGAAATCAGGAATTAGCTTAGAATAGCTGGAGACTGAACTAATGGTGATACTTACACAAGATGAAGCTTGACTCAGGATCCAATTGTGAGGGGGGTAGTATGGGATATGACTGTTTGGGCAACCAAAGGGAGAACAGGCATACTCGGACTGGTCAGATTCACAGTGGTATAGGGTCCCCATGCCTTCCAAGTAACCCACTGATAAAGAATTTTGGGGATCTTTTATAGGCAAAAACTAGCCTGGAGGCAAAAGTGTTTGTCTTACATCAAAGGGAATAAAATCTACATTGTAAAGGATTGCTTGGTCTGGTAATGTCTGGGTTAAGAATTAAGTTGTATAACAGAGGGGATGGCTCAGTACTGAAGAGAGATTGCAAGGCAAACATAACCTAAGCAGCAGGGGCCCCAGGGTTCAGGAAGTAGAAATAAACTTAGAGAAGGCTGTGGAAAAGGGCAGAATTTGAAGGAAAGGTAACGAGAAAATGAGGTTGAAGGTGAAAGGTAAGATGAGATAACAAGAAATTGAAGCAAAAAGGAACTAAAACAAATGTCACGTAATGTAAAAACAGATTGATGGCTGTCAGAAGAGAAACTGAGAATTTCTAGCAAAGATGCCCAAGATGCTTCCAGTCCCCAAGGAAGTACTAAGTGGTTTGAAATACAGGAGCCTAAGAAAACAATGATTGATGGAGACATGAAGAAAGGAGAAGTCAAAGGGACAAGAAGGCTGAAACACCACAGAAATATCCTTGTAGAAAGGATGTGGAGACGAAATGATGTGTGAAGATGACATAGAATTGCTAGGTCTAAACTCTAGACCTGGGTGGTAGGCAACCTCAGAGGATGGCGGGGGTCATTTCATCCTCCCTTAGAACATGACAGGCTATTACTCTCCTCTCCAGACTGAAAAAAACAAACAAACCAAAAACAAATGTGAAATGGTGGATCATGGCCCCAGAAGCCTCAGGACAAGGGACTCCATTTAAATGTTTAGGAACTGACAATGATGACAACGATGACAAAGATGACAATGATGATTGATAATAGTGATTTTGCTAATCTGAAATGATCAGTCACTGCTTGTTTATTTTTTTTTAAACTTTCTCTGGCTTTGTATTTAGATGTCAATACCTCAGCCGTTTTGGAGACATTTTATATTGTTGGAATAAATTGGGAGGAAAGGTTTGGGGAAACTAAAGAAGCTGGAAAGGAATCTTATCCATGGGTCATAGGCTGGCACCCTGTCAGGGAACTCCAACATTGCCAACTAATATTGATCTAGCATTATGATACAGAACTCTAAGGTACTCTCAGGACCCATTGGGGGTTAGGACAAAACAAAACAAGGCAATGGAGTGACTTTCAAATACTGTTTTGAACTATCCACCAGTTATTTGGTTCAAAGTCTCTCACTTTTAACATTTCCCATTAGGATGCCAGAATCAAAATGACCTCAAGAGAAAAATGAAAGCGCTTTTGACTTAAAATCCTGCTAGTTGAATTTTTCCTTGTATAGAAAATGATACCTCACCAATTAATTCATATTTTAGTCCACTGCTTAAATCAGCTAAAGCCTGAAGGCTTTCTTCTGAATGATACATATTGTGATTTCAAAGGCATTCGTACACCTAAAGACACTAAGTTGAATTCAACTTAGTTATGCATAGATAAGACCACTGAAATAAGTTGTATTCTGATTAATCAAAACAAGTTTGTTTGCTCATTCCAATGGATATAACTATGCTTAAGTACAGACTGACTTTAATGAGCTCCAAAATGAACTCACTTGCTATTTTAAAGGAGATGATGCATATAGCAAAGTCCGAATTCTTCCATATTTCTTGGCAAGGTGTGCAATTTCTAACCTAAAGGTCAAATATGAAAGTGCAAAGAAAGGATTAATGCTGAACCTAAAGAAAACAAAAATTATGACCACAGAAGATGCACATAAATTCAATCTAGAAAATGAAATAGAAATAAATAATTCCCATACCTAGGATCAAATATTTACCAGAATAAGGACTGCAGTCAAGAATTAAGGAGATTAGGAATGACAAATGCAGCTATGAAAGAATTAGAAAAGCTTCTGAAAAGTAAAGATATAGAACTGAGCACCAAAGTTGGAATTGTCCAAACCATCATATTCCCCATCACCATGTACTGATATGAGAGCTGGACAGTAAAGGAAGCAGACAGAAGGAAAATTAACTCATTTGAGATGTGGTGCTGAAGAAGAATGGTTAGGATACCATAGAGAGCCAAAAAGAAAAATAGATGGCTCTTAGAACAGATCAAGCCAGAGATCCCCTTAGAGGCCAAGATGATTAAGCTGAGGATGATGTACTGTGGCTATATAATTGAGAAGGCATGGATCACTGGAAAAGACAATAATACTAGGAAAAGTTGAGAGCAGAAGAAGGCGAGGAAGACCACATGCCAGATGGATGGCCTCAATCAAGGAGGACATGGGCATGGGCTTGCAGGAACTAAGTAGAGAAGTAGAAAGTAGGGGTTCTTGGAGGTGTCTTATCTACAGGGTCACCATGAGTTGAAATCAACTCAAAGGCAGATACCAACAACAAAAAAGGCAAGCCTATCACAAGGTTTTCTTCATTTTCTCCATTTAAGGGTCATTCACACCACTGGTATTTCTAGGGTTGGTGTCACCCAGTGCAGTCACTTATGTGGGGTGGGACAGCTGGGGGAGTGGGACTTCTGGGAGGTGGAACTTCTCAGAGCAGGACTTCCAGCAGAATTCTGGGGCATGCAGGAGTACACATGCACAGCTGGAAATGCCCCTGCGCAGCCCCAGGGAACAGCTGCCCTGCCCTGGAGAGGACAGGGAAGAAGCTGTGTGGCCTCGGAGAGAATGGGGGAGAAGTCGTGTGGCCCCAGAAAGGGATGGGGACAGACCAGGTGTCATCTCCCTCTTCTGGGGGTGTCACTCCCTTCTGGAGTGTCACCCACTGCAATCTGCACCCCCTGCACTGATTCACACATTGTGTGGGGGTTTGTTTTTAGCACAACTGTGTGAATAATCTCATTCATTCTATGTTTGTTATTCACATTGTGAAACAACATCTATGCACATCTCAATGAGTTCTATTACTCACACATGTCAGCGCTTGAATAAGATGGAGTAATGATGTGAATGTATTCCAAGCATGCTCAATTCATGCAGAGTTTTATCCCTGTTTATCTTGGGTCTATTCACATTGGTTATTTACACAGCTGAGAATCTGAATCTTCTAGAGAAACTGAGAAAAAAAAATCTAACACCAATTATCACAGGTTAAATGGGATTTCTGGCACACCTCCCTCCCCCAAAAAACTTAATTAGATATATTCACAATGCATAGGAAGATTCAAATCAGATTCTACCTGGATTATTTTCACCATCTGAATAACCCCTTAATGTATGTTTTTCAGTTTGCATGTATTAAACTGAATGCAATGCTTAAGCACATATTCATTGACTAAAGGCATGCTATAGCAGCATTTTGAGCAAATCTGACTCGGGCACATTTGTATATGTGCATTTTCCAAATATACGTTATTTGGTTTTTGAGGTGTCCCTCACAATTCATCAGCATAATAATTTTAGAAGCAGATTGTAGACGTTCCATGGAAACTCTGGGACACATGAACTGAAATGTGCCCATCAGATCTTTGACAGGAATTAGGTTCTTCACATACTCATCAAGTGGCCATCCTTGTGGCCCATACTGTAACTTGCAACATTACATATGTTAGAAGTAGTGTATTACAAGCTACTATCTTGTTCATCTCAGGAAAGTGCTGAAGCAGTTGGTCAACTATAGTTTAATTTCACAAAGCATTATACTAGAAAAAGAAGCTCTAAGAATACATTTTCTTTCCTGATAATACCAACAACTGATGGTCTGAATGATTTTCTCTGGTAGTTGTTGCCATTATAATTTCTAAAGGGAACATTAAATATGGATATAAAGGGTTCCCCCGCCCTCATTTTATTCCTGAAAGGAGGAAAATCTAATTAACTGTTTAATGCTATTCCTTGAATGGCTTTTGTTATTTCCTTCATGGGCTTCATAATTACACGGCTGATTTTTAATTAAGCGTGCATTATGTGAAACAGGCTACATAAATAATGGCACCAAGACTCACTTTAATATCTGCTCATCATTCATTTAGTAGGTACAAAGGGCAGGAAAAATCATTACTGAAGCACGTTTGAACAGCATAAAGAGCGAGAGATCTCACGGCCATGGTAGTTATCTGATTAACTTTGGTGACAAATTTACAATATAAGCTCACTGAAAAGATTGGAAAGATTTATTGGAGTGTTCAGTTTATTGTTTGTTATCCTGATCCAACCTCCATGGATCATAACCTTGATAGATCTCACATTATTTCTCACTAGCAGAGTAGTATTTTTGATTTTTATTTCAGTAGCTCTGAACTGAGCATACTGTTGGTTTTCTGTTTTGCACAAAATGTAATATTCAGGGGAAGAAGAAACCAGCCAGTGATTTTCAAAGTTTTTATCAAGAAGATACAACAAAGTTTAGGAATTATTTAAATGCCTTCTTTTTTCTGCAGACCTCAAAATGTTGTTTTGTCCTAGCTTGTGTTCACAAACAATTCAGAAGGTTTACTGCCACATTAAATTTATTTATAACTCACCTTTTGCCCAAAACTGTGAATCAAGCAGGCTTACAATTAAAATCAAGATAAAGGTAGAAAAGTACAGAAAGACAACATTAAAACAGAATTAAAGAGCTGAACTTTAAACAATAAGCAATACAAATACATGTTCAGTCTTCCTTATCCTGAATTTTAAAATCCAAACTACTCCAAAACCCAAAACTTTGTCATGGGTGGCTGAGATAGTATACCTTTGCTTTCTGATGGTTCAGTATGCACAAACTTTGTTTCATGTGCATTATTAAAAATACAGTCATTCCTCCTTATACACAGATTCCTTCTCCATGGATTCAATTATTCACCATATATATATATATATATATTCCAAAAATCAAACCTTGATTTTGTCATTTTATATACAATGGGCCCTTGTTATCCATTGGGGTTTGGTTCCAGGACCCCCCATTGATAACAAAATCTGTCGATGCTCAAGTCACATTCAATCCGATGGCATAACAAAATGGTATCCATTATATAAAATGGCAAAATCAAGGTTTGCTATTTGGAATTTATGCTATTTTCTGAATATTTTCAAGCCATGGATGTTCAAATCTGTGGATAAAAAAATCTGTGGATAAGGAGGGCCAACTGTAATGGGCACCAATTTTTTGCCGTGTTTAATGGGACTTGAGTATCTGTGAATTTTGGTATTTCGCAGTACAGCAATGTGGCTGCTGTAGTTTCTTTTAGTTGTTCCTTGCCAACTTTGTCATCTGTCCCTTGCTCAAATGCCTGTACATGATCCTTTACAGAAACCCATACATACTTTTGGTCACCTCCCTCTCATGAAACCCAAATGCATGGACACACATTTTGTATGCATTTGTTTTCCAAGTCAGATTCCAACTGGAATTGTGCATTTTGTTTCCAGCTGAGATATCTAATTCCCCCCCCCCCCAATTGCATTTTGGGGTGCAATTTCCAAATAGAGAAATATATGGTTTTCATGAATATAGCCATTTTTTATTTTAATTTCCTTATAATATGCACATTTTTGTATAAATATTTAATTATTTATGCAGCATTCACAAAAGTATGAGAACAGAAGGGTAACTGCAAGTGGCATGTATGTTGATGTGGGTAGTTTGGGCAACTTTATCTTCTACTTTTAGAACATAAAAGTATTGTGGATGTCAAATAGGCCATATATATATATATATATATATATAGAGAGAGAGAGAGAGAGAGAGAGAGAGCATGTTTTGTAGGCACAGGAAAACAAAGCAAAAATATTTTTACTCTAGAAAATCTAGGCTGCTGTTACTTGTTTGCTGGGGAATTTGTTCCTCAAAAATAAACCCTTTCCTTTTCTACAGTTGGCCCTCTTTATCAGTGGAATAGCTATCTATGGATTGGAGCACTTGCAGCTAGTCCCACCACATATAAGTAAAAGTTGAGATGTGCATACAGCTCTACCAATTCAGATGTGCACACATGCACATTACAATTCATAGACTTATATTACTTGAGATCCCACAATATTTCATATTTGTGTGTGTGTGGGGGGGGGAGGGGTAACCAAACGTCTGCCAATATGACTAATAGTACTAACACTACTCAGGATCTATGATCATTGTTGGAAGCAAAAGGAACCATCCTATAAACATGGCTACCAAGAGTATGTTGAGGCCCTAGTGGATGGAAAATTAGGCCTCTTAACTAGATTGTCAAGTTTTCAAGATATGAGTAGGGTTTTCTCTTGTCAGGCAAGCTCCAGATTGGCTTGTACACATAAAGCAGGACTATATAAAGCCTGCCTCAAGTCTTGCAAAAAGCAGGACCTCTCACATGTGTTCCAGGCTCCCATGGGATCAGAAAAATCTTGCAGGAACCAAAAGCTCTTGTGTGTCTTGCAAAACGTGAAGCATCCTTTATACACGCCTGTCTTATGTGTTATTCATCTCAATCTGATAAACATGTAAAGTTGAAAGAGAACAGACATCAGCCATTCTCACAACAGATTAATATCCACAGTATTTGGTATCTAAGTTGAGCCCACTTTACTGAAAAAATAAATCCTTGGAAGCAAGTCTGTTGTGGGCACAGCTGGCATCCACTCTTTCCTCTTCAAATAGATTTAAAGAAAATATACCACTTGGAAATGCTCTTCCCCAAAGATGAAAACATGCCCAACATAACCAGGCATTAGATTGCCAGGCTCTGATCATTTAAACTAGGTGCCCCTGCATTTGCCCTACCTTAGTTCATTGGCAGGCAACTTGAAATGGTTGAGGGTTTCATTTATTGTGCACATTTCTCTTGGCCTTGAAGTGCAAAAACACGCACACACTAAAACCATAATTTACAAGTGTTCTGATGTAGAAGGACAGATCTGATTAATCATCTATTAACCTACATTTGCAGCTACTTTTAAATGTCCCAGTTTCCTCCTCCTTCTCTCACTTTCTCCCTTTGTTATTGGTTTACTTCATTTGTTTCCAACTAAGTTCAAAGTGCAAATCTGTACTCAATTAATTCAACAGGGGGGAAACGATAGAATGGAATCTTGCCCTTCCCAGTAGGCTCAGGAAAAGGCAAACTACTGCAACCTCCATGAGCTTCCCCCCTCCCCCTAATAACATTTATCATCTTTCTCATGGGGATGAAATGTGAATTTTTGAGTTTCCTCACTGGGCTCAAAATTGGAATTCCTGACAACGCAAGAAATTTGTTTGAAAGAAAATGGTATGTCAAAAGTTCCTGTAATTTTGAGGGATTTTTTGTTTGCTTTCTTCTGCCTGACACAGTATGAACTGCTGTTTTTTTAAAAAAACAATGTGCAAGAGTTTGAACCATGGCAGTTGAAGTGGTGTCAAACTGCAATATTTCTTCAGTGCAGATGCAGCCGTAGTCTTAATGTAGTGATTCTTGCAGATCTTCAAAATGGAAATGTTTGCCAGTAGAGACATCAATTAATTTTTCTTCTATGGCATGAAGATGAAAAAGTAAGATTAGATTTAAACAAGATGTCTGGCCTAAGGCCCTGAAGCTCTGGGAGGAAGATGTTTCACTTGTTATTGTGACACCAACAGTTACCCACATTGTCCTTCGTAATATATCACTTATCTTATAAGATACATTTGGTGCCTTAAACAAAAGTTTTCTGTCTGCTGAAGAAACTGAAGTCCAAACTCATCTATTTTAAGGGTGTAAATACATGAAAGGTTGCTTTTTAAAAAGGTTTTCCCAATTTACCCTTAATGAGTAGCAGGAAGAAGAAAAAAAATCTTAATGAAAGATTGTGTTTGAAAACTGCAGTGTATATAGGGGAGTGATGCTTTGGCCGTTGCTGTATTTTAATTAACTGTCTGAAAAGTGGTTGTCAGACTTGTTCTGTTTCAAGTGTTTACAATAGTACAGAGGATCGAAACTCTGCAATATTGATTGGGCAATATTCAGCTTTCCATGAAAGCTAGCTGGTGAGGAACATCTAGCAAAGGAACAGAGCTTGAAAAGCTGTGCCCTCAATCCAATTGGACATATGTGCAAGAGAATAAGGTTGCCGGGATGCCTGAAAGGAACTGACAAAAGCCAGAGGGAACTTCTGAGCAAAGCCAGAGAGAACTTCTGGAGTATGAGACAGAAGAATAGCTGTTAAATGCCAAGAAAAGAGATGAAAAGAAGACAGTTAATAATCAGCAGTGGGATCAGAGGTGAATTCACTGAATACATTAAAGTCAAGGAAGGTTTGCTTGAGTGGAGGAAGAGCTAGGAAAAGAGTATCAGCTGCTGAACCCGAAGGAAGACATTTTTAGGAGAGGTCAGGGCTGCAATGTCCTCATTGCCATAAAATCAAGCATGCATAGGCAGTCCATATGATGTGGAGTTTGGCAGGGGAATTGTTAATGTCATGGGGCAATACCTTTGCAACTTTGCTTATGTGTCCACTGCAGTAGTTAAAATTAGTATTACTAGTTATTACTATCTAAGGGTATATCCAAACTGATTTAAAAGACTAGAAATTACCAGGTGCTCAAAAACGGGTTTCTTGAGTGTCAGGAAATCCTGACATAAATAATCATAGTTGGTGAGTATCTCTGTAGTTTGGGACAATGGGACATGCTGTGCACAAAGAAAATTATTTGTATTTCCTCCCACCCAGAGAAAGCCACATTTTTCTGAACATAAAAATAACATTCCTTAGGAGAAAACAGCATTGTTTTGTGCAGAAAACAACTTTTCTGGGCAGAAAGATGTTTCCTGCATCAGAGCAGATGTTTCCTGCACAGTAAATTTATTTTCACTTTATTTCTTTTACTTATTTGCATGGAATAAATTCTGAACTTAGTTCAAAACTGTAAAGTATTAATTACTTTCTCATAAGAATGAGAAAATTGTTAAATTATTTGTTTTTGCATGTGAGAACTGAATTTCAAAATATTATATCTGTAGTTTGGAAGCCTTACTTAACAGCTTATCTGTCACCCTCTATGGTAGTTCGAGCTTCAGTAAGCTGATGGGTATTCCTGTATCGATCCCATTAAAATAACTCAGGAGCTACACAGACAATCCCTTTCCCAGCTGGATCTGAGCCACAGCAACCTCACTCCACAGCCCCGATCCGGCCTTTGGAGGGCGCAAAAAGGAACCACAACAAGTGACTCCTTTTTGCACCCTCCAAAGAGCATCATAGCCACAGCACCAAGAAAAGTAGTCACTGCCATACTAAACTATGCAACGGTGCAGTTCCAGAATTTTACTTTTCCCTCTAATAGTGTGTAGGTATCTTTGTGTTAGAGCAGGGTGAACAGAGGTAGTTCTTCAGATATCGTTAGACTGAATCACACTTGTCAGCCTTAGACAGCATAGTCAGTGATGGAGTAAGGAATTTGCATTCCAACCATCTCCAACAATTGTTCAACCATGGAGTTGAGACTTAATCCCTCTCCCTTTCTGATTCTGTGCTCCAGACATTCAGAATCAAGGCTGTTGCCCCATTCCTGATGTTCTAGTTAGAGCCAAAGCATTGTCAGTGAGTCATGAAGATTAGCCAAGAATTGGGGTCTGGTTTGTCAATTCCCAAGTGACAAAGTAGCTGTTGAGTCAATCAACCGAATTAGAAATCAGGAGCTAGACTGTTGCACCAGTGAGCAACCAACTGAGAGGGGTTTTTGTTTTTGTTTTTTGTTTTGTTTTGTGTTGTGGCTGCCTGATCCTTCCAGGGGAACTATTGGAACCTGACATACTGTATTTAAAATAGGTATTAGTTTTCCCATGTCAAAGACTGAATGCCTTGCACTGTCAAAGGAACACTTTATTGCCAGACCTAGAATCATCAATCCTTTGTTCTCGGAGTCCCAGAGGTAGGCATGAAGAGCAGAGTGGATCCAGACAGAAGGAATAAGATTTCTTTCTTCTATAGGTCCATATAACAGGCAGCTTCCTTTGCTAAACCCCTCTGGTCCAAAACCTGTGGGTTTTCTTTTCTCCTGCTCTCATGTTAAATGCATTGCTTGAATTTTTTATGATTTCTGATGTCAAAAACAGGAAGTTTGGAAATCTTTAGTAACAGAAAAGTGTGTGTGTTTAAGTAAAGGATTTTAAAAATGTTCTCTTGTATGTAAAAGTGCCAGGAAGCATTTAGAACTTCACAGGCCATCAGGGAGAGAGCTGACATCTGTTTTAAATGCTAATGATGTAACTGACATTTGGAGGAATTGTATTCCAAAAGTGAAAGAAAATACATGGCTTAGTACAAGTGCTAACCTTTTATTCCATACAAGGCTGAACCTCAGGTATGCTTTAAATATCATTTTAAAAAAGCTGCATGCCACATTTGTCTCAGATGGCCTCTCTGATCACAGTAGATGTTCTTCTGTAAGGTGTTCCTGTCTTCCCATTTGTACCTTCTGATTGTTCTGCTGTCAGCTTTTTGCAGATTACACTTTTGCCTTTGTGTGTGTGTGTGTGTGTGTCGGGGACGGTGCTTGGTACATGTTCTCCCATCTGCTTTGAAACAGTTAGAAAAGAACTTATGGAAATAGATATCCAAAGACCAACTTTTGCTGGTTCCTTTATTAGACCAGTGAAAATTCATAAAATGCATCACACAAGTTCTTGAGGCTCTCAGGGTACTTCAAAAGGCAAAGTCAGCATGATAGGCTGCAAGGGAAGAAAACTAGCATGGCTGTGGTCACAACATATGTAGTTTCCCTTTGGAATGCTATGTAGAAGGTGTGTGCAGAGAATGCATAATACTACCTGCCCATGGCTATGAATTGACTGGGCTTCTTCTGAATTTGAAGTTACAAAGCACTCACACCTGTATTTGTCCCTGTCTCGTATGAGGTGCAAGGATACTATGACAGAATAATAATAATGGTTAGTGTATTAAAAAAATATTGTAAAAATGGTAGAAAAACATAGGGTTTTTTTTTTCAAAGCTGAAAACCCTGATGAGTAGAATTCTGGATCGACAAGAATCTTCATAGTAAGGACTTATTCTGTGCAAACTTTTCACATGGTTGTTTCACACATAAAACAATATTGTGTGCACAAGTGATAGCATTTTCTGTGTGGAAATATTAATTTCTCAAGAAAAAATGGGATTTTCCAGTGATGGAGGTGGAAACATCCTATATTATGGGTTGATTCCATCTCGTTGTTCCGAATAGGCAGGAAAAACAGACTTGAATGAGTTGCCACCAGAGGGAGAAACTCCCACCATTTCTCAGTCTTTTTCCTGCCTAGGCTCCAACTAGGCTGTGCTTTTCCTTTTCTCCCCCTTCCTTTACTTTGTCTTAAAGACTTTAATATTTCTTCCAATATTTATCCTATTCTTCTTATATTCATAATCTGTTCTCTCCTGCCTTGGCAACTACCTACAAAAACAACTATGTTTTCTTTAGTCTTTGTTCTGTCCTTTAGACTTTATTTTTCTGCTGAAGCAAAGCCAGGCATCAAGGGGCAGTTCAGAAGCTGCTATGCTGTGGGGCCACTAGGCCTAACTCCAGCATTAAAGAAGACAGCCCAGCCATGTCTGGCTGAAGGTGCTAAAAAGCTAGAGAGCCTTTTGTGGCTGGGGGAGAAAGATCCCTCTGTCCTTGACCAGATGCACTCCGCTGCAAACTCCAACCCCAGCAAGGGGTGTGGACAGTGAGATGGAGAACCTGAAATGAATTGGTGTGGTCAAGGAGGGAGATCCCCCCCGTCCTTGGCCACATGACGCTGAACCACAGACACCAACTCCAGCTAGGGGTTTGGGTGGTGAGATGGAGAACCTAACAGTACCTTGGCGTGGCCGGAGGAGGGAGAACCACCTGTCTTTGGCCAGATTGCACCCCACTACAAACATCGAACCCAGTAAAAGATTTCGTTGGTCAGAGAGAGAGGAGGCAGATTTGAAGAGGTGAGTGGTGATCTGATTCGTAATCCTATGTTTGTGGATTAAGCTTTACCCCAGAAGTTTGTTTCTGGCATGAATTGCCAGTTTTGAAGAAGACTTCAGTTACCTCAGAACTGTGAGTGGAGAGTTTCCTGCCCAAACCAACTACTGCCTCTTCTTAATTCCTTCATGATCCACTCAGACTGATGGGATCAGAGAGGGTTAAAAAGGATTTTCCAAGTGCAAGGAGTCTTCTCCATCTGCCCCATCATCCCCTAGTTTGGAGTTTTCAGTCAGTCCTTGAGGGGAATTTGGCCAAGGCATTTATTTATTGTGCTTGCCTTTTTAAAAAGAAGAGGCAAAGCTGAAACTGAAGATGCAACATTTTGATTAAGGGCAGCAAGGCAAAAGAGGAAAGGCCTGCTGCTTCTGCTAACCAATCTGCCTCTAGTAAAATAAAGGAAAGTAATAACTGTGGTTTGTTCCTCAGAAGAGGAATGTGATCAGAAAAAGAAAGAAAGATGAGGGCCTTTCAGTAGCTCCTTCATCTGTTAGACTTTTGGGGGCTGGTGATCTTTTATAATTATTGTATTTATTAATGGCACCTCTGATCAATGGAAGCGGAGGATTCTGATCTTTTTCAAGGGAAGGATTCTCCTCCCCTTTCCAAGTCTGGGCCTTTGACAACAAATACTCAATTTCATGCAGATTTAAGAAGGTCATAAGACCTCAATAGCTTGTTATTGTAAGACCAAATCCAATATATATATATATATATATATATATCCTAGAACTGCACATGTGGGAGCTAGAGCTCTTGTTAAAAAACACTTAAGGGCAAAATAAAGTTCTGCCAGGGCATTAACAAATGGTTGAAGGTAGTGGCTTTTTCAGCAGACACTAGCTTAAATGTGATTAGATGGAATCCAAGGGCACAACTAATTGGGTTCCAGTGCAAAGCCCGATTTAACTAAAGAACTGACACATAGGCCCTATGCAGACGGGCACTTTAGGGCACCCTCATCACGTACTAGGGTTGCCCAGGAGCGGAGCCAATGGATGCTCTGCAAACCTAGCATGTGACGAGGGCGTTGTTGCTCTACAGCACCGTACAGACGGTGCCCAGAGCGATGACATCACAGGTGCATGGCAACCAAGTGGAGCTGTGCATTTGCAACATCATGGATATGCCCTCCATGGATGCGCATTTCGGTGCTCCTTTTTGCTCTGCACTGTTGCCACTCTGTTTGGTTGCTGCAGCAATGGTGCAGAGGAAATAGAGGAGGCTCCAGACAGCCCTTTTTGGCCATTCCAAAAATAAAAAATACAAATGACATTTCCACCTCGTACTGGGGGCAAAGTGTTTGGAAGAAAGTCTCTTGGCTGAGGCTAAGGATAAGAAGGCCTTACCATCTTTTATTTAAAAGGGAAAAAAATAGAGAGAGAGAAAGGAAAGAGTCTTCAAGACTACTTGGGGGGAGGTCCTTCCTAAAGTACATTACTGAAATGAAGAATGAAAACAAGGCCCAGACTTTCCTGTATTGACTTAATATGGCAATGGGAATCTTTTGGGGAGGAAGATGGCTCTGATGCAGGGACTCCATCTTCTGACAGGCTTCTTCTGACTGGTCATTTTGCAGTGTTGATCTTGGAACAATATTATCGAGCCTACCCCTCCACTACAATGAGTCTAGAAGAGACAGTCTTGATTTGCCACAAGGAAAAGATTACTTTTCTTAGACCAAGGCCTTCAGTACTAGATACGCTATTCAGAGCTGACTTCATGAACGTTTTAGGGAAGAGTGGGTTAAACCTCCCAGGGTACACCTAAATTTGATGTCTGTTAATAAGCTTTATCATTTACCTTGACATGTAATGGCAAAACTATAAATCTCATAAATGGACGACACAGTATAAGCTCTGGTTTTCTCCCATTCAAGATGGAGAAGATACACATTCTCTCTCTCTCTCTCTCTCTCTCTCTCTCTCACACACACACACACACAATACATGTGTGTGTATATATATATATATATACTGATGAAAGAGCAGATGTGGTGCTTAAAAGGGCATAAACAGCATCCTCCCTGGCATTTGGGGCTGCTTCAGTTATGTCAATATTCTCGGGGGTCAACCTTGTATGGGCTAAAGATCTTATCTATGAGGTGAACAGGTGAACATTAACAGGTGATCATAAAATTATGTCATACAGTCTAGAAGCTACTCAGAGTGGCT
The DNA here is from genome assembly GCA_034509955.1 of Urosaurus nigricauda. Lineage (NCBI taxonomy): Eukaryota > Metazoa > Chordata > Lepidosauria > Squamata > Phrynosomatidae > Urosaurus > Urosaurus nigricauda. Next base: position 118,412,324 of record JAOEGL010000004.1, on the reverse strand, counting down.
GCTTTCTCAGCTGATGCCAAGCTAGATATAATACAATTTGGCAATAAGCCACAATTTGCCACAATATTCGTCAGGTGACAGATTTTAAATAAAAAAATAAAAAAATAAACATACCCACTGGCATATGATAATTTGATAATTTGATTGGTGACAAACTCTTTGAAAAATCGCTGGATCCATTATTGGTAGAGATGAATGAAAAGGGGAAAGCATTGGCTTTTTGTTCACATAAAAAAGGAAAAGAAGTCCCTTCATCAGAGGCAATCCTCCTTTCATCCCCATAGATACAATTATGGTACTTGTTGTACATGAGACAATATATTTGGCAGATAGTGATCTGAGCTTAGTAACCAACCTCAGCAGTCGTCCCAGTCACTGCTTCACCAGAGCCAACAACAATGTCAGCAGCAGTACCTATCTTGTCAAACAATGATAGAAATAGCCTCAGTCCTGACTGATTGGAGGTGAGGGGTGGGAGGAAAAGTGCAGTATTTCTTTCATCTTTGGGAGGAAATTCAACAGACCTCTGGGTCCTCTCAACTCTGAAAGAAGATGCTCTGATATACTTTATATACCATTCTCATGACTATTTCATTGCTTCCAGAAAGTACAGGAAGGCAAAGAAACATTGACTGATGCTGGAAGCCACAGAACATCTGATCAATATTGGGGCTATAAAAGCTATACTATCTTTGGAAAGAACAAAAGATGCTCATTCCAATCTTCTTTAATTATACATTTAAAACAAACAAAATCAAATTGCAGAGTATCGTGCTAGACCTGAAATGGGTCAATTGGTTCATAAAAAAAAAAAAATACAGGTTCAGACTGGAGACTATTCAGACAAATCTGGAGGTACTTCAGCTCCAGGATTTTCATGTGTCCCTCATCTTGGCAGTAGCATGCTTTCACATCCCAATCCAACCACTTCATCACAAATATGTGATGGAAAAGTTTTCCCCTGGTAAGCAATGTGTAGACATTTCTGACCATGGAAAACCTTTTCCATACAAGGCACTACCATTCAGTCTGTTGTTTTCTTCAATGGCACTCACTACAGTGATAGAGACAAATTGGAAATAGTGGGGCCTTCATGTATACCCATAACTACACAATGTCCTGATCAGATCTAATTTCTTCCAAAGGGTATAACAAATGTTGAGTTGTGCTTTCCTTCCTGTCAAGATATGGTTTTCTGGTAACTCATGGGAAGAACAACCTGGTTCCATTTCAGAACCTACAAGACCTTGGAGTGGTTGTAGACATGTTGCTGAGGAGAGTCTACCTGACCAAATGAAAAGTAAGATCCATGAAGAACACCCTCAAGCAGATAGGCTGTTCCAAATTATTGGACCTACTATTACTGGTTCACCAACAGTGCCTGATCTGATTCAGTTAATAGTTTGCATGAACACAATTTCATGCCAGGAACCTGCAGTAGCTAATTAGGTAGAAAGCAATAACATTATGGATAATTATTAAAGTTATGTGGTCCTTAGATTTTAACTGTATGTAATAATGTATGTACATTTTAATGATGATTTTGTACTGTTTTTAATCTGTTGGAATCCCCGCCTCGATCCATGGGGAGAGGCAGGAAATATTAATAATAATAATAATAATAATAATAATAATAATATCCAAAACAGATGGCATAGATGAATCACCTGCTCTGTCATGTATCAAAATATAAGTTCAACCCCTTTTAATGGTGTTTGTTGTCACCAGTCGAGAAGGGTTGTCTGATTTGGACCCTGATGGAGTTCCAAATAATGGTGAATGCCATCTTAGGGGAATGGGGAGCAGTTTGTGACTCCCAATAAGCCGAAACAAAACAAAACAAAAAACAAAAAAAGGAAGGAAGGAAGGAAGGAAGGAAGATATGGGATCAACAAAATCTACCCTGCAGTATAAACTGTCTTGAGCTACAACCAAAAGCATTCGTATTCAGGCTTTTCACTCATAAGTATGAGCCGCTCAATTCTGATTCAGATTGACCAGTTAACATTAAAGGAGCACGTGAACCAAAGGACTGACCCAATCCAGGTCACTGGTGGCAAAAACAACATTTCTAATAACTTGGTTCAAGGAATAATTTCAGCAACTTTTGTCACAATCAAAGAAGGAGTTGGTAAAATTGTGGCATGCCTTAGATGCACTTTAACATGCTACAAGAGGATTGGGATATTTCTGCAAGGAGCAGTAGTTGATCACTCAATTTACGGTGCAGCTACTTCCTCTGTGCTAGCAACAATCACACCCATCTTAGATACATGTAGGACAGTGACATGGCCTTCATCTTCCACATTTACGTGCCACCACTGTTGAGTTGCCTTGAATCAAAAAAAGTTTTCCTTTGGACACAACTTCTGCAATGCGCTCTACATGGGGTGACCTTGTGCCTAGTCAGGAAACTTAAGTTAATCTAAAACATGGCAGCCAGGTTGGGCACTGGAAAAAACAGAAATGATCACATAACACCTATCTTAAAATCACTACACTGGCTTCCTATTAGTTTCCAGGTGCAGTACAAGATGTTGGTAATGACTTTAAAGCCCTACATGGCTTGGGTCCAACATATCTACAGGATCGCCTCCTTCCTTATAATCCACCCTACACCCTCAGGTCCTCTGGGAAGAATTTACTGCAACTTATAAAGACCAGGTCAACTGCTGCTACCCAGAGGACCATTTCTTCATCCACTCCCAGATTATGGAATGACCTGCTGGAGGAGAGGCATTATATGACCAGCTTGGACAGCTTTAAAAAGGCTGTCAAGATGGATTTGTTCTGGCATGCCTTTCCATGAATAGCAAACTTGGCCACCAATTAAATTGAATCCACCATCTCTCTCAGTTCTCGGCACCCCCACTCATCCATTTCTGATTATTTTAATGTATTGTTTTTAATATGTAATATGTTTAATAATGTTTTAGGGGAGGGAGGGAACAATTGAGGTATTAGACATTATATATCTTCTTTTTAATTGTAAGTCTCCTCAATTGTCTTCTGACAGAGAGGAAGGGTAAAAATAAAGTTTTTATTTTATTTTTAATTATTTATTATTTATATTGTAGTTTTCACATAAGTGATATGCCTCAGTTAACTTACACGTTAGTCAGGGAGCTTTGGTAAGTCCCATGATACAGGATCTTTCCACTTCCATTGCTGGAAAAAGGAACACTAGTTCTTACCTGTGAGATGTTCATTTTAAGCAATGTAGATGGAAATATCCTCCCCACCCAGAATTGAGGAGGGTGTTTCCCTTGGCTCTGCAAAGCTACTTTTAGTTTGAATTTATGGTAGTTTCTATTTATTATACTTAGATTTGCATCAAATGCTTTTTGTATTCTCAGCTATAAAATCAACTGAGGGATGGTGGGGGTTGCTCCCTCTGGTGGCAACTCATTCAAGTATGTTTTTCCTGCCTATTTGGAGCAATGAGACATAATCAACCCACGATATAGGATATTTCCACCTACATAGCTTAACACTTGTGTTTCATTCTAAATACTCTTCCTTGAATTGCAAATTGCAGGATTCCATAGGATGTTGCCATGGTGGACTAAGAGCACTATAACTGAAGTATAAAATGGCCCCAGTATTTGGAAATTACATTCGGCATCATTTTGGGGGCCCTTGGTCCCAGTGTCTTCCCCTTTGTTCAACCATTTACTTCAAGAAGAAAATCAGTGAAAAATTGCATCCTTTCTGACTAATCTGCACCGTCCTGGACTGCTCTTTTTCTGGCAAAAAAAGTTGCATTACCTTGTGCTGAAACTTCCAATTTGCATTACCTTCAAAAAAATATTTATTTCTATAAATATATGTATGCTAGCTTCTAGGAAAGAAAGAAAGGGGAAGAAAGGGAGAGGGAGGGAAGGGAGAGGGAGAGAGGAATGTGTAGCCAGCAGAGACCATATAAATCCCCTTTTGCAGCTGTTAGTGTGTCCTAGAACACCCCTCATTAGGCTATTTTCCAGCCCCAAAATGAAGAAAAATGATCAAACTCACTGTGAAATGCAGAGTTTTCTCCCTTTACCCACCCCAACCATCAAGGCCTGAAAAATTTTCTCTGAAACATTCTAAAATAGAATAGAAGTGACATGACATCACCCACAGTGTCAGTATGGTGGTGTAGTTCAAGGGCATGGAGGGGATGTAAAAATGGTCACCACTTTGGTGTAATTGCCTACCACTGGTCTTAAACATTTCCTTACTTGAGTGCTGTTTAAAATAAATTCCTCTATGAGCTCCTCTGGACATACGCCAACTTGTCAACATTATTTTTGAATTGGATGTTGTCAAACTGGAGTGTATCCAAAGAAGGGCCACCAAAATGGTGAAAGGTCTGGAAACCATGCCTTATGAGGAAATACTTAGGGAGCTGGGTATGTTTAGCCTGGAGAAGAGATAGTTAAGAGGTGATATGATAGCCCTGTTGAAGTATTTGATGGGGTGTCACATTGAGGATAGATCTAGCTTGTTTTCTGCTGCTCCAGAGACTAGAACATAGAACAATGGGTGCAAGCTACAGGAAAAGAGATTCCACCTCAACATTAGAAGGAACTTCCTGACAGTAAGGGCTGTTCGACAGTGGAACACACTCCCTTGGGATGTGGTGGTTTCTCCTTTGGAGGTCTTTAAACAGAGGCTGGATGGCCATCTGTCAGGGATGTTTGACTGTGATTTCTTTCATAGCAGGGGGTTGGACTGGGTGGCCCTCGTGGTCTTTTCCAACTCTTTGATTCCTTCCTTCTCATCAAGATAGTAGAAAGTGGTGTGACACACTGTTTTACAGGGAAGGTTGCATATCTGAATGTCTTTTGAAATAGGCGGATCTGGTAAAAGTAGCTGTTTCAAAGAGTACTGCAGCAGTAAACAAGATCTCATGCTTCTATAAGCAACAAACAGAAAACAAGTGCCCCTCTCAACCCTCTAACATAAGCAGCAATGCATCCCCTCCACTGCTGATGAAAATGATAGTATAATATCAGAATACCAGCAATAGTGTTATAGGTGGTTCATTCTCCAATGAGCAATACTACATATTACTTTGTCAAAATGTCATGCTGAATTTTGACTATAATTCCAATATCCTTTCCTGAACACCCACTGCCATCTAAGAGCCTACTGGTTTATCTCAGGGTGGAGATGTGTGGCCTGTAGGCTCCAAGAGACACATGCACACCCCGACCATATTTTTGTGGCTTCTGTAGCTACTTGTCACTGTAGCTACTGTGCCTCCTTTATAAAAGGACTATTTTTTTAGTCAGTGTTTGCCTGAAAATTGTTTCAAAACACCAGCAAGCAAACACTACCCTCTGATAATTCTCTTCCATTCTTTCTTCAACCCAAATATCGTGGCTAAGATATTAACTGGAAGTGACAGTTTGCCATTTTGTCCAAGACATGATCAAAAACAGATATAACTGGAATTCTGGATGGACAGGTGCAGCCCATGGAGAGGGCAATGCAAATTTACCTACCTCTAACAAAGATAGGATAAGTTGTACAGATTGAGTCTCTCTTATTCAAAATTCTTGGGACTAGAAGTGTTTTGGATATCCAATTTATTATTATCATCATTGGTTGTTGTTTTGGTTGTTTGTTTGTTTGTTTTGGAATATTTACATATGTATATCATGAGATAACAAGATCAATTCATTTGAGATATGGTGCTGGAGAAAAGTTCTAAGGACAGCCAAAAAGTCAAATAAATGAATCCAATAAATGTTCAAGCTAGAAATCTCTCTAGAAGCCAAGATTATTAAGTTGGGACTATCTTTTGGTGACATCATGACAAGGCACAACTCATTGGAAAAGACAATAATGTTAGGAAAAGTGGGGGGGGGGGAGTAGAAAGAGAAGAAGACTGCAATCTAGATGGATGGATGGACACCGTAGGTCAGTTGAAGTTAGAGAGAGAAGAAGAGTGGCCATTTTAAGTGGTGAGTGTTTGGATTTTTAAAATCTATTGGGGTAGTGTGTCTGTTGCAGAGGAGGAGGAGCTTCTGTGAGTCACATCTGTAAGTCACTTGTGGGAGGAGCTAGGAGACTAGCTATATAGAGCTCCTCCCAGAACCTCTTCTAGGCCAGTTGAAGCTAGAGAGAGAAGAAGGAAGAGCAGCTTCTCGGCAGCCATTTTAAGTGGTGAGGGTTTGGATTTTTAAAATCTCTTGGGGGGTGTGTCTGTTGCAGAGGAGGAGGAGCTTCTGTGAGTCACTTGTGGGAGGAGCTAGGAGACTAGCTATATAGAATTCCTCCCAGAGCCGCACGCCTAACGGCACACGAATTTCCCCCCAAACAAGGGAAAGTACAATATAGGGAGGAGGGGAGCTTTAAACTTTGTTTAGAGGTTCTCCTTTAAATCTTTCCCTTTTTTAAAAGTACTTTTTGAGGTGTTCCCCTACACCCCAGAAGAAGTGCGTACAAGTTAGCAACCAGGAGATCTCTATAAAGTTATATTCCCAGTAGATTGAGCTCACTGACAGAGATTTGGTGAAATGAGCCAGGCCATCAGGGACTTTTGACGTTGCTGTTTACCGGGGGATTTTCTTTGAGGAGGAAGCCCACAGCCCTGTTTCAGTGATTACTTAACACTTCTCGGTATGGACACTGAGGGAACTGCTACAGTCACCTGCAACACTTGTGGGATGTTTTTCTTCTTGCCTACAGATGTGGGGAACTTCACATGCCCCAAGTGCAAGTTGGTAGCATTCACGAAGCAGTGTTTTGTGGGCCCAACAACATGTCTCGGGAGGTGTTTTGTCTCCCTGAGGCAAAGATCCATGATGTGACGGAGAGGCTGACAAGACTGGTCAAGCCTCCTGACCAATACCCCTTCCTTTTGGTCCACGGGGGAACGAATGATGCAGCAAGACATAGCCTTCAGAATATCAGATGGGATTACGAGGCTCTGGGTAAGAAGCTGAAGGAAATGGACGCACAGAATGTCATCTTGTCTCTTCTGCCAGTAGAAAGGAATGGTCCAGGAAAGGAGAAGAAAATAGCAGATGTCAACAACTAGCTCCGCAGATAATGTCGCCAAGAATGATTTGCATTCTTGGATCATGGGCTGAGGTTCCATGAGGAGGGACTTCTGACAAGGGATGCGCTGCATCTCACACCAATTGGCAAAAAAAGTTTTTTGCCAACAGTCTGAAGAATCTGATCAGGAGGGCTTTAAACTGAGTTATGTGGGGAAGGGAGACAGAATTCTGGAAAGGCAAAACGGCTGTAAAAATTGTCAAACTGACATAGAGGTAACAAGGGAAACAGGGCAAGAACTCAACAGTAGGAGGCAAAAAAATGTGCACAGGCATCAAGAAAAGGGGACACATGGTCTTACATGTCTCTACACTAATGCACAGAGCATGGGAAATAAGCAAGATGAACTTGAACTCCTAGCACAACAAGGAAAATATGATATAATAGGCATCACTGAAACCTGGTGGGATGAGTATCATGATTGGAATGTAGAAATAGAGGGGTATAACCTTTTAAGAGAAACAGGCCAAACAAGAAAGGAGGAAGAATAGCATTATATGTCAGGGATATTTACACCAGTGAAGAGATCCAGGACATTAATACTGGAAGCCAGGTGGAGAGCATCTGGATAAAAATTAAAGGAGAGGGAAACAACAAGGATGTTACTGTGGGAGTCTACTATAGATCCCCGACTCAGGCAGAGGAATTGGATGATGCCTTTCTAGAACAGATGACCACACACTCAGCTCGGAGAAATATAGTAGTAATGGGTGACTTCAACTATCCTGATATTTGCTGGAATTCCAATTCTGCCAAATCCTCAAGCAAATTCCTCACTTGCCTGGAAGACAATTTCATTGTGCAAAAGGTGGAAGAGGCAACAAGGTGTTACCCATATTGCAATGATACAAAGACACCCCACAGCCCCCTATCCCAAAATGCATCTGCAAGGGCAATTGGATGTTTCAACTTTTGCATTGCTTGATCATGGAAACCTCTAAGGAGAAGCTGCATCCCTAAAGTGAAGGCATGTTTCCTTATGACCCTAATGGAAAGGCATTATGGGAGATGTCCCCCAGTCCTCCATGGCCTCAAGGCGAGGAGATCACGTATACAGCATAGCCTAGTTGGGAGTTGCAAACAGGAAAAGGATGCTTCACACCTTGGGGTAGCTTTATGACTTTGTGACACTTAACAGATGCCAGCTATTCCGGTATCAATGCTTTTCCCATGGAAGAGGCTTCCTGGATCAAGTGATATGTAAATGTGGCTTTCTTTGAAGTGGGACAAAAGCCTCTACTGTGGACGTGACCAGAAGGGTACTTAAACTCTGCCATTTCTTTGTTAACTTGTTCTGCCTTGGGATCTCAGACAGACCTCTGGTCGTTTGGGGCTCTCTGCAGTTCCAAACCCCCCTTCCCTTCCCCCTCACCTTTCCCTTTCCCTAAGTCCTACACACACCCTTTTCCCTATTTCCCTCCATTGCTTTGCTGCACCAGCCTGGATCCTGTAGAGCCATCTCAGGCAAGTATGTCATCATTAGAAGGCCTGTTCTTTTCCTTCTATTAGCTTTGTGTGATTGCATGTGTGAATGGTGTATGAGTGTGTCCCCTGTACATCAATAAACTAGCTTAAAATCTAAAACTCTGCATTTGGTGTCAGTTCTGGAATTTCTCGAACCTCCGTAAACAATTTGGGAATCCGGTCCTTGTATGGTCTTTGTAAGGAGCCAAGATTGATGTATTGAGCTAAGTAATATTCCCCCAAATTTGAGTAGTTATCCTTACAAAGGGAGTCAACTATTTTGGATCTGATCCTAACCAACAGGGAAGAGCTAGTTGATGGGGTGCAAGTGGTGGGATCCTTAGGTGGGAGTGACCATGTTCTCTTGGAGTTTGTTATACCATGGAAAGGTGAAGCTGGGCATACTCAGACACACATTCTAAACTTTAGGATTGCAATAAACTTAGAGAAATACTGGGGGTGATCCCATGGTCAGGAATACTAAAGGAGAAGGCAGTTCAAGACAGATGGGAGATACTGAAGGCACAATTTTGAACAGTTCCAATGAGGAAGAAAAATGGGAGGTGTCTCAAGAAACCAGTATGGATGACTAAGGAACTTTCAACAGAGCTAAGTTTTGAATGGAACATGTATAATGGGGAAATCACCAAAGAGGATTTCAAACAAATAGCCAGCATGTGTAGGGATAAAGTCAGAAAAGCTAAAGAGCAGAATGAACTCAGGCTTGCTAGAGAGGTTAGGAACAATAAAAAGGGCTTTTTGGATATGTCTGCAGCAAAAGGAAGAAGAAGGAAATGGTAGGGCCATTGTGTAGTGAAGATGGCAAAATGCTAACAGGGGACAGAGAAAAGGCCAAATGACTCAACACCTTCTTTGTTTCAGTATTCTCAGAAAAGGCAAAAGGTGCTCAGCCTTAAGATAATGGAGCAGGGGACAGAATATGAGAATTTCAGCAAAGAATAAGCAAAGAGATAGTACAGGAATAACCTAAATAAATGCAAGTCTCCAGGACCAGATGAACTACATCCAAGGGTATTAAAAGAACCGGCAAATGTAAAATCAGAACCTTTGGCAATAATCTTTGGGAAATCCTGAAGAACAGAAGTCCCAGCAGACTGGAGGAGGGCAAACATTGTCCCCATCTTCAAAAAGAGAAAAGAAAAAAGAGGATCCCAACAATTATCATCCAGTTAGTCTGACATCAATACCAGGAAAGATTCTAGAGCAGATCATTAAGCAGAGAGTCTGTGAACATTTAGAAGCCAATGTCATAATCACAAAAAGCCAACATGGGTTTCAGAAAAAGAAGTCATGCCAAACGAACCTGATCTCTTTTTTTGATAAAATTACCAGCTTGGTAGATGAAGGGAATGCTGTGGATATAGTTTACCTCGATTTCAGTAAGGCCTTTGACAAGGTTCCCCATGACATTCTTGCAAACAAGCTTGCAAAATGTGGGATAGACAAGTTAACTGTTACATGGATTTGTAATTGGTTGAGTGGCCGAACTCAAAGGGTGCTCAACAATGGCTCCTTCTGGAGCAGATCATTAAACAGAGAGTCTGTGAATATCTAGAAGATAATTCCATAATCATAAAAAGCCAAAATGGGTTTCAGAGAAACAGGTCATGCCAGACAAATCTGATTTCTTTTTTTTATAAAACTACCAGCTTGGTAGATGAAGGGAATGCTGTGGATATAGTATATCTTGATTTCAGTAAGGCATTTGACAAGGTTCCCCATGACATTCTTGCAAACAAGCTTGCAAAATGTGGACTAGAGAAGGTAACCGTTACATGGATTTGTAACTGGTTGACTGGCCACACCCAAAGGGTGCTCAACAATGGTTCCTTTTCATCCTGGAAAGAAGTGACAAGTGGGGTGCCACAGAGTTCTGTCCTGTATTGAGGTCCTAATCAAATTTGCAGATGACACCAAATTAGAAGGAGTTGCTAATACCCCAGAGGACAGGATCAAAATTCAAAATGACCTGAATAGACTAGAAAACTGGGCCAAAGCTAACAAAATGCATTTCAATATGGAGAAATGTACGGTTCTGCACTTAGGGCGGAAACATGAAATGTACAGATATAGGATGGGAGACACCTGGCTCAATGAAAGTACATGTGAAATGGATCTAGGAGTCCAAGTAGACTACAAGTTGAACATGAGTCAACAGTGTGATGCAGCAGTTAAAAAGTCCAATGCAATTTTAGGCTGCATCAATAGAAGTATAGTGTCTAGATCAAGGGAAGTAATAATGCCACTCTATTCTGCTTTGGTCAGGCCCCATCTGGAATACTGTGTCCAGTTCTGGGCACCACAATTCAAAAAGGATGAGGAGAAATTGGAGCATGTCCAAAGGAGGGTGACTAAAATGGTGAAGGGTTGGGAAACCATGCCCTATGAGGAATGATTTAGGAAGCTGGGGATGTTTAGCCTGGAGAAGAGAAGGTTAAGAGGTGATATGATAGCCCTGTTTAAATATTTGAAGGGATGTCACATTGAGGAGTGAGCAAGCTTTTTTTCTGCTGCTCCAGAGAACAGGACCCAGAGCAATGGATGCAAGCTCCATGAAAAGATATTCCACCTTAACATTAGGAAGAACTACCTGACAGAAAGGGCTTTTCGACAGTGGCACACACTCCCTCAGAGAGTGATGGAGTCTCCTTCCTTGGAGGTCTTTAAACAGAGGCTGGATGGCCATCTGTCCGGTATGCTTTGATTGGAAGTTCTTGCATGGCAGGGGGTTGGACTAGATGGCCCTTGTGGTCTCTTCCAACTCTGTGATTCTATGATTCTAATTAAGGAAGTGAGGTTACAAAATCTAAGCACAGCAGTGGAGGAAAATGAGTCTTGGAGATGTTTCATCCATAGAGTCACAATGGGTTAGTTACAACTCGAAGGCAGTTAACAAGAGCAACAATGGCCTGGAACAGACCACTGGAAAACGGCGGGCTGAAGGCTCCCAGTTTAACTCTGGAGGGATGCCACAGCCTCCAAATCACATGGCGTCTGGCCAGAGTAAATAGAACCCGGTTCTTCCAGGTTCTTTTTCTAGTGCCTGGGTTATGTTCAGAGTGTGCCATTGGCACACTCGTGATGTAACAGGCATACAACAATGTGTGGATGCTACATGTTTGTTATGACACCCATGTGGATGGGACACCGCCATTGGGATGCCATGGTTACATACTAGGATTCTGGACTGTGCAGTTGCTGCGCAGTCTGGAACCCTAGTATCGTCACTGCCATGCTGCTTTTGTGACATCTGTCTTGGCCCAATGAGATATTTTGGAGATGGGACCCAAGTCTACACATGAAATTCATTTATGTTTTGTATACACCTTATAACCATAACGTGAAGGTAGTTTTATATGCAATGTTTTTAATAATTTTGTGCATCAAACAAAATTTGTGTACAATCAAAAAGCAAAGATGTCACTGTCTCAGTCACCCATGTGAACAATTTTGGAGTATTTAAGTATTTGGCATTTCAGAGAAGGGATATTTGATCTTTATTGGCTTTCATTGAATTATATTTGCCATGTTAATGACCATCCTTCTAGTTTTAATGGTTCCTTGAGATTCTGACAAATGTTGATGCCTAATAATTATTGAATGAACCCTGAATATTCAAAGAGAAGAATGATCAAATTTTATAAAATTGCAATATTTATTAAACAACAATTAATATTTCATTGATCTGCTTTACATATGATGAAGGTTTATCTCTGTATCTGACACCTCATTTAAAATGGATGTTTTACAGTAGTTAACAAGTGATTTTAAAGGAAACCTTTTTCTAGCAAATAGCTGCATATGAGATTTCATATCTAATTCTTGAAAAAATCAATACAATCAAGAAATGGCAAATTTAAAATACATAGTTTCTGAACAAGAGATCAAAATGTAATGACAATGGGGGCTTAACAGACTGCCCAAAAAGGGTGGTCCGTAGGCGCCCCTTTGAGTGCCAGATCAGGGCCAGGGCAGCCTCACCGGCAGCCCCAGAGGCCCCAGTCCGCCGCTTTTCCAGGCCTCGGAGAAGGGGCAAAATACCCCTTCTCTGTGGTCTGGAAAGGGCTGTCCTTGGGGCTTTATGGCCCAAGGACAGCCCAACCGGCAGAGCCAAGGGAAAAAGGGGCCTCCTGGCCCCTCTTCTCCTGTCTTCGTTTCCACAGCAATCTGGTTGTCATGGGAACGAAGTGCTTCTGCAAAAGGAGCTCTGTTTCAGAGCTCCTTTCTGAGCTGCAGAAAGTGTGCCCTCAAGTGGCGTGATGATGTGAGGTGTGTGCTGGTCCGTCTGGACGCAGCATGTGCTGTGACATCATCAGAGTGCACATGTATGGATGTCACAATTTAAAAATGGCAACATCTGTATGCTCTAGGGCTGGGGAGCTTGCAGATGCTGCATTCTCCCCAGCCCTACTCTCGCAGTGGAGACAGCCCTTTTGGGCTGTCTGTACTGGGCCAAATTATCAAAATGTAGTACACAAACAGTAATAGGTCTATTCAAAAAAGTAGTCAACTTAGCTTCCTTTAATGACATGAACAGATTGGGACATTTCCAATCATACTCATTATATTTATTTTGTTGTTATTGTTGTTGTTCCCTTCATTTCTGCCTGTGCACTTATGGCACTGAGCATGCATGCAATCATACCAGGGTAAGAATTAACGTGCACTTATCAACTTTCACTGCAACATTATAATCACTGAAAGATAGCAAGTTCTGAACCCACCCACCCCCAATATGCTATACTTCATCTTGAGATATGCTTATTTTCAGCACTGTGACTTCAGGTAGGTTAATTAAATTCATCCAAAGTAGAATAGTTTAATATATGTTATTTTTCTCAGTCTCTTTTCCCTCTCTCTTTTGGCAGAATTATCTTGGCTTCTGGTTGCATAACAGGTGTTGGTTTTTGTTTGTTCAGTTTTTGTTTCTGTTTGCAGGCTTATACTCTTTCAAAGAATATAAAAAATGTAGCAGTCTTGCTCTTCCTGCTTTTATGAAACTTCCTTTAGTAATTCTTAAATTATTGAGTTTGCACTGTTATATCTAGACTGTTCCAAAGAAGAAAAAAGAATAACTGTTGAATAGCTTATCTCCAGCAACTCATAATTCTGATAACAGAACTCAGAGGTCAAATTTGCACTATGTTGAGGTAATACCTTGCCATGATATTTCTTTCTACATCTTTCTCTGTTTTGTTTTGTTTTGTTTTTGCATTTAATATCTGCCTTCATCTTCTTCTTTTTACCAATTAACAGTTTTATGTCTTCGCCATAGACATCAAATACAGCTTGGTTGGAGAAAGCATCAGTGAACATAAGGAGTAATGTTTAATAGTTCTAGTGCCCTATCATTTTTTTTTTGTCTTCCATCTATCAAGGTGTTGCCTTCATCCTTATGTATTTGATCATCAGTATGTTGTTGTTGTCACGTGCCTTCAAGTCATTTCTGACTTATGGGGGTTGTTACCAGAAGTGCTCTGTATAAAATCATGGCATAAATGATATCCATTTATACCACCCCTAGATGAACCCTGGCTGCTAGTTTAATCCTGTAAATTGAAGCAAGAGGTCACAGACCCACTGCCTCAAGGGAAATTCCCCTCTTAGCAAATATTGCAACCAGATAGTCTAGGAAGTCACAAAGGGATCATCACCTAGCCATTAGGAGGTTTAATGTTTGTCCTCCTTATCCGCTGAATTCTCCCCTCAAGATCCTAGATTCCACTACTCAGGATGCCGCCACAATAGGTTAATTCTTCTAAGACAATCAGACCCTATTGTCCAGACATTTAGTCCACCATTAAGCACCTTTGCTAGAAGGGGCTTTTCCCCTATAAAAACTCCCAGTGTGTGCCAGTCTATGAGGTCTCCATACTCAGCATTAGTCTGGTCTCTGAACCTGGACATTGACAAGACCTGCTCAAACCCACGTTTCAGAGAGGACTTGTCCCAGAGCCAACCTCACTCATTTGGCTCCCAGAGGAGAATCTACACTTTGGTAAGAATCACCATAGTCAAGCCTTGAACTATCCCCAACACTACCTACTGACTTTCCTGAGCCTTGTATGTATGTATGTATGTGTGTAAGTGCATTGTGTGACTGTCTTTTTCCCTTAATAAATTGGATATTAACTAGACAAGCCTGTCTCTGCCCAGTTTCTGGAACCCCCAGTCTTCTTGGTATACACAGTGGGAGGTGATCTCGTAAGGTTTTTGTAGCCGACCCATCTCGCAACTTGAGCTAATAATAAAATTCACCAAACCAGGCTCTTGGCTACAGGGTGAAACAGATGGGCAGGAAAAAGTGAGTTAAAGCTGCCTTTTCTAAAGCCACATTGAAACCCCACCAACCACATCACGGGCTCCCAAGCCAGCTGGAGTGCTCCTGTCATGACCACATGTCATGGCTTCAAGCCAGGAAGAATTGGAAAAAAAGCTACTACTACTTTTTGAAACAGCTTTTCTTTACATAAGGCGCCTACAGGGCACTTTCCTACTGGCTTCAAGACATGTGTCATCTAAATGCCACACCTTCAAGCCAGCCTGAATGCACCTCTTTTTGACTGTCTGTTTAGCCCCTTGGTGACTCTAAGAAAAACCTATCACAGGGTTTTCTTGGTGTGATTAATTCAGAGAAGATTTGCCTTTGCCTTCCTATGAGGCTGAGAGCATGAAACTTGCCCAAGCTATAAGAAAAACAAAAGAATGTTCCCCACTATCCCACTCTTTCCTGAGTTTTATTGTTCACACAATCTGCAGGAAGAGAAGATTAAGAATAAAAGGCCCATGGTAAATGTGGATGGCTACATGCAACTGTCATGGTGGCTGGAGTGGGTGTAAATTATGCCCAAGAACACTTCCCCTCCACTTATATAAAGAGTGCTTTAGTAACATACCCCTATTAAAATCTTTGTTCAGGAATGCAACTACTGAAAGGATTTTTTTTTTAAAAAAATTAGGTTTATATGAAACCAAACCCATTATATCTGTGGATTTTCCCTCTTACCTGTTAGAGTTGTTTGTTTCGTACATATTGACCAAAGCAGATTATAAATTATAGGAAAGAGTTCATGCATTATTGCCACATATTGCATGTGCTGTATTATCCAAAATTCAGCATTGTGCTGCCTATTGGGAAGCAGGGAATAATACTTCTTAAGTAATCATTATTATTTATTCAACAGCAATCAGTTCAAGATTATCTTATATTCCGCATTCTTAAGTACTTAAAGGCATAAATGATGGCTCTAATTGTTTTAATTATATAAAAGTGTACACAGTCAAATATGCAGTTGCGTATACAATGAAACTGAATCTTTTGCAATTTCAAACAAAATATCAGTAAATCTGCTACCTATTTGAGATACTTCTCTGCCAAGAAATTCTGCAAATTTCATTTTGTGAGTGGAAAAATCACAATATACACAGTATCCATACCTCCACTTTGATTAACTTTTTAGAGAGTGTTCATTAGTTTCTCAGCAAATTGTGCCAGCAAACCATAAAACAATGGCTGATGTATTTGTACAGCAGACAAAATCATTTAATGGATCATCTAATCCAATTTGATTATTTGAAGTGTGAGAGGATTTTTTTTGTTCATTTTACAGTTTTATACACTCTAATTTTCATTAGGTTCTGCAAGTACTTCACTGTAGCTGCCATGTTGAAAATGATATCATAATAAATGTATTCTTGTAAAAGCTTCTCTTGGCTGCCTGACATCTAAAAGGATCTAATGATTTACTTATCTTTGCATTAGTTAAACAATCCATGAGTAAAACTGTCACTGTACAAGGGAATTGCAAATGTATGAACCAGTGGCATACATTTTCTAAAACATTTGTAAAGGAATTAATAATAATGAAGGAATATTTATTTTTCTGACATATGTTAGATACTCTTAGAAGATGCCATACTTGGACCTTTCTATAGAAGCAATAGTGTGGCTCTTTAGTTAATGTGAGACTCTTGTTCAGGACTCTACTGTGATAAAGCCTGAAAAGTCTAATCATCATAAAAACAAGAAAATGTGTCAATAGAAAATGTAGACTTACATTATATTTCTGTCCTGTGGGATAGATACTTGGCAATAAAATGGGTTGGCTGAGTTATAGCAGTTTCTGGTGTTTGCTTTGAGAGCTGAAGTATAAAGAAATATCCAGAGGCATTGCATGACAATGCCTTTAGCTTCTTTCATAGGGACTGGGAGAATGTATTCCTAAATTTATGGAATTTCAAAACAGAGATTAAAGAATTTGTAACTGTTGCATGCCATCTCTGGAGAAATTAATCTTTTCTGAATTAGCTTTAAAAAACATTGAAAGTAATCCAAGTGAGTGGACTTGGTATAAATTAATCTACATTTTTACTTTGTTGTTACTTGCTAAATCCTCAGAAAAACTCTATATATTTTCATGTTTATTTTCCTGAATATTCATAATTTTTACAGCTTTGCATGTTGTTTTCTACACATTTTCATTCAAAAGTGCATTCATATACATAGTTGTCCCTAAAGCACATTATTTTATTATATAGATAGATAGATAGATAGATAGAGAGAGAGAGAGAGAGAGAGAACTGTGTTGTTAAATAAAGAAAACTGTGAAAGGATTGTATTGCTGAACCAGTCTGATGAAGTATGTGTTTTTATATTTGTGTTAACTGAGATACTATTAAAGTTAATCAGCTACGGTGCGGGGGGGGGGGTATTTTGAACAGTGCCTTGTCTTCAAGAAACATAGGTTGCAGGGCTGAGTGGTTTTTACAGAGTTTTATTGAGTTTTAACAGCCATATTTTTAGTCTAATTCCAGCCTGGATATTTCTGTGGTTAAAGAATGGGCAACAATCAGTGGAAGTTGACTGTTGGAGAATGTTCAGCTAGGGGAGAAGCTTGGAATCCTTGAGGATAAATGACATTGTTCAAAATACAGTACAAGGGAGAGACAACAGCTAGAATTCAGTTTCTGAAAATCTGAGGATGAGCAACAGAAAGTTTGGGACTAAAGATGGTGTAAGGCAGTGATTTGTTTGCAGCAGGTCCTCAGCTGAAGTCACCAAGGAAAGCAAACCTGAAAAGGGTATGAATCAGAGGGACAGAGAGAATAACTTTGTTAGCAATAGTCTTCAAGATTCCTGTAAGAGAAAAACTGTGTTCAGACAGTTGGTTGTTGAACAAGGGTGACTCTTGGGGCTGAATTTTTCCCCACAGTAAGGTTATACAAGTGTGTGTGTGTGTGTGTGTATGGAAAAAGTGTGTGTGTGAAGTTTCAAAATTGCCTAATGGGTAGAAAAGTTTTGAAATTATGTATTGTTGCATATGAGAATAAAATGGACCAAGATTTATATTCCTAACTCACAATGTGATAAATATGGGCAGAATTCATGAAGATTTAGGCCACTGTACAGCTGTGATTTATTTAAATAGAGCACACACAAGAGAAGTTTTTAGTAGATTGTGCTTCCTTGACTTTAATGCACTCGTTAACAATATTAAAGGCCTCCTGAGAAAAGCATAATAATGCTGACATCCAACAGCTGTGTTAACCAAGCTTCTTACCACCTAGCATATAAAAGCTTTTCCTTGTTGTATATCATGTGATATTGAATTGTAAATCCCAGTGGTCCTGCAATAAAATTGATCAGGTTACAACTTATCAGCATCTTTTTTCCTTTAAATTTGTGCCTCACTAGTAAAGTCCAGCAGAAAATAAGTTGATGATCCTCTAAGAAATCACAGAAAAACTCTGCTATTTGCATGTATTCAGGAACTAGTAGGAGTATAAAGGAGATGAAAGGACAGCAGAATCATAAGAAAGAACCATGTGAAGATGAACCCACAATTTTAGAAAGTGAAGTAGAATCTGCACTCAGAGCATTTAGAAGAAATAGACCAACAGAAACAGATGACATACTGATAGAAATGCTTCAAGTTACAGGGACAGAATGCACTCAAATTCTAACTAAAATTTGTCAACAAATATGGAAAACAAATCAATGGCCCATGGACTGGAAACACTCAACATAATTTCCAGTCCCTCAGAAAGGGTACACCAGCAATTGCATTAGCCATTCATCCATTGCATGAATCTCCCTTGCAAGTAAAATGATGCTCCAAATTCTACAACAAAGATTTTTTAATAATAATAATAATAATAATAATAATAAAATTTATTTATAGTCCCCCCTCTGAACGAGCAAGAAATGGCAGGTGTCCAAAATGATTTCATGAAAAAAGAGGCACTAGAGATCACTTTGAAAATATACGTTAGATAACAGAGCACACCAAAGAATTTCAGAAGAAAACCAACCTGCACTTTATAGATTATAGCAAAGACTTTGATTGCAATAATTTAAAAAAACCCTATAAATTCATTTTAATGAAACTGATTTGCCCCATCATTTGATACTCCTGTGTTCAGGACAAGAGATTACCATCAAGAACTAATAAGGAGAAACAGAATGATTTCAAATTGGCAAAGGGGTCAGGCAAAAATTTGTTTTATCACCCCATCTCTTTAACTTTTTTGTGGAACATATCATTTGCAATGCTGGATTAGACTCAGAAGAAGCAGGTATGAAAACTGGAGGAAGGAACATCAACAGTTTAAGATATGTAAATGACACCATGCTACTGGCAGAAAGTATCAAAGATTTGGCATGACTACTGCAGAAAGTCAAAGAAGAAAGTGCAGAGGCACAGTTGTACATTAAGAACACAAAAATAACAACCACAGATTATTTACATAAGTTTAAAGTAGATGAGGAGGACACTGAAATAGTTAAAGATTTTCCATACTGGCCCATTCATTAATCAGAATGGAGCTCACTTTGAAGAAGTCAGAAGAAGACTAGAAGCCCACAAACGGATGGAGTTCCTCCCAGCATGGTATCATCCTGTCCAGGTAATGCAAGTGTTAGCATCTGTTGCATATCCTGCAATGTATTTTGAGGCTCCCATATTTCATATTTGGAAACAAGATGTTTTTGAGAAATCAATGACATTTTAGGAGCGCTAGGTCAGGCTCCCAGAAGAAAAGGGGCATGTTCACATCCAGGTAATGGAACAATCAAATCTAGACTGATGTATCAATTGCTCCCCACCCGCAAGTCATTGAATTTCCTCTTGCAAATTGAGGCAAATAATCTCCTGGCATCCAAAATAGTAAGCCAATTTCTCTGACTACCCTTTGTTATGTTCCCAATCAGAATTCCCTGCCCATTTATCCTGGGGATATCCTGATCCAATAACTTTGTTTGTCACACTAAAATTGGAGCTATCAACCAGTGTAGAATCCCTTTGTCAGTTCCTGGGAAAGAACACCTAGATTTTGTTACCATGAATATTTGTTCCAGGAACCTAGCTTCTGTGCATGCAGTCGGCATATACCTATGTGTGCTATGTATGTTCTGTGTTGCCTTTAGATCTCCTGGTCTGAACCCCTCCAGCTTTCTGTGGTCTACTCAATGAACAGGTAATTATCATCCCCCTGCAAACCCCTCAAACTCTGCTGTCCTGTTTCCATATTTCCATTTTGGTTAGCTCTGAATGCTGTGTCTGTGAGAATAACTAATGTGTGGGTGAATGCACTCTGCATACTTTCAAAATAAAACCATCTTAATTCACCCCAAAATCTAGAGCTCTCCCCAGTTATTACTGGTATAAACAGGTGCAGATTATCATAAATTTAACCAGCCTCTTTCAAAGCTAATTTCCCAAACAATTAAAGAAATACTATCATATTTGGTGGGAATCATCCCCCGTTTTTCTTTGGATAAAATAAGCCATTGGCCCCAGGCTGGGATTGAGCAAACCAGATATGGATCAAGTGGATCCAGCCAGATTCTGGCCCAAAATTCAGTTTTTAAAGTCCAGCAATATGCAGTGCAGTTCCTCTGAAACTCTGCTGAAATATCCAATAGACTGAATGGACTCATGCATCCTGTCACCACCATCTCATCTTCTCCCACCATGGCCTGTGACATCAGAAGTGGGCACCTGGCCATGTGGCTGTAGCCAAGTACTCCGTTTCCATCCTTGTGGATTGTGGCAGGGCCCTTCAGAGAGGATGCAGTAGTGGCAATAAGTAAGGGACACATGACAGTAGCAGATCCACAGTGGGGCAGTGTGCATATGTGTGAAAATCTAGCCATCACTGTGCTGGCCCAGAGACTGACCCAGGTGGAAACCATGAGCAGGATACCACAGGGTTGACGTGGGGTATCCTGTCCATCTCTTTAGGTCCTTGAACTTGGAGGGACTGTTATGAAAGAACTAGACAAAATCCTGAAGTATAAATATGCATCATTGAATATTAAAGTTAGGATTGTCCCATATTTCCAATTTCTATGTATTGACAGTGAAGAAAGCTAGACAGTGAAGAAAGCTGAGAGGAGAAGAATAGTCTCATTTGGAATGTGGTGCTGGAGAAGAGTTCTATGGGTACAGTGGACTGCTAAAAAGATAAATGAGTATTTGAAAAAAATCAGGCCTGAACTTTCCCTAGAAGCTGAGATAACTTGGATCTGTTATATTTTGGACATATCCAGAGAAGGCATGACTCACTAGAAAAGATTATGATGTTTGTAAATGTGGAAGGCAGTATAAAGAGAGGAAGACCATATAAGATAGAAGGCAGTAGGAGAAGAAGAACACCCATTACAGGTGGATAGACTCAATCAACGATGCCATGGTACTATGTTTGCAAGACCTGACTAGGGCTGTTGATGACAGGGTGACTTGAAGGTCTCTCACTCATACTGTCACCATAAGCTGAAGCTGACTTGAAAGTAATTAAAACAACAACAGCAACAACAACAATGGCAGTGTGTCTCTGCACTGGGTGTCACTTGGTGTGGGGGAGGGGCTTTGAGAGGGGCTTCCCATCTTCCCCTGTCTTTGTCACTATCTACTTTTATTAACCACTTAAGGGGAAACTTCCAGGGTGGAGCACATACCCTCCTCTGTGCTGCTCCATCCTTTTCCTGATGAAGGAAAAGACAAGATAGCACTATTGGCATTTGTTGTGCAGTCTGTGATGAAGTACCATGGCTACGTTTGGCGCCAGGATCACCTTTGTGACTATAGTGTAGGCAGCAGCTTGTGGGCTGGAGAATGTACCTCTCCTCTTCCAGAATAACTGAAGAGACACTGAAGAGCCCACACTGTCAACTGACTCCAATGGAATCCAATGGCCAATTGCCAAACCTAACTGCCAAAGACCAACTGCCAGCACCTGATTGGCTGATGTTCCTGGCTGGTGTTCCTGGCCATTACACATTTTACATTTTGTGGATGCCAGCCACAGATGCAGGTGAAATGTCAGAAAGGAACTCTTCCAGAACATGGCCACATAGCCCGAAAGCTCCACAAAAGACTATTGTACATTTTCCTTGGGATTCTTTATCCCAACAAGCACATGGGGGGTGCATAGTTGTGGGTTGTGGGTGTAGGTCAGAGACAGACCACAAGCTGGGGATCACAGGGACAGAGCACACATGAGAGTGCAGAGGGGAGGGCCTCTTTCTAGCATTTCACTTGGTGTGGGTTGCATCACTGAACCCTCCACAGTGGGCTTCAACAAGGTGAAAAACCTATTTATGCAACTGACTTTGATTATAGCCATCAAACACATGGGAGAAAAATAAAACCCACTGCTTAGTAAAAGGAAGGAAAAATTATTTAGAGGTGAATTAGAAGGCTCAGTGTTAAAATAATTTAGTTGAAAGTAAGGATGGAAAGAAATCATGTATGTGGCTAGGTTATCTACAATGCTTGGCCTTGGATTGATTTTAGGCCATCTTGACATGCAAATATTGAGATATTGTCTTGAGTATTCTATAAAATCTCACCTCCAGCATGAGAAGGAGTTATCCGTTTTTAAAAGTGTGGTTTCAGACATTTTAACAAAGATACTTATCAAAATCTTGTGTCTGTACACAAAATAATATCTTCTCCTTTGCTGAAAATAAGCATGCATGCATGCATGCATGCATGTAGCATGCAGGAAAAAAACAGGATGAATGATCCCAAAGATAAAAACAACCCATCTGATGTCCTTACCTCTAGCAGTCTGTACACATACACACAAAAACAAAATAAAACAACCCCAGATATCATTTCATCTCTCCATACCCCCCTCCACATGCATTGAGATCTTATGACACCTGTCTCCTGACCCAGTCAAGGGTCTCCTCCTCCCCTGTTTGAATTTGCCCCTTCTTCTGTGCTGCTCCTCATGCCTGGAATCTCTTCCCTACACAATTAAGAACTATTACTTTCTTGAGTAATTTTAAGGCCAAATTGAAAACACTATTGTTCAGGGAGGAATTCCAAATTACTCGTTGTTATCATGCTGCTTACTTTGTTGTTATTGTATACTAGTTAGTGTTATTTTAGAGATATTTTAATCATGTAATGTTATTGTTTTAGATTGTATGCCACTTGGCAGGTTTTTATTCTTTTTTCACTTATTTTATTTGACCCTTATTATGTAAAGTGCTGTGCAAACTTTACAGTGCTCTATTAATAAATGCTAATAAAATAATAATCATCATCATATTTTCCATTCTGCTTGTTTTACAGAAATTTACAACCAGTCCTGAAAATGTACAAAGAATCTCAACCCCAGAGAGAGAGAGAGAGAGAGAGAACAATAAAAATGTCAACAGAACAAAACAACCTTGAATTTTGCAGTAAGGAGTTTGTTTCTTTGTTTACCAAGAACAGGAAGAAACCAAGTCAAGATTTACATTGCTTGTTGTAAGAAAATTTTACTTTTTTTTTTGTTCCATTCTGAGGTCATTTTCTATTTATACTGTACTAACATTGGACATTGTAAAACAAACAAATGTGAGATTTTCAGTGGAGCAGAATAAGATACAATCTGTTACATGGCTGAGGATGGTCAAAGACCAATGTTTTCATAATTTTTGCCAAATGCTTTCTGCACCTTTCAATCTTTCCTTATTGAAGGAAGTAAAGGGTAGAGATGTAATTCTGCACCATTTCTCCTCAATGTAAGTGTGTGTGTGTGTGTGTGTGTGTGTGTACATGCACATGTGCCTTTGTGCTTTCCAGACATCTGCCAACTCACTGTGGTCCCATAAATTTCAAAGGGTTTTTTGTTTTGTTTTGTTTTTTAAGGCAAGAAATACTCAGAGGTGGTTTTGTTGGCTCCTTCTTCAGTAACTGAGGCTCCAAACCCACATGGTAGTAGATTCTGTGTGAGAGAGGCTGCCCTTACTGTCCTCCAATGAAAGAGAGACCAGAGTTTTACTTCTGGTGCAATAGTGTCATGATGCATGACAGGAGTTGGGTCAGGGGCTATTTAAATTCCATCTGCCCTGGTTGTAACCTCTTTGACTCCTGGTCATTTTGAATTTGGGTAGGAATATTTTCTCTTTTACCTATTCCCTCCCCTACCATACACTATACTTGGGGGACTTTAACAATTGACTTGGGGTGGTGTCCTTAAGCAGATGGTCAGTTGGTCATGTAATAGGTGGAGAGAAGAAAGAGTGATGGTGAACACCTTGGCACCCATTTGGTGAAAGTGTCCTGGCACTGTGTCTTTGGGCCCTGAATCTTGGGGGTGACATGTAAGCTTTGCTCTCACTTTAAGATCTGAGATTTTGTGTGGTTTTCTTTAAATCTGCCTTCCAGCAGGTGGCCAAATGGGGAGAAAGCCAGCTATTGGATTGTCCTCAGGGCTCAGATGATTCGCTGTGGGAAAGGCAGAGAAGGAAGTCAAGGAGTGACACTTGTCTCAGTGAATTTCACCCTAGGTAGCTCCCCCCCACTTGCTTTTTCCAGCTTCAACAATTTAAATAAATTATTTAACCTCAGATAAGTGGCCCTTATTCAACCCATTTCATTGTCTCTTGTCTTATTATTCTATGGTTGGTCAGCAAATAGCATACAATACTTAGTAACTTTAGTAATACAGTAACCTAGTAACATATAGTAAAACCTAGTATATAGCCAGCAACATGCTGCAGTGGTTTGAGTGTTGCACTATAACTCTGGAGCCCAGGATTCAATTTCCTGCTTGATCAAGAACACTGGGTGACCTTCATCAAGTCACATGCTCCTAGTCTCAGGGGAAGGCAATGACAAACCTCCTCTGGACAAATCTTATCAAGAAAACATGATGGATTCACCTTAGAGTTGCCATTAGCCAGAAATGTATTGAAGTTGACAACAACATCAAGCTAGGAACTTTAATTATTTTCTTTCTGATGCAACAAAGTCTTCAAAAACTGTGAAATTCTCAAAAACATTTACAGTTTGGGACTTATTAGATGATATCTAGACAAATAACTTACATTGACCTTAAATTGTCTCACTGCACAGTATTAAATTAGGAAACCTTCATAAATGCTATTGTTAGTTTATTAAAGGATTTGTTAAAGATGTGGTATAATACATTTGGCTTTGACTCAGTCAAATATTTGATATATCTACATTTAATATAGCTTGGTTTAGAAGAGTGTCTATAATGTTATGTGATTTATGTAGTTGTTCCCAGGAACAGGGACCAGAAGAAAGATCAGGATCTAGTGTAAAGCTCTTGTTCCAAACGATTTGCTGAAGATGGTATGCATTTCTGACTCCCATTGATATATCAATGACAACAAAAAGAAAAAAAAATGTTCCACATGATGCTTTTATATTGCTGAAGTAAAGAAAACATGCCATGGCTGAAGACAAGTTTTTATGTGGAAGGGCTAGATTCTCTTCAGATATGGTACTCTTTCAGATATGGTACAAAATTAAACCACTATGATTCCTCTTTAAGTGCCATGTTTTTGTCTTATGGATTCCTGGGATTTGCAGCTTAAAGAGAGCATTTAGAACTGCAGGCCAGACAGCTCTAGTGCCTCACCAAACTCACCAAACTCTAGCATCCCTTCTGTGACTTGCACAGCCAAAAGCAGCTTAAGTAAAATCATAGGCTGCATAGTGCTATAACAGTCCACTATAGAAGGCCTCTCTTATTCAAAAGTAGAGCTGGACAGATTTGTCGCTGGAGTGATTGCACCCAATTTAAAATCAAAGACCAAACATAACATCATAATGCTATGTAACCAATTAGATTTGTCCACATGTTGATTTTACCAAAATCAAGTGACTCTTATGTAAAACATATTATGAGTGGCCCTAGCCAATCAAGAATGACTATGAATACCTGCAGCACTTTTATACAATTTCCTGAAAATTACTGAATGGGTTTTCATCTCTTTGTTTTAAATGCCAGTTGTTTCACAAAAAAGTCCCATCACCAGTGATCTGTCTAAATTGCACATATTTTGTGAAAAACTAAGTCAGGTGCATTGTATTTTGGATAACAATTTGAAAGACTCAAGTGTCAAGAGTCTTAGGACCTTATCACACACAAGGCAAAATGTGGTCAAAACATCATCCAAGTGTGGCAGAAGCATCAGGAATGTGATCATGCCTGGGGCTTTTAAAGTGTAATTGAGGCTTCCTACTATGGAATCGTCAGGGAATCATTCATAGGAAAGTCAGGAGGAGCCATTTTTCTGAATAGTGGGATATCCTGTTATTCAGAAAATGGCTTCCCCGTGAATGATTCCATGACTGGATCATCGTTAGGAGCCTCAATTACACTTTAGAAGCACCAGGCATGATCAGACCCGATGCTTCTGCAACATTTGGATGATGTTTGCCCTGCGTGTGATACGATACTTAGAGTAGATGTGGGGACACTAGCCCATAGTCTTTATGGACCCCCAAAAGGCACTTCAGCCCGTTTTTCAGTGTGTGTGTGTGTAGGGGTAGGGAGGGAGAGAACATTAAATAAATACTCAAAATATAGAAGTGATTCACATTTTTACCCCACACCAATCTGTTTTAGACTGGGGAGTGGCTTTCTTCCAAACAGAAAGTGACTTCTAGGTTGCTTCTTGGTTTAAAAAGGCTTCTTCTAAGCCCAAAACATCTGGGCAGGGATGTGACAAAATTGCCCCATACTCCCTAGTGGGTATTAAATAAAAAAATTGGCAGGAAGCAGTATTTAGAGGTCAGGCCTTCAATTTTCAATTGAAAATTTCAATTTCCACTCTGAACCTTGAGTAGTTGTCCAAATTTAAATTCCTGCTTCTTTATATCAGTAATTCACAGCAGTTTTCAGCCATCCTTTCTTTTCTCTTAAGAAACTATTTGTAGAATGAGCAGGAAGCTGAGGGAGAGACTGAAATGTTTGATGACTGAATACATGTACAGAACTTTTTCAGGTTCAGCTGTGCAAGTCACAGAAGGGAAACACTATAATCTTTTTTCAGCAGATCACTCATTTACGTTGTTAATACAGGCTGGAACTTTAGCACACTGAGGCCCCAGCAGGTTTGGCAAGCAGAATAAATCTTAAAATAGATCAGATAAAATAGAGCCACAAGCTCCAGGTTCTGGCATATGAATCCCAGTGGTCATGCAGGAAAAGGCCTGAACAGAAAGGACAAAGAGAATGCACATTAATCTTTGTTAGCATTCCTCTTGTAGGTAAGGCAAGCAATAAAGGATCTGATGTCAAATAAGGAGGAAAAAGGAAATGGAAACTTTAAAAATAGTAAGAATGATCATAGGTTCTTTTTCCATGCATAGTTTTGGCTATAATGAAGCTAACATTTACAATAGTGTAGAGATCATAATGTCAAATGGAAACAGTAAAATCAAAGTCATGATCCATACATGGAGCTCCTGGGGTGACCTTGGCCCACACAGCATTTGTCAGCTTAACCTATCATGGATGGTTGCTGTGGGAATAAAAGATGTGGAGAAACGCCACATATGTCACCCTGAACTTGATGCTAGAAGAGATAGGGAGGAACAAATGTAATAATAACAAACTTTTACAGTGAACAGTAATGTAGCAAAAGCTCTGCATGGGAATTTCATTGTGTGTCAGAAACTGGGATATGAAGTGGATGAAATTAATTGAATTGCAACTCCCTGACAGTTATATAGCACTTTGTAATTTCCCATAATCCTCGCTATCCCCTAATTACATCAGAGGGAAAAATCTGGGGACAAGTGGAGAGGGAAAGTCTGTTTCAACATAGGCAAGCTGTGTCTCACATCTGTGATAATAAAATATTTCATAATAAAACTACCCTCCTAAATGTGTTTTTGCTTAAATAAGTCACACCGATTGACTTACATATTTTTATTATATAGATTATATGTAATACAAATTCATATTTTAGTAAGAAAAGGTGTTTTCAAACAAGATAGTTTCACTATGAAAACATTTCCTTGACAAATTAGGCAGACAAAACACTTTCTTGGGGGGGGGTGTTACATTGGAACCAAGAGGAAATTTTCTTATCAGTATATTTTCCTGCTTCAGTCAGGCACAGTGATAGCTGGTGGTTTCAATGCCCACAATGTGGTCTTAGAAACTGTTAGTTAAGCATAAAAGGCAGGGAGCGAGGGGAATTTTGTAGATTGGAAGAGAACGGGAGAAATGTTGGGAGTGGAGTGGCTGAGGATTTTATATCTCATAATTGCTGGAGATGGACAGTCTCGGCTTAAAAGCTGAATATGTCACTAGTGTTGTTGTTGGAGTCTTCAATAAAATGCTGTTTGTTTTACCTCAAACCTGACTCAGTGATTGACCCAAGAGCTGACTGACTGTTCTAACAATCATGTACACAGCCTAAATGTATTTACATGTGCATAGTTTCATGTAGTTAAAGTAAAATTTGGGAAGATGGGATGTTTTAAAATATTTAAGTTAAATTTTAAAATATATTTTTTAAAATAAAAAAAAACCTGGGGCATCTCCTTTTTCCTCTCATTAAGCCTTATCCTATTCACATAATCTTGGCTGCAGTTTAAAGGGGCAGAGGTGAATGCCAAAGCTTGCTGGTGTTTTGAGGAGCAGTAGTGTCATCCCACTTAAGGTGTCACTTTTGGTAGTGAGCCCCCTCTGATCAATAGATGGGGGTTGACTGATCAACAGTGGGGGGGGGTTGACTGATCAACAGGAGGGTTGACTGATCAAAAGTGGGAGGTTGACTGATCAACAGTGGGGGGGGTTGACTGATCAA
The DNA here is from genome assembly GCA_034509955.1 of Urosaurus nigricauda. Classification (NCBI taxonomy): domain Eukaryota; kingdom Metazoa; phylum Chordata; class Lepidosauria; order Squamata; family Phrynosomatidae; genus Urosaurus; species Urosaurus nigricauda. The sequence goes on along the minus strand of JAOEGL010000004.1, from coordinate 118,383,715 downwards.
TAGGTGGGGATGACTGATCAACAGTGGGGGTTGACTGATCAACAGTGGGGGTTGACTGACCAATAAATGGGGCTTGACTGATCAATAGATGGGGGATGACGGATCAAGAGAGGGCGTTGACTGATCAACAGAGGGGGGTTGACTGATCAGTAGAGGAGGTTGACTGATCTAAAGAGGGGGGTTGACTGATCAATAGATGGGGGTTGACTGATCAACAGGGGGGTTGACTTATCAACAAAGGGGAGTTTACTGAGGGGGTTACAACCCTTGCATTCTATCAGAAATAAATAAATAATATAATATATTATTTATTATTATTAAATATATATTAAAAAGGTGGGGATAATGGGTTAGGAGATATAATAGTTGTGGACCAAGAATATTTAGTTTAGCTGTAGACTGGATAGGCTTAGGGGGAGGGCAGATACTGATACTTTGTTATTAATTGCAAGAGGCAGTGTACTGTGGGTTTTTATGTGAACTTTAACCCACCATTCAAGCTTCTGAAGCTATTTAAAGACAGGGGTCAGCAACGTGGATAGATCTTTTAAAGGTGCTATTGGGCAGAACCATAAAGCAGACTCTTAAGTGTAAGGAAAGTAAGAGCAAGCTGAGACACCAAGATCCCCTACACCCAATTCACATTGTTATGCATTCAAACACCAAATGCTGGATTGCATTCCAACTAACTCAGAAGACGTGGGAGGGCGTGTAGATCTAAAGAGGTTGAATATGCTGATTTTTATGCATTCCTGCAAACTAAGTGATGACTAGTTTCAGTATCAAGGTCTTTTGCTGGTTACTTCTCAGTTACCAGTATATCAATTTTACTTAAGCATTCACATCCTCTGTTGCTTCTGAAGTAGGTATTAATTTGCTGAGGAAATGAAATGTTATTTTACATCCAACATTTGATGGTATAAGTCTAGCACACAGCCTGAAGAATTAACTGAAAGACAGTTTCTGTTCTTCAGAAACAGTATTTGGCCTCTTGTGTTATTATTTACCATTCCCATTCACATCACTCTAGAACTTTAGTAAAAAGTCTGAAGTTTTGCTTCAGAAGAACCCTAATATAATGTCATGGGGATAATGTCTTGCAAATGAGCTCTGTTTGTCTGGATCTAGAAAACAAAATAGCATCTGAAATTGAAAGCTCTAACCTCAAATTCAGTTTAGTGCAATTCCAACATCAAGGGATATATCAAAAAGTTCTGCTCAGACAGAGGCACAATACATTGCCCCTCTCCTCTTCTGCTAGACTCATCTTCTTCCTGTGCCCTCCATTTAGCAGCTCTGGAAGAGTAGGTGATGTTAGAAAAGCATCTGGTCATGCCTGTAATGCCAGAATCACAATTATGACAGTAGTATCTGGGATCTTGAAATGGCATCCTCTCTTTGAGAGGCTTAGGTGGATGTCTTTGTCATTCTATGTCTGGCTAGAGGAGCATAGAGATAGCATAGAGATGTCTTTGTCATTCTATGTCTGGGTACAGGAGCATAGAGAGCATAGAGAGTTTGCAGAAAGAAGGTGAGTCTTGTGAAAGTTTCTATAATCAATTTCACCTCAACTTCAATGTTACTGAATTTTTCCTTGCAACCCCTTTGCACTTACAATATCATCCCTAGAAATAAATAAGTATAAAAGCTTGCTTTTTTGCACGCAGTTTGGTATCACCAGACTGTTTAAAGTGTTCAGTAAACACTTTAGTAAAAAGATTCAGTTAAAACCAACACAAAATCTACATCTAAGCTTCCTTCAAAATTCGATTAATTGCTGGAGCAATGAAATTACTTAAAATGTTGATTGAACAGCTAAATGCAATAGAATCTGATACACCCACTGAATGTTTGACAGTCTTTTAAATTCAGCAATTCTTTCTTCCTTTGTCTTTGAAATGAAATGAAATGAAATGCAGATGCATAAGAATAGGAAATGAATGAATACAACTGCTGAAAAAAGCTTTGAAAAATTTGCAGAAACATCTATGCTCTTAACATTGTTTTGTGCCTTCAAGTAATTTCTGAGTTATGGGAACCCAAAGGCCAACCTATCAGAAGGTTTTCTTAGCAACATTTGTTCACAGAGGTTTGCTTTTGCCTCTCTCTGAGGCCTGGAAAATATGACTTGCCCAAATTCACCTAGTGGGTTTCCATGGCTACCTGAAAATCCAAAGCCTGGTCTCCCAGCGTCTAATCCAATACTCAGTCCACTAATCCATTCTGGATCTTACTTAACATATGTCAACAATAACTAATTCAGCCTATGGTTAAGACGGTGAACATTGCCATGGGCTTAGGCATCTCTTTCAGGAACACTGCCTAAACTTCATTTGGTTTTCAGCTCATTATTCTTAGCCTCCCCTTCCTGTCCTGAGGAGAGAAAAGAATGAATGAAGAAGGTATGGATATTTTTTTTTCTATCCCTCTCTTTTTCCTGGTTTGATTCCCTGAGAAGAAAGGAAGAGAGACAGGGAAGAGAAAAGGCAGATGAATTTTCCTCCTTTTAAGTGAGGCTTCCTGAGTCATGGGAAATACCCTATAGCCTCCTTCTGCTAAGTCAAGAAGGTGGTCATACTTTACCAGAGAAGCCAAGGTATATCTCAATCCAAGAGAGGGTAAAGCAGGAGACGAGGGTTTACATGCAGGGTTGGGTTGTGGCTTGAATGTCAATGGGTGGTAAATCTGCTCCAAATTTTCGTCCAAAATATTAAAGACATTGTCCAAAGTGCTGATCCTATTCTGGGATATGGTTCAGCACCCTGAGTAGTTCCTTAAAAGTTGGGACTGAAACCCAAAGCAGATTCACCATTCCACTGAAGTGAAAACCACGAACTGTCACTGACTGTACTTTTGGTGTACTGCCCTGATGTCCAGCCACTACGATGGAAGCAGAAAGTAGGCTCCTTCTAAGGATGCTAATTCTAAGGGTGCTATGATCTATGTTTCTGCATGTCATAGAATCATAGAATCATCGAGTTGGAAGGGAACCCAAGGGCCATCCAGCCCAACCCACTGCAAAAGCATCATGTAATGCTGGCTCTACACATTCACAAGGGGTGGAGTGCAGAATCCCTGTAAAAGTGGGGAAAACACAAATATCTGCAGCAACCTCTTTCTTGTTGTGAGCCTCTCAGGGATGGTGATAGGACTGGGAAAAGAATGTTAGCACTGGGGTACAACTGTGTCTACACATAGAAGACTGCCAGCCAAGAAGACAAACACCACTGCCGAGTCGGGAAGTAATTCACCCTGCTGAGGTTCTTCCAAAGAGGCTTTTAATCTTAGTTGCAGCAAATATTTAGAATCACGATACAGCAATATTTACACAAACCAGCATAATGTTCTATCGTCAACTGACATCCACACCACCACACTGTGTATTGGAGCATTCATCCTTATATAGACAAACATAGCAAGGATTCTGATGCAACCTCCTGCTAGTGTTTCATCAGTGATATAGCCACTGTGATAGTGCAGCTTTGACCTGCTATGGCTCATCTCCATGCTCAAGTTGCATCAGCTTCCTCTGGGTCAGCATTTCCTCTTTATGGGAGAAAGGAAAGTCAGCCCCCTCAGACCTTACCTGAAAGAGGAAAAGCCCCCCCCCCCATCTTCCAGAGGGGAGAAAGGCAAGCCAGTCCCATCAGACCTTGCCTGAAAGAGGAATGGGGGGGGCACCCATCATCTTCAAGAGGGGAGAAAGGCAGGTCAGTCCCATCAGACCTTGCTTGAAAGAGGAAAAGGCCCCCCACCCACCATCTTCAAGAGGGGAAAAGGCAGGTCAGCGCCATTAGACCTTGTCTGAATGAGAAAGAGCCATCCTGGCTTGGCAGGGAGTGAAAAGGTAAGCCCAATGACATCAGGCCTTGCCTAAGATGAAATGCCCCCTCATCAGTCCATCTGCCTTGGTCCAGGCCTTAGAGGGAGAGAAGAACTGCTGGACCTGATCCCCTTCCCCACCACCATTCCCTTCTCCTTTTGTGTCATGTCTTTTTAGATTGTAAGCCTGAGGGCAGGGAACCGTCTAGTTAAAAAGATTGTATGCACAGTGCTGTGTAAATTTACAGAGCTAAAAGAAGAAGAAGAAGAAGAAGAAGAAGAAGAAGAAGAAGAAGAAGAAGAAGAAGAAGAAGCAGCAGCAGCAGCAGCAACCATTGCATGCACCTGAGACATTCTACACAGCCTGGGTCAAAAATGTACTGACAAAGGAGCCCGGGCGCCACTCCCACCATGGTCCCCACAGGGGCTCACTCAACTTCCCTGCCTCTTTCTGCACCCACCCACCCATCCAGCTGCCCTGCCTCTTTGTACCATGGCCAGAGCTCACGTGAAGACATCAGGCATAGCAGAGAGACAAAGCTCAGGGTGACTAGTGCAAGCAGTGGTGAGTGGAGCCCTGTTTCCCTATCCTACACTGAGTACTCTGCTACTATGGTCCCAAGGGAGATTGATTCATCTTTCCTGCTCCTTTCTCCACTTTCCCACTCCCCTTTCCTTTTTCTCAGATCACCAGGGCACACATGGAGGCACTGAGCACAGTGGAGGGAAGGATCCCACTTTATCTTTCTCTTTTTATTTCTCTCTCCCATCCCTCCCCCCTTTCTGCCCTATCCATACAAACTTGCAAAGAATAGAATCCATGGATATAAAGCCTCCAAATGTGGAGGGCCAACTGTACTAGATGCAGACTGATTTGTATGTCGTTACCTTTATGTAAGGCAGGTTACAATTATCATATTGGTAAAGAATCATTTACCTATTGCTGACAAAGAGAGACAGAATATATGGATTGACAAAAGGCATTTCTCCCATGGTGCTAAGTAGTAAGTTCTTGACTTTGGTGATATGTGAACTAGGGATGTCATGTTTGTCAGTGAATGCACCCCACTGTCAATATGCTACCCATGCTTTCAAACACGAGAAAACAAATGGCCTTAAATCATAGCCTCTTTGACAGTCAACTCAGAAAATGTTACAACAATGCAATAAAGCAGCATGATTCTACATGTTCTATTCTTGAACAAACCAGAGCCTTCCTGTAACCATATCAAGCCCTGTTGTTTATTATAACATGTTTGACTTTTTAAAACTTCTTTATTCCCTCTACATATCCATTTCCTTTTTATATTTGGCATATTTTTTAAAATGAAAGTAGGGTCCTTACTTCTTAGGAGTTCAATACCTGCTGCTTAATCCTACCTTTGGATCCTAATCCTCCTGCTAGAGCCATCAAAATGCTTACTTTGGAGGTAATTATGATGTCACTTAGAGAGCATTATGAGTTTGGATGGGAATTAAGCAATAGGAGCTGAATTTTGCTTTCTAGAAAAAAAATTATATATTTCTTGTAGTTCTTTCCTTCAGTAAATAAGGAAGAGCTGGGAAGAAAATATAATGGAACATCTCTCACTGATAAGCAAAAAATCCTAGGTTCTGTGGAGATATAAATGTTATGTTATAATACTTAAAACTTACGTCATAGGCTACAGTCAAATAATCAATAATGTCTGCTCAGTACTTGTTTCACACAAAATGCTTATATTATGGTGGATGAATGAATTCTTCAAAAATAAAGTGCACACTATGTATAGTCATGCCCTGTAGTAGGCCAAGATAAAGAAGCAAATCTCTATCCTCATAAAATGCACTCTTCCATTTTACAAGAAAATGCAGGTGTGTATTACAACGTACATCTGCCCTACCATCTGTTCTCCCTTCCTGGACTGAAACCAGACTGAGGGTTGGAAATGCAGAATCCCATTATATGTAGGACATGACACAATTTTACATGGTGGATCCCTTATCCATGGGCTTTCACTTAGTTTTAGACAATTAAAGAGGCATCTCTTCCTAATTCTGTTGTATGACTGTGCTAGCTAATTTATATTTTACAAATGTATCGATGTGTAGTCTCTGCAGTTCACTGTCAGATGGTCTTTAACGGGTCATTGTGAATGGTAAAAATATGGTATTCCTCTTGCTATAGATTACTTTCAAGGGCTTCCTAATAGATGCTTCTTGCCAAGAGCAGGTCAATAAGATGATCAAAAACTTTGTGGTTAAGCTATTAGCAGAAAGCAGGACATTCTTCATTTCACTTACATGTTGTATTAATTCCTCTATTTGTCTTTGTGAAACAGCTAACTCGTCTATAGGCCCCACAGTTTATTAATATAGCTCTTTAAGAGATTCCTCTCTATCACCAAGGTAGTAAGAATTGATTTCTGCAATGTTATCAGTACAAGACAAAAAAAGTGCACAGTCTTTTTATTTTACTTTTAATCTGGTTAAAGCATTTTTGTCTAAATGCTCAGTAGAATCTCCGCAGTAAACAGCCTAAATCAATAGTCTCATGTACAGCATGCTTGGGCAACACTTTCTCATAAAGGACCACATACACTATTTAATAGTTTGCTGCTGCTGTTGATAAACTTAATTTATATCCTCTCTTTTTGCCCAAGACTGGCAATTAAAAATATTACAATAGGGCAATTAAAAATATTACAATAGGAAAGCATACAAAAAGTCAACATTAAAATCAAATTAAACTATGATCTAATTAAACTAAAAACATGCACTTTGAAAAGGATTTTAAAACGTTAAACAATACAATTTAAAACAATGCAGCTCTTACATCACATTTGTTAAATCGCTCCATTCTGATATGCCATCTGATTATTATTTTTAAGTCTTCACCAGTCAATGGCAAAGAGGGTGCATTCTAGCCCTCCTAAGGAGGAAGTTCCAACATTTAGGGCCAGTCAAAAAGAAAGCCCTCTCTCACTGAATGTGTGTCTGAAACAGGGCTTCTGACAGATGCTCTTGGAGAGGCCACAATTTGATGGCCTCCAGGAAAAGAGGACATATTTATTTGTTTGTTTGTTTTAAATATATCTTTATTAATTTTTAATATATATATAGATAGATAATACAATAGGTAATTACACCAAACATTTGGTAATTACACAGAAACTTGAATCTTCAATTGTTTATTAACAATCTTGCATAGTACTTCCTTCCATTGAAAATTTGGCATGTATCACTTCTCTTAAACCTCCTCATTCTTCCTTTCTCTCTCCCTCCCTTCTGGTTTTATCTAATTATCTTATTCCATTTCCCTCCCTTTTTTTTTTCCAGAAAGATTTTAAATAATTTCTCAATAGTGTATATACCAATACATATTATTGTTGTAATCTAACTTTCTATTCTGAATTACTGGTTTAGCAATCTGGAAGATCATATTATAATTTCTCAATAGTGTATATACTAATATATATTATGGTTTTAATCTATCTTTCTATTCCAAATTACCGGTTTAACAATCTGGAAGATCATATTCTATAATATTCTTTCCTATAGGACAACCTTTATTGTTAAGATATCATTCAAACAATCCTCAGTAGTCAGCAAATCCTAGAGTATATTCTTTTTTCCCTACTAACATTCAGATATTCTATTAGTGGCCTCCACTCATCATTTGTGAGGTGGGTGGAACCAGAGGTGTTTTATGGTCCTGTTGCCACTTCAGGAGTCTCTTTTGGATTTTCTTGGACCCATTCTCCCATCCTCAGTGCAATGCTGGTTGCTTTGGGTGGGAGGGAGGTCATATAATTTGATTGTAAGCCTGAGGGCAGAGAAATGTCTTAATTAACAAATTCTAAGCCGCTTTGATAGCCTTGGCTGAATTATATAAGAATTTTCTCACTTTTAATTGGATTTTATTGCCTAGTCTGCATTGTATCTGGGGGACACTGTCATGAATGGTGTCTGTAAATAAGTTGCCATTAGCAGGCTATGGGAGGGGATAACAGAGTTTGATGTATACTTTATTATCCTTTTGTTGAAGTGTTTTCTCTGGAACCATCACCACAAACTGGGGGGGGGGGGGAGTGCGGTAAAAGGAAAGACCCTCCCCTTTTGGCTGACCAAAGGTTGTTCTCTCCTGTAAAGTTTATAGACTTAGGGGGGAGTGCCCTCAGTTTACCTTCCAGTAAATGGCTGGCTGGGGAGCAACCCATGATATCAGATTTCCCTTGGGATCAGGTGCTACACCCAAGGGAAGACTGAATAGGTGATCACAGTTCTACAACCCAAAATTGTGACCCAAAAGCAGGTGTACCCATCTCTTTTTCTCTTTCCTTCTTCCTCTTCACCATATACTCAGGATGGACCTGGGATACCTTATACACTCCTGAGGAATCACTTGTAGAGAAAGCTAAAATGGTCATTTCAGTAGTGCATTTCATATTAGGCTAAGCCCTGTTGTTGTTGTTGTTGTTTTTGACACCTGATTTAAAGGTTTATCTGGGAAATAGGAGCAAGGTGTTATTAGAGTGTAGAAGAAGCAATATTGAAACAGGGATAAAAGAGAATTTAGTCCAATCTGCATTTTTAAGCAAGCTGACCCAATGAATGCTTGCAGGAGAAATGTGCATTTCAGATAGCAATGGTTTTCTTTGCATTTTGCAATGCAGTGATTTTGCCTAAAAACCGCCCCTAAACACTGAATATTTTAAACCAACTGTGTATAAGATTTAAAAAATGCCCCCTCCCCCCCCCCCCCCAGGAATTGGACAAAACAAGCATAGGACAGAAAGCAACCACTTCTCTTACACTTAGTCAGTAGCCTAGCCAAAATGTTGCATTTCATACATTGCCTGAGATTTAGCATAGTTCCAGGACATTGCAGAATGGAAAGTGGGGCAGCTGTCAGAGCTCTGTTGGTAAAAGAGTTAAGGAAAAAGAATTAAATCGTTTTGTATTCTGAAACAGTGTAGGTGATGGGGGCATCATGCCGAGTGAACCTCATCTTCAGACTCTTCCCACCACTTAAATGGTGACAAGCGGGGTCAACAAGGACTCAGTTCTATGGAGATGAATGCCTGCAGGTTTCAGTATGTTCCACTTATGGTTGGAATGAGTGGCATTTATAGAGTTTTTCTCCTAGAATTTTCCTATTTTGTTCTGTTTAAAAGACACATACAGCAAGCAAGTACCTTCATAATATTTCAGTGTTTTGGTCTACCTTGCTGTAAGCAAGAGAGAAAAAGATAATAGAAGGAGCCCCCCCCCCTTACCAGATAGCTAATGTTTCACTAGATAACTGAGAAAAGTGACAGTCCCAGTTAGCTATCTCACCATTAATTCTTAGAGTGTGACACTACAAGGTGAGAAGAAATTCTGAAAAGTATCATTTTTTCTTGTAATTGCTTCATATTCTGTGCTAGTAGCCTAATGATGGTCATGACAATGTCACTGTGCATTCTTCTGTGCTAGCCTCAAGAATATGCCACTGGCTAGGATGGAAAGAGGCTTTAGCTATCACCCTGTCCTTGCTAAATAGGGTGAGACAGAAATCTGTTAAAGTGTTAAAGAAATCTGGCCTTTCAGACTTACGAACTGAACTTTTTTGTATTCTCAAAGTAGCAGTGGGGGAATCCCAGGAATTGTATGCTAGGCTAAAACATAGCCTGCCAGTGGTAGAATACATTACATGCACATAGGAAACCATTAACTCCTTCAGTTTAGTATTGTTGTCCTAAAGGGTGGGGAACATTTGGACCTCTAGATGTTTTGAACTTCAGTTTCCAAGAGCTCCAGTGTGACTATTGATAAATGGCTGTGGTAGTTGGAGTCCAAAATATCTTGCAGGTCAAATGTTTCCCACAGTGACCCACATACTAGTAGCAACTGTCTGGGATTTCAGACAGGACTGTTTCCCAACCTTTCTTGGAAATGTGGGGAATTGAATCTGTGACCTCCTCCATGTAAAATATGATTTCTCAAAAAACTAGGATTTCCCCAAATGTGTGGCTCCTCTTTTCTCATGTAAAGGAACTACTCTAGGAAATGCATTCAAGACCTGCTGAGTAAAAAGGAGCCATATGAGCCATAACAAAGTTGGACAACTTGTTTAATGTTCTGGGCTATACACATTTGGGAGTAATTTGTCAACAAGTACATCCCAGTAATGGATATGTCCTTTCTCTCTGTCACCTCCTTTTCTTCCCCAACTATCAGGGTCTCAGGAAGGAATGGATACACATTAATTAAATCATTATGATCCTCTTTTTTGGTGAAAATAATAAAATTATATAAATTATGTTATATAAATCATTAAGAATGTGTTCGCAACACTTGAGGTCTACATTTTAAACAGTTAAAATTATTAAAAATATTTCATAATGGCCAAACTCCCCAAATTACTCCCATTATATCAGTTAAAATAATATGAAATTACTTAATAGCAATAGCAATAGCAAGTACATTTCTATCCCGCTTACCAGTGCACTAAGCACCCACTAAGCAGTTTATAATGTTTAAGCTAATTGCCCCCATCAAGCTGGGTACTCATTCTACTGAGCTACAGAAGGATGCAAGGCTGAGTGGACCTTGAAGACCCTGGGATCAAACTCACAACCTTGTGGCTGCAATACTCGTGGCTGCAGTACAGGCATTTAACAACAGCACCATCAGTACTTCTCTACCTATTACAGTAATGTAATTGCTATGTAACCATTTACATGCCAGTCTTTAAAATTAGCATTCAAGATTTTAATAGGGTAAACATAATCACCACCAAAATCATCAAATGAACTATTTCGAGTCTCTGTGCTTATCAGTGTTGAAAATCCAGGCAAATCTTGATTTACATAGAGAGCTAGTCTGGTGTAGTAGTTTGATTATTAGACTATGACTCTGGAGACCAGATTTTGATTCCCTGATTGTTCATTGAAACCCACTGAGTAAGTGTGGACATGTCAGATAGCTCAGCTCCAGAAAACCCAATGATAGGTTTACCTTAGGGTCATCATAAGTCAAGAATGACTTAAAGGCATACATTAATAACTTGTTTTACAGTGTTGCATTCCTGGACTCATGATGGAAATTGATCTGGATGTAAATGATGGGGGCCAAATGGAATCATTGGATACCAAGAGAATGTGGTCTGATGAAGTTGAAATAGCCACAATTTTTACAATTTTTACTCAGTCCACCAGGAATTTTAAAGAAAGTTAGAGCATAAAAACAGAGCTTACCTCTTTCAGGACAGGGAAAGTGCCTCTCCAGCTGACCTTCTCCAGTGTCTTTTCCACCCCTTTACAACCTAGGTTTTCAGGCCCGCTTCCCTGTTGCTGCTTTTTACTGTCGTAATTTGTTTTATTTTATGTTTTTAATTATATAGTGGTTTAATTCTCTTTTTAGGGAGGGGTTAGGGAAGGGATGGGACATTTTAACTGATATTGTTTTAATTTTTTGTTGTAACCCGCCCCGATTGCCTGTTCAGAGAGGTGGGCTAGAAATTTATTATTATTATTATTATCTGAAGGCTACACCCCCACACCACCCTGGAGCTGGCTGAAGCCAGTGGTCTATTTTGCCCGTTAATGAAGTGAAGAATTACATCCTGTCCAGGAAAGCGGACAAATGGCTGATAAGACCAGCTCAGTTCTCAAACAAACCGGCTCATGGAGCCACTGTGAGGCAACAGCCAAACACTCTGGGGCTTTCTAGATTGGCAAAAAGAAGTGTGTTCATGGCTGCATGAAACTCTAGCCTTTAGATGAGAAAAAGGGAAAGTGTGCCATGAAAACGCTTTTTTTTGTTTTTTGTTTTTTTGCATTTTAGGGGAGAAGAAGCACCTTTAAAGAGGTGCTGGTTTTCCCAGCTTGTTTTTTAAAAACTGCGGAACAGCGCAGTTCCATCTAAAGGTTGCGGTGCAGCTGCTAAGCATTAAGGAAAAGGCAACTTCATGTCACACTTTCCTGCCAATCTAGAAAGCCCCTCTGATTTTAAAGCCAGAGTCAAAAACTAAGGGGTCTTACCAGAAGATTTGTCAAAAAGTACGAGGTCCAGGGTATCAGACAGGCAGGGTGATAAGGCAGTCCTAAGGTTGAGGGTTGCAGAAAGTCAAGACAGGGCAGCAGTCCAAGAGCAAAGTTTCAATCCAAAGAGCAATGGGAGCCAGAGACAGAGTACTTTCCTCAAGAAAGTCAAATAATCACTGGCAACAAGACAAGCATCCTGTAGCTGCTGAAATGAACATGCTGTAGGCATTCAGGTGTGTCTGATTGCCAGTAAATTTCTGGTAAAGCCTCTGTGACCTTCAAAGACAATCCCTTTTGGCTCGATGCTGACTGAAGGCAGGCATGGTCCCTTGATCTTCCTCCATGTCCAAAGACTCTGCCACTGGGAGACTTGGCTGATTAGCCTCCTGAGAGTCCACAGGCTTTGCTGGAAAGGGCACAGCAGAGCTAGGGCCAGACTCAGGCTCCACAGCTGCAGGCTCAGGTTCCAGGGGAGACTCTGACTCATCCTATGAGTCCTCCTCCAGGCTGGGCATGACACATCCATTGAAAGACCAGTGATGAAAGGTCAATGGCCATAAGGATGTTTAGTTTTTGGAACTCATTGGGTTGTCTTAGAAAATCTGTTTGCCTTATCTTTTCTCTTTTGCCCCTTAAGCAACCTCACAGAGTTGTTTTGAGTATTACTGAGGTAGTGTGGGTAATTCAATTAAGGCCTAAAAAACATCTGAATTGGGCTATAGTGAAACCTTAAGGATTTCTTTTTAACTGAATAGGCAAATACTAATAACTAGAATCATAATCATTGTATGTTGTAGAGATTATAATCATACACATAGAATATACAGCAATTAATTTAATGGGAATTATCAGAACTACATATCCACTTTTACAGGTAAGCATGCTGAACATGCAATGGCAGAAAACTAGGAATAATATGACATGTTTCTCACATCCCTAGTTGTAGTCGTAATTGATCAGGCATCTATGATCTATAATTTGAAATACTATTGCTATTAACACATTGCTTATGCACCAGACTATTGCCTCATCTGCTAAAGTCTTCCTAGCATATTTAATGACAGCTTGCAGTGGGGATGGGGATTTATATTGCAGCACTACATTATAAAATGTTGGTTATTATAGCTGTCTCACTCTGTTTTCATTTATTTATTTATTTATTTTAAAAGGTGCTAAACATAGATCTAAATTTGCCACATTTCAGCCAAGGCCAAAGGTTTAGAAGAATGAGAAAAGGTGTTAATGGAGAAAAGACTTTAATGACTATAGTGTTAGTAAGCACCAACTGGGAGTTAATGCAATTAAGTATGTGGCACAATTCAACTGTCCAGAGACTGGGATGGATTTGCACTCTCAAAGACGCTTTAATATTTCATAGGTGGAGTATTGCCTTTCTATTTCTATTTCTCTATATTTCTGTACTTATACAAAAAAACATTCAATTTTTATTATTGCTACTACTGTTGTTTCTCCTTCTACTCCTCCTACTTCTACTACAGTTACATAATGTATTTTTGATTAGAAGAATGCTGAAATTTCTCTCCAAGACAATTCACTCAACTATCATGAGACTGTAATCCCATACAGACATTAGGAAGTAAGTATCAGTGGGCTCAAAATTTCTTCCATGTGGATATATCAAAAATCCTGAACTTTGTACTGTATTTATACTTCCCAGGTCAATAGACCATTGATATACTATAGATAGACCAGTATAGACATACTACTATAGAGAAAGTATAATTAATATTTAGACTTTATGATGTACTGTATTACCTGCATTTGCAAGCTTCAATTGATTTAATTGCTAAATTAATGAAGTAAAGTTTTAGTTCATAAATGGAGTAATGAAAGAAATAGAAAAACATTAAAGATGACCTTTTCTTCTAACAATAAATAGGACCTCTTCAAAATTAATCAGATTTCCTGTCTTAGACTTCTGTTACTCTTTCAAAAGCTTTTATGCTAGGGTTTTGAATATATTAAATTTCACCATATAACTAATTCAGGCTGCAATCCTAATCACATTTGCTAGCAAAAAGTCTAAATGAAAATAATAGGAACTATTCTATATAAACATGTATGGGATTGTGCTGATAAATAGGTAGTAATCAGCAAAAATATGTTAATGAATTTCCAGCTTAATTGTGCTTGGATGAGTACAAATTTAGTAGTCAGCTGTATATCTTTACACTTTAGGATCTTGTCTAGTTTTTTCATAGCTGCCCTTACCATTCCTAGTCTTCTTCTTATTACTTGGTTGCAGTCTGATCAATGTTTGATCCAAGGCATAGGAAATCTTTAACATTTTTGATTTCTTTATTGTCTAGATTGAATTTATGTAAATATTCTGTGGTCATCATATTTGTTCTCTTTATTCTCAGCAGTAAGCCTGCCTTCGCTCTTTCTTCTGTGAACTTCCTTATTAACTATTCCAATTCCTGAATGTCTTCTGTTCATATAGTCTATGATATTTTCCGCTAGTAGTCTGGTGTCATCTGCATATTTTAGATTATTTGTGTTCTTTCCTCCTACCTTCACTTCACCTTCTTCTAGGTCTAAATCTGCTATTCATATATTTTTTGCAATTAAGTTGAACAAATAAGGTGATAGAATGCAGCCTTGCCTAATAACCTTTAAAAAAATTTTCCAGCAACATAACAAAATCTAGCTTTTAATTTTTTTTGATTAATATTTTAATCTTAGACTAATAACTTTTCACCTTCTTATAATTTCACCACATATGAAAGAAGGAGCCCTCCTTGTCTTGACATTCCCAACATTGTTTTGAAACATTCTTAAACATTTTTGAACACTTATTTGGGATTACATACCATCTATTCATGAGCCCACCTGATCATGTACTCTTTTATAAGTTCATTTTCTGGCTCTGATTTCATAAGTCATTTATACATTTTTTAAGTTGCATTTTTATACAACTCTAAATAAAATTCATTTTCTCCAACATCTATCCAACATCATTTTCTCCAACAACTACAGAATTTGGCTTCCTGAAAAAAAATGGTTTATGTACAAACAATTTTGTACAGACTACATTGGGATGTGGTGGTTTAGTGGTTAAGATGCCGGTTCTGATGATCAGAAGATCAGAAGGTTGGCAATTCAAGGCCAGAGTGCTGCATGATGGGGTGAGCTCCTGTCACTAGTCCCAGCTTCTGCCAACCTAGAAGTTCAAAAGCAAGCAAATGCAAATGCATAGATAGATGCCACTTCTTAGTGGGAAGGTAACAGCATTTGGTGCAGTCATGCTGGTCACATGACCTCGGATAATGCTGGCTCTTTGGCTTAGAAATAGAGATGAGCACAACCCCCTACAATTAGTTACGACTAGACAATCATATCAAGGGACTACATTTACCTTTTTACCTTTACATCCTAAATGGTGAATAGTCTTTGAAAACTGTGCATTGTTTGAGGACATAAAGGAAGAAAATTGTGAAAACTGCTTCTTGCTTCCTTCCCAAAGGAAATTAGAAATAATTGCATCCATGCACAGAATATTAGGAAAGTGCAAACTCAGTGGATCAGTCAATTCTGATCCAAACATTTGCCCAGGCAATGCAGTATAGATCAGTTTATTCCATAATGTGTAACTCTTCAATACATCTCAATGATACAGATAAAATGAGCTCAATTGAAACCAGTTTTTTTAAAAAGAACTTAACAGAAAAATGTCTCAGAATGACAGTTATTCTCCCTTTTGTCACTTTTAGAATCTAGCCTGCCCAGTTAGTTTAGGAAGCTTCCCCTGATTTAGAGAGACTGCCTGTGGTTTAAATAGTAGTAGGGAACAAAATCATTAATCAGGCCCATGACTCTTCCCTTGACACTTCAACAATACATTCTTTCTGTTCTGACCTGCTACAGTAGATAATACTCTAACTCCATCTTGCAGAAGATAAACCATAAGGGCCAGGGGATTGATCTGGGAGGGATCAGGCGATTTAGTGAAAATATATTTTATGAATATTTATTTATTTATTTTATATACTTTCTTTCTCCTAGCACAAGACTCAAAGCTGCACACGTGTGCATACATGCTCATAAGCACACGTACACACAAACGCATGCGGGGAAGCGTCTAGTAATGTCAGTGAACTGGTAAAAGAAATGTGGATTTGATTTCAAATTTAAAAGGAGTTTTCCTAGAGCTGAACGCTATTCACCAAATAGGTTCAGAGTGTTTTAAAATTTAGACTAAAACCCGAGTGGATTTGACACACCACTGACATAGTTGCCTCCCATGAATGTGTTAGAAGAGGAGCAGACTTGTGTCTCCTTCACAACTGGCTTTCCAATAGCAACCTCTTTTATTTCTGATAATTCAAAATATGAATGTTGAGACCTACTTTTCCAAGTCCACTGGATGAAAGCAAGCTAGCTTAAGGAGTTTAGGACAGGGTATGTGACACATCCAGTTCTGTCCTCCAACAAATGGGAATGAGCAATGGACTAGGAGGGATGTTTAAACATGTCTCCCTCTGCCTAATGACAGGGCTGGTCAAAAGTGGAAGGCAAAGAGGAATAAGTTGTGATTTAAACCATAGCCTTCTTATTGACTAATAAGTAATTGAAACTATTTAAAAAAATAGCCAGATGTAAAATACTGGCCCACAACCTTCATAGCTGAAGTTAAGGAAAGGAAAAGAAACTGTAAATCTGGGGTATTTGAAGTCTTGCTGCCTAATACAAAAATAATTAATGGTGGAATACCTGGTCCTTCTTATGATTGCTCCCAATACCTGTCTGCATTCCCTGGACTTTGCTTAGGATCTATTTAAGAGTGAAGACATTGCGCCAACGACTAGAGTGGATAAATGGGGGACCTAATTCTATTGATCAACACTTCTAGTGTTGGCTGTAATCTTATTCTCAGTAGCTCCCAAGTGTGAACTGATGGCTGCTCTGCTGAAGAGCACTTTGTGCACTTCAGATTGATTTCCTGCTGCTAAGTGAATAACTTTCAGAAAAATACCTATGGGAAGGTGCTTAAAAGCAGAGCTGTACTCATTTCAGGTTTCTTGGGAGGGGACAGTGATAAACTGCAAGGAGGCACAGGGTTGTTTTCTTATTGGGGGAGGGCAGGGAATGTGGTAATTGTGATGACCTCTTAAAATAGCATAGTTTGAACTTTCCAAGCAAGGAGATCTCAAAAAAGGCTGATACAGCAAGAGGACTAAAGCAATAACATGTTTAGCAGCAAAGAAATGTGACAAGGGCCTCAACTGTGATTTTATTTTTATTTTATTTTTTGAGGGGGGGGGAGTTCAAAATTATGTATTCAGGTAATTTATTTAATTTATATCACACCTTTCTTCTACCATGTAATCCATTATGGCTTATGAAAAAATTAAAATGGAGTAGAATTGAAATCTTATGAATAATGCAACTTAAACACGCATGAACATTTATATTAGACACATGCTTTTAAAACAGTTTAAAATACATTTAAAACATATAAAAATACATTACAGAGCACATCTCAATAGAAGAAGACCCTTCTGTCACATAGGATGAAAGGCAAAGGCCTGCATAAATCAAAAGGGCTTTGTCTGCTGGTGGACAAAGTGCAGAGAGGGGCCCAGCCAAATCTCTCATGGGAGAATCACGCTGCCTGGGAGCAGTCACCGAGAAGGCTGTCTCCCATGTTGTTGCTGTTGCCATGTGCTTTCTAGTCATTTCTAGCTTATGGTGATCCTAAGGTGAACCTATAGGTGGGTTTTCTTGGCAAGATTTTAAGGGGGGGGGGGAATTGTCTTTGTCTTCCTCTGAGGCTCAGAGAGTGTGACTTGCCCAAGGTCACCCAGAGGGTTTCCATGGCTGAGCATAGATTTGAACCCTGCTGCCCAGAGTGATAGTCCAACTCTCAAATCTCTGCACTGCAATGTTTCTCCTCGTGACTTCACCATTTCTACCATTTAAAAAAAAAATTCTTTTCACCTCCTGTATGAAGAAATGAAGTGAACTCTTATGAAAAATGAGGAAATGAAACTCTTGAGTTATCTATACAGCTGAATTTTCCAATGGAGAATTCATCCAAAGAGCATTTTTTACAACCTATTTCCATTAATTGTACGTATAAGTTGCATATAATTAAATACCAATGCCAGAATCAGTCATACAATTCTATTTGTGTTTTCTATCTACAGCTGTAAAAACTGGACAGTGAAGAACGCTGCCATAAAGAGCATCAACTCATTTGAAATGTGGTGCTAGAGGAGTGTCCTACACATACTGAAAAGACAAATGTGTGAGTCCAAGGGCAAATTAAGCCTCAGCTCTAACTAGAAGCCAATATAGCTAAAATGAGGCTTTTGTATTTTTGTAGAGATCATTAGATAATGTGACTCATTGGAAAAATGTAATACAGTGGTCCCCCGGTTTACTAATACCCCGGTCTACGAAAACCCTGGTTTAAGAAAGAGCCGGGGCCAGAAAAACGGCCCCGGTTTACGGAAAAAAACCCTGGTTTAAGAAAAGAAAGCGGCGGGAAATTCAAATGGTGCGGGGGCTGGTTTAAGGGGCCCCGGTTTACCAACTTTTTGGTTTAAGAAAGGGGTGCTGGAACGAATTAATTTCACAAATCGGGGGACCACTGTATTGCTTGGTAAAATGGAAGGCAGTAGGAAAAGAAGAAAACCACTTTGCAGGTAGATTGACAAGTCAAAGAAACTTTGCCTCTGAGTTTCCAAGACTTGAACAAGTCTATTGATGACACGCTCTTGGAGGTCTTTAATTCATATGGTAACCAGAAATTGAAATTAATTTGAAATGGTAATGGCTGTTTAAAAGTCATGATTGTAGATGGAGTTTTCATTAATAACCTGACAATGGTTGTATTGCCCATTTTCATACCAATCCTTGCACAATTTTGTACCACTTAGGGCTAATTCCTGTGGACATACATCACTTAGGGATGCAATTCTTCACCAGGTTTCTTCTCAAAGGTAGCAATGAGTTATTACAGCAGTTTTGTTCCCACTGCCAGAAAGTCTTTGAAAACCACCCAGTTTTCAAAGATTATTCACAATTTGGGATTTATTCTGCATAACACCCACACATTCTTGTTTTGTGCAATAAACAGGATAATATTTCAATGAAGAAGTAGTAATGCCTGCACATGAAATGCAGTTTTCTGTTGAGAAAACAGTGTTTTCTATATAAATGAACCATGTGCACATTTTATGCCAAATAAATCTCCAATTATGGTATTTTCTGCACAGAAAACAGCATTTTTGCTTGAAAAATAATATTTCTGTATTGAAATATTATTTTCTATGCAGAAAATGCTTTTTCCTGCACAAAAAATGCTGATTTCTGTGCAAAATAGCTGTGCAAAATAACTATATGCAAAACTGAACATAATTAATCCTAAACTGTGAAGATTCTTGTCTATTCAGGATTAATCCCATCAGAGTTCCTCAATACTAAATGAATGACTGAATAAATTAACTTTTTAAAAAAAAAAATCAACATTTTTTGGAATATTTTTTAATATTGTTTCTATCCCCCAAGATCATTGGATAACACACAGGTCTTTAAGTGTGCTGTCATCCTGGTGACATAAAGGTTATAATCTGAAGATCAAATAAGTTGATAATGGGGCTTTTTAGATTGGCAGGAAAGTGTGACATGAAGTTGCCCTTTCCTTAATGCTTAGCAGCTAGACTGCAAGCCCCAGGTGTGCATTTAAAAAGTACAGGGCAGCTAGACTGAGGGGTGTGGGCACGACTTATCTGAGGTCTTTTCTGTGGCTCAGCAGCTACATGGGAAGCTGTCAGAATGCTACAAACACAGGCGGAGCAGCTACAAGGGCGGCAATGAACGCGGCTTTTAGCTGCGCTTTACTTTTTTTCCCTTGCCGGCTGCAAACAGCACAATTGCGCAGGTACATCATACAGGAGTTTATCACATTGCCACACTTCTCCTTTCTGGGCCCTTGCTCCCTCCCTCCTTCCCTCCTCCTCCTCCTCCCGGGGCTTAGAGACTCAGTTGCAGACAGTGGCTGGCGCTCCATGTCCTCCTCCTCCTCCTCCTCCTCCTCCTCCTCCTCCTCCTCCCCCCTCTGGCTGAGAGAGTGTGACTCTTGGGTGAGAGAGTGACTTGCAGCAGCGCAGCAGGAGGAGGAGGAGGAGGAGGAGGAGGAAGGACCCATAGGACTCTGCCCTCAGCTTCCACATTGCCCCCCTGGCCCAGTCCCAGAAGAGCAGGGCACCTTTTTAGCAGCAGCAGCAGCAGCAAAGGAGAAGCAAGGCTGCCTCCTCCTGCGTCCTTCCCCCTCGAGCCCAGGGTCTGCAGGTCCAGAAGGAGGGCCCCGAGTCTCCAGGGAAGGTGGGAGCAGCCAAGCCTCCCTCGCTCCCTGACTGAAGGCCTCTCTCACCTGCCTGGCCCCACAACCAGAAAGGAAAAGGCAGTGAGGAGGACACTGAGGACACTCTGCCGAGTCCTGCCTGCTCCTTATTTATGGTCAGCTGTCACTGAATGGGTGTCTCTGTGTGTGTGTGAGAGAGAGAGAGAGAGAGAGAGAGAGACTATGCATGTCTCTGTGTTTAAATCCCAAGCTGGGGAAGCTTTGCTTTGCTGCAGCCAGGTTGCAAGGGCCTCAGTCCTCTCTGGTCCCAACCTGGCTGGGACTCCCATTGAAGGCAATGACTCTGAAGAGGCGAAAAGGGAGGGAAAGCTGTGCAAGAATCAGGGCTTTTACTGCATCCACACTGGAGAAATAGCCCTTATGGCTCAAAGGTATGGAATTCTGGGAGTTGGAGTTTGTTGTGGGCCCAGAGCAATGCCCCTCAGGGGAGCAAAACAGACCCACATCCCCCAGGCTGCCCCACTCAATCCTCCTCCAAAGGAGGAGGAATGTGTCCGGGAAAGCTGCCAACACGTGGCTGATAAAGGAGTCTTTAATAAACACAATAAAATGGAAACAAATTACCAGTAATTGCTGGCCGTCGTCAAATACAAAGTCCGCAAGGCAAAAGGCAAATTCAATGAGTGTTCCAAGGTCGAGGGTTATCACAGACAGAGATTCCAAAGCCGTTCCAAAGGTCGCAGGTAATGAATAGTCTGAAGTCAAGCCGAGAGTCAAGAGCTTTCGCCGGGAAACCAAGATAAGCTTTGACAAAAGTTTGTCTTCCCTGATCTCTTATATAGCCCCAGCTCCTCCCCTCACAGCTGTTTTAACTTGGCTTTCTCTAACAATCTCCGAGAGCGTCTCAGCCCCTCCCGATCTGCTCTCCTTTGAGTAAAGAAAGGGATTTCTGTCTCTTGCTCCTGTGTCTCTTCCAGGCCTGCAACCTCTGCTGTGGAAAGGCTTTCCTCTGAGGAGACCCCAGGCTGCTGAGGTAGGGGCTGTGCCTCCCTGTGTCCCATAGAACTAGGTCCAGGTTCACCCAAGTCTCCAGGATCTAGCAGCACCATGCTAGGACCTGACCCAGCATACTCTTCCTCACAATCCTCCATGTCCTCCACCTGGCTGTCCCTGACATCACTCCCCCTCCCATTATCCTCCCCCAACCCCTGAGGAGGACGGGGCCGGTCAGGGAAGCGACAATGGAACTCCCGGACCAGGCGAGGAGCATGAACATCCGAGGCGTTCTCCCAGGATCGTTCCTCCGGCCCGTAACCGACCCAGTCAATCAGATACTGTAGCCTGCCTCGGTAATGATGGGAGTCCAGGATCTGGGCCACCTCGAACTCCTGTTCCCCATCGACCAAGACCAGAGCAGGCGGAGGTGTGGCACCGGTGTCAGGCCGAACCCCCGAGGCCGGAAGCAGCAAAGACCGATGGAAGACAGGATGAACCCGCCAGGTCCGTGGCAGTTGCAGCCGGAACGCCACAGGATTCACCTGAGCCACGATCTTATATGGCCCAACAAACCGTGCATCCAACTTGCAACAAGGCCGATGAAGAGGAAGATGGCGTGTGGACAACCAAACCAAGTCCCCCACCTGCAAAGGAGGACCTGGTTGCCGCCGCTGGTCTGCGCCCCGCTTGTAAGCCTCCTTCGCCACTTCAAGCTGCTCCTGCAGCAAGGACTGAGCAGCCCGAAGCTCTTGGAGCCACTGATCCGCTGCAGGAACCGCCGAAACTGGAGCCACAGCTGGAAACCCCCGCGGATGAAAACCTCCAGTGGCGAAGAAAGGCGTTTGCTGCGTCGAGGCATGCACCGAGTTGTTATAAGCAAACTCGGCCAACGGCAGCAAGTCAACCCAGTTCTCTTGCCGGTAACTAGAGTAACAGCGGAGGTACTGTTCCAGTGTCCCATTGGTGCGCTCTGTCTGTCCATTGGATTCTGGGTGATGCGATGAGGACAGGTGTGGAGCCACGTCCAGGAGCCGCAACAAGCTGGTCCAAAACCTGGACATGAACTGGGCCCCTCGATCAGAAATCACACCCTCGGGAAGGCCATGGAGCCGGAAGATGTGTTGCAGAAACATCCGGGCCGTCTCCTTCGCCGTGGGAAGGCCAACACAAGGCACAAAGTGAGCCATTTTAGAAAAAAGGTCCACCACTACCCAGATAGAAGTACAACCGGCAGAGGGGGGCAAGTCGGTGATGAAGTCCATCGAGATGAGCCGCCAGGGCCCTGACGGCGTATGGCAGAGGCAGCAACAAACCTGCGGGCCGTCCCGGGTGATCCTTGGCCCGGCGACACACCGGGCAAGTGTCCACGTATCGGGCCACCTCTGCCCGGACTCGAGGCCACCAAAACTCCCGGGTGAGGAGGTGCAAGGTCTTGCAAAACCCAAAGTGCCCCGCCGGTTTGGCATCGTGGCACAATCGCAAGACCTCCTCCCGACAAGGACCTGTTGGCACATAAAGGCGGCCCCGATGGTACAGGAGGCCATCCCTCAAAGCAAAAGGAGAGGCATCCCCATCCGCCAAATGCTGTGCCACAAACGGGTCCTGGGACTGAAGTTCCCGAACCTGGTCCAACAGCGTGGCGGCCGGTGCGGTGGCAGCGAAATTCTCAGGGCGCAGCAAGGCTGAGTGACACTCCCTGTCTGGATCTATAGCATATTCCGGTTTGCGGGAAAGAGCATCAGCCTGCCGATTCCGGGCCCTAGGAACATACTGGAGTCGGAAGTTGAAGCGGCCAAAAAACAGAGACCACCGCTTCTGCCTCTGAGACAACTTCCCGGCCGTCTGAAGATGTTCAAGGTTCCTATGGTCGGTGTGGACCAGGACCGGATGTGCCGCCCCCTCTAGAAGATGCCGCCATGTATCAAAGGCAGCCTTAATTGCCAGCAGCTCCTTCTCCCAGATCGTGTAGTTGCGTTCGGGAGGAGAAAGCTGCCGAGAATAAAAGGCACAAGGTAGCAGGTGTCCGTCAGCTCCCGCGGGCTGAAGCAGCACAGCCCCAATCGCCACATCTGAGGCGTCCGCCTCTACCACAAATGGAGTCCGTGGGTCAGGGTGCTGCAAGATCGGGGCCGAAGTAAACCTTTGCTTGAGGGTGTCAAAAGCCTTCTGAGCCTCCTCCGTCCACAGGAAGCGGGCTGTACCACGCAGCAGCTGAGACAGAGGGTTTGCCAGGGCTGCATAGTCTGCTATAAACTTCCTGTAAAAGTTAGCAAAACCCAGAAACCGCTGGACATCCTTCCGACATCGAGGAGGCTGCCAAGACAACACCGCCTCCACCTTGGAGTTGTCCATGGCCACACCCTGGGCAGAAATGTGGTATCCCAAAAAATCCACCTCCCGAAGGTCAAATGCACATTTCTCCAACTTTGCGTAGAGGTGGTGCTCCCGAAGTCGTTGCAGAACGGCGCGGACGTGAGTATCATGGGCCTCTTGGCTAGGGGAATAAATCAAAAAATCGTCCAGGTAAATCACCACGAACCTGTCCAAATAGTCCCGGAAGACGTCATTCACGAAATGTTGAAAGACAGCCGGGGCATTACATAGGCCAAAGGGCATGACCAAGTACTCGTAATGCCCATACCTCGTCTGGAAGGCCGTCTTCCATTCATCCCCTGCCCGGATTCTCACTAAATTATAGGCCCCCCGGAGGTCCAGCTTAGTGAAAATCCTTGCATGCCGGAGCCTCTCCAGCAACTCCGGAATCAGGGGCAAGGGGGTACCGGTTCCGAACAGTGATTCGGTTAAGGGCCCGGTAATCATTACACAACCGTAACTCCCCACATTTCTTCTTGACAAACAACACCAGGGCACCAGCAGGGGATCTGGAGGGCCTGATAAACCCCCTCCGAAGATTTTTTTCCAGAAAATCCCTCAGAGCTGCCAGCTCAGGCTCTGAGAGGGAATACAGGCGCCCCGCCGGAATAGGGGCCCCAGGTACCAAATCAATTGCACAATCATAAGGTCTGTGTGGAGGAAGCCGATCCGCCTCCTTTTCATCGAAAACATCGGCATAGTCCCGATATTTGTCAGGCAGCGTCACAGAGGACTCCTTGGCCTCCATTGCTACTGCAGCCAGGACTGTCTCTGGCCAGCAATGCTCCTGACAAAATTCGGAGGCAAACAGAACCTCCCGACGTGCCCATGAGATGTGAGGATCGTGCTTGGAGAGCCAGGGCATCCCCAAGACCAAAGGGAAATGCGGTACATCAGCCAGCAGGAACCGGATCTCCTCGACATGGCCCTGGATCTCCAAGTGCAACCCCAAAGTCTGGTGTGTCACTGGACCCGATCGTAGGAGCCGCCCGTCGATGGTCTCCACTGGCCTCGGCTCGGCTAGGGCCTCCATAGGTATCTGGTGGCAAGTAGCAAACCCCAAGTCCATGAAATTACTAGAGGCACCGGAATCTATCATGGCTCCCAGGGGAATGAGCTCCTGGGTAGGGAGCCTAAGGTTGGCGGCCACCAACAAAGGGTCTTTGCAGCAGGGCGGCCGGAGTGGAGCAGGGTCCAGAGATGCACCCAGGTGAGAGACCCGCTTAACACCTGGGCCCTTCCGTTTCCCTGTGCCGATGTCCGGCGCCCCTTGGCAGGGCACTCCCTGGCAAAATGTCCAGAAAGCCCGCAATATAAGCAGAGGCCCTCTCTCCTCCTCCTCTCCTTCTCGGCCCCAGTGAGTCGTGGCCGGGCTCCTCCTAGCTGCATTGGTTCCTCTGCTTGTCCGAAGGAAGCAGCCTCAACGGAAACTGTAGGCGTCGCTGATATAGGCAGTGGAGGGAGAGGCAAGTCTGATCGACGAGCCTGTCTGCGGGCTGCAAGGAGGCAGTCCAGGCGGATCGCTTGGGCAATCAAGGCAGCCAATGTAGCAGGGGGCTCTGAGCGAGCCAGTTCATCCAGGATGGGGTCCGACAACCCCCAACGAAACTGGGCCTGCAGAGCACTGTCGTTCCAAGTCAAGTCCTGAGCGATGAGGCGGAAGGCTGTAGCATATTCTGCCACAGAGCCCTTGCCTTGCTGAAGCGTCTTAACCTGATGCTCTGCAGTCTCCATCTTAACAGGATCTCCCCAGGTAGCCCTCATCTCCTTCAAGAAGTCCTGCAAGCTGTTGAGGACAGGGCTATCCTCATTGAGATAAGGAGTGGCCCATTTACTTGCAGGCCCAGAAAGCAAACTGATAATGAAGGCCACCTTCCTTGCATCAGTAGTGAATTCTGTGTCTCTGATTTTAAAGTGCAACTTGCACTGAGCTAGGAAACCTTCAAGTTCCTTTCTATCACCAGAATATTTCTCCGGCATTGCAATGAGAGATTTCCCTGGTGGGTGGGAATGTACTTGTTGATGAAGCAAAGCCAGACTCTGCCGCATTTGACCCATTCCCTCGGCGAGCTGTCTGTTTTGTTCTAACAGTTCCTTTACTAACGAGCTCTCCGCCATCTTATCAGCCTGATTATGGTCAAAGCTTATTCTGTCCGGGAAAGCTGCCAACACGTGGCTGATAAAGGAGTCTTTAATAAACACAATAAAATGGAAACAAATTACCAGTAATTGCTGGCCGTCGTCAAATACAAAGTCCGCAAGGCAAAAGGCAAATTCAATGAGTGTTCCAAGGTCGAGGGTTATCACAGACAGAGATTCCAATGCCGTTCCAAAGGTCGCAGGTAATGAATAGTCTGAAGTCAAGCCGAGAGTCAAGAGCTTTCGCCGGGAAACCAAGATAAGCTTTGACAAAAGTTTGTCTTCCCTGATCTCTTATATAGGCCCCAGCTCCTCCCCTCACAGCTGTTTTAACTTGGCTTTCTCTAACAATCTCCGAGAGCGTCTCAGCCCCTCCTGATCTGCTCTCCTTTGAGTAAAGGAAGGGATTTCTGTCTCTTGCTCCTGTGTCTCTTCCAGGCCTGCAACCTCTGCTGTGGAAAGGCTTTCCTCTGAGGAGACCCCAGGCTGCTGAGGTAGGGGCTGTGCCTCCCTGTGTCCCATAGAACTAGGTCCAGGTTCACCCAAGTCTCCAGGATCTAGCAGCACCATGCTAGGACCTGACCCAGCATACTCTTCCTCAGAATCCTCCATGTCCTCCACCTGGCTGTCCCTGACAGAATGAGGGAAGAAGGACTCTTTGGGGAGAATTAGAAAAAAAGGGGGGGAGTTTTCTCTCTTTGCGAAGCCCCTGGCCCTGGAGGAAGGAAGACAAAAGGGTCCTTGAGGGGCACAAGGGGCCAGGAACAGGGCAAGAGAGAGCTTGCAGGGCGCAAAAGGGAGAGCCTTCCCCCTCCCTCTTGCCTCCTGTCAAAAACAGCTGCTTTTCCTCCTGGACACAGCCGGGGAAGACCTGGGGGCCCGGAAGCCAAAACAAAACGGAGTACCATGGGAATTGACGTGGGGGCAATCCCAGGGCTAAACTACAGATGCTTTTCACATCAGCACACCTTTGAATTGCAATTGCACAGGTACAGCATACAGTGGTCCCCTGGGTTACAAAGGTAATCCGTTCCGGATTACCTTTCGTAACCCGGAAGCATTCGTTTCCCGGGGGACCGCTATTTTAAACGGACCGCGCGGCCGATTTAAAGGGGCCGTGCGGTTTTTTTTTCGTATCCTGGGGGATCTTTCGTATCCTGGGGGATACTTTAGCGGTCCCGCCGGTTTCATACCCCGGGGTTTTCGTACCCCGGGGGATTTGTAAACCGGGGGACCACTGTACAGTCAAATTATCATTGCCAGGGGAACTGCGCAGTTGCACAATTGCGCAATTCGCAGCCGGCAAGGCATTTTTTAAAAAAAGGTTCAGCAGTTTATCATTGCTGTTTCTCTACCTTTTTTAAACTGTGCAGTTGCACTGGTGCATCATGAATGAACCCCCTTATTTTGTGAAGGAATTGACATGTTATCCACAGTAGAATAACAGTAACGGCATCCCAGAGTCCCTACTGCACATGTCTAGGGTTCGGATTAGGGCTGGAGCTAGGGTTTGGGAGCTTTAAAAAACTTCGCGGTTAAACCCCAGCTTTTACACCTGCAGGGCATTGAGCGTTTTAATTAGAAGTGAACTCCACACCACGCATGCTCCCAACCCACGATCCATTATGCTCCGCACCTGGAGCGCTGCCTTTAAATGGGCGCCTTAAAGAGACAGAGCCCCATTTAACTGCGCAACTACACCTTAGTCTTTAGATGAACTAGCGCTATCACACAGTTTTGAAAAAAGGAGTGGGGAAATCAAGCACCTTTTTAAAGGCGATTCTTCTCCCTTAAAACGCCAAAATAGCGTTTTCATGGCACACTTTCCCTTTTTCTCATCTAAAGGCTGGGCTTTCATGCATCCTTCATCACACCTCTTTTTGCCAATCTAAAATGGGCCAATGTTCCAGATCAGGAAGAAGAGAGTTTATCTCTTTCCATGTATATTTACCTCTATATCTACCCTTTCCATGTATATCTACCTCTAAATTTTAGGACTGATAACTCCCCTCACCAAACAAATTCCACTGTGTTTATAGTTGATGAATGAGGATATTTTTGTAATTTTTTAAGGCTATAGTAGTGACATTTGCTGATGGATTTGGACGGGTTCACTATGAGTAGTAGGATATTTCCTCCCAACCTTTTTTCTTTTTTCTTTTTTTTAAAAAACCTTTTTTAGCTTCTAAAGGTGTTATTGTCACTACTTCATCTTGAGGAATGCTAGGATTGGTACTTTGGTTAGATACTTATTAGGTATAAAGATATCCTGAGAAAGGATTTTTTTAAAAAAATACTAGCAATAGCAATATCATTTCCATTCTATATTGCTTCATATTGAACTAAGCACTCTGTAAGTGGTTTACAACCTGTAAACCAATTGCCCCCAACAATCCAAGTACTCATTTTACTAACCTATGAAAGGATGGAAGGCTGAGTCAACCTGGAGCCCTCTGGAATCAAACTCACAACATTTTGGCTGCAGTACCAACATTTAATTACCACACCACCAGGGCCCCCTGATATTGCAGACAGACACCCAGAATGTTTTTCTGGAATATTCTGGTGAAAAATAGCAGTAATCAATAAAATGCATTCTTCTTTTACACCCAAATTATCAAAGGTATGGGGGGGGGGGGTGGAGTGGGCACTCAGAAGCAGTTAACAAGATGCAGTCTTCAGCTGCATGTAATAATGAAATAAAACAAACAAACAAACAAATGGTATTACCACTGCAGCTAAATAAAGGCCATAGCCATCAAATTAACTCCTTCTTCCCCTCTCCCAAATTTCCTTTTCCCTCTCCTCTAATTCAAGATGAAAGTTCTGTAGTGAGAATTTCTGGCTTATCCTAAGTTAAAAATGTCTTAGAAAAGTTTGAGAAATCTTTACACAGTCATTTAAAATAAAGCTGCAACAGTAAGGCGATCTTATCTCTATTACGAATTCATTAAAAAAAAAACCTCACCTCTAACCTAGGAAATAAGAGACATTCCATTTTAGAAATAAATATGTGATTTTTAATCTTAAAATATCACTTTGTTGCTCAATGTGCCATCAAATACATGACTGTTTTTTCTTCAGTGGCTTACTGTGAGACAAATGCAATTATACTCATCCCTAATGGCAAAAACATTTAAGAATTTTTCTTAATTATTAGCACAGCAATTGTGTACACTCCACAGTGTTTAATGATCCTTTTCAGACTTTATGGAAATGTTTATTCTTTTAAACATCCTGATTAAACAAATAAAACAAGGGGAAAACTTTCAAACAACTCTTCAACTACTATCTTCTAAAAGCATGGCAAGATGAACTGTAGTGGATCAGCTAAAAAGGTGTGCTTGTTCCACAGGGCATAGTCATCTTGCACTTTAAGCGAGGGATGGAGAATGTGCAGCTTTCCTGACAACATTTTGAGGCTCTACACATTTTTTAAAATAAAAATAAAAATGCTTATACCACCCTCTGAGAGGTAAAAAAACAACAATGGGGAGGGGGTTGGAGAGAGAGAGAGAGAGAGAGAGAGAGAGAGAGGGGTTCACCAAATCAGGTTCTGGTTTTGCTTCATGGTTACATAAAGGCTTCTCCCAGTGTGGACCAACTTATAGCTGTAGTCAATTTTGGTCTTATATGGGGAGAGGGACACAGATTGCAAGCTCCTTTTTAAAGAACTGGTGACCAAGAGAACACATGGCAGGTCCAGTAGTCATTGTAAAACTTCTATTCTCTTCCAACACCTTTTTATTTTTAGAATCTAGCTACTATCCCATCTGAGCTTTACATTAGGTGCTACTTCTCCTCTGTGGATTTGTCTCATTGTGTTGTCATCATGCAAGAACATGGAAAGCATGAAGTCATAACAAAAGAAGCTTTGCTGCACCAGCTTGCCACGCTGATGTTAATGTAGCTCTTAGGTTGTGATTCTACTTCATTAAGTTAGTTGTTCTTGCAACCTTACCCGGTATGGTTGTTGTTGTTGTTGTTGTTGTGTGCCTCCAAGTCATTTTTTGACTTATGGTGACCCTAACTGTAGGGTTTTCTTTCATCAGAGGGGTTTGTCATTGCCATCCTCTGAGGCTGAAAGAACGTGACTTGCCCAAGGTCACCCAGTGAGTTTTTATGCTGAAGTGTGGAACTGAACCATGATCTCCAGAATCATAGCCAAACACAAAAACCACTACACCATGTTGGCTTTCTGTTGATCCAGATCAGCTTTGATATTTGTAATGATTTCAACTGAAGTTTGGCTTGCCGGTGTGTTTGCAAATATTACAAGAAAGAGATATACTACAGGTCTAGAATGAGAGGGGGTATGTGGGATGGAATTACAAAATAATACAGGTGCAGGAAAATTTATATTTCCTGCTGTAGAAATATTCATTTGGATGGCTTGTAAAGCTGGCTTGCAAAAAGTATCATCTTGAGTCTAGTCCCTAACATATGTAAGAAAGTTTCCAATTGCAACAGAGAAACAGAAACCTGACAATTCTTATAATGTAATCATCCATTAAGATTTTTTTTAACATCCTACATCTCATACAAAGAGAAAGAGCACAGAAAGGGTGAGGAGAAAGATCAAGTGAAGGCTTGAAGGAAACCAAATCTTAGCATCTTGGGTTTACAGGGATTTTTCTATTGATCTTTGAAGATGCTGCATTAGTTTCTCTCACCTTTGTTGAGAGACTGCAAGACTGTAATGAAACATGTTTTTACCTATGATGCATCTCTGAGATCTTCTGAGAGTTCATCCATACAACCATTTCATATTGTTGTTGGGAGCCTCTAGGCACATGCTCTGGCTTGCCTTCTATTGATGAATGTCACATTCATATGACAGAGTAAGTCTTTCTGTTATCACACATGGGAGAGAGCTGTTGACCTGAACTATACCTTGTGATATTTGCAATTGTCACATAGAGATGCACATTAGCCTTGGCTTACAGTATCACTGTGGGACTTTTTAAAAGTACAGAGATTTGTTTAGACCAATGCTTTAGCATCATGTCTCCTGTTATGAAGCACACTGATTTAAAATGGGCCAAATAGCAGTGAGAGCAGCACAAGTTGGGGGTGGGGAATTACCATGTTATCACGCTTCATCAACAGCTTTTGTACTTTATTATATAATCTCTTTTGATCTAGCCCTTTAAATTCCCAAACTGTATATTAATCCTAAAGTTACTGAGAATTAATCTGATGATTCAGACAGCACATAGTCTTGCCAACACAGCCTTAACTGAGGGATAGACAGTGACAAGTTGTATTGGTCTGGTCTGTTTCTGAGGGATAGAATATGAGAAGTTGTATTGGTCTGGCCTGTTTCTGAGACTCATTACTCTAATGAAAATGAAGAACTAATAAAGGGCACATACCATTCCTTGATCATCTCACTTTTTCACAAATTCATACAACTAAGTGCAACTGTTTGACTGTGGAATTCTAGGTATTCAGCATGACCTCTGTGTTGCAAATTCCTATGTAGATATTGCACTTCTGCTGTTTTCCTCATTTTGTTTTATCATTGTCACCCAATGTATTGCTATTCAATGAAGAAGAGAGTAGATGGCAACGTTCTTGCATATGAGGCATTGATTTAACTACTGGTGAGGATGCAGACCTCTAATAAGACCTGTTATTATCTTCTTTATGAGCCAGTGTGGTGTCTCATTCATATATATATATATATATAGTGTTGGACTACAATTCTAGAAACCAGGATTCGAATCCCTACTCAGCCCTGGAAACCCAGTGGATTACGGTGGGCAAGTTACACTCTCTCAGCCTCAGAGGAAGGCAAAATCAACTCCCCTAAACAACTCCTGCCAGAGTATGTCAGTAATAGGTTCACTTTATGGTCACCATAAATCAAAAACATCTTGAAGGAACACAACAACAGGTGTGAGAAATAATGTGAGAAGTGTGTTTTTATTACTGTAATGAGTAATGACAAAGGGTTACTTTAAAAAAAAAACTTTTTAAAGGGATGGAATACATTGCTTTTTAGAAGTAACTTTCCAAACTCTGGTACAGAATGTTCCAAAACTGTACTATCCAGCTGCATTGAATTTAATGTCCATTATCTAATTCTCTTCCAATTACTCTATATCAATAAGCAAGATTTATATGAAAGTAGCTGTGAAAACACTTCTATACACTAGCCAGGAGCACGAAATGGGATATGCATTTCAATTAAACTTTGAATTGTTGGTCCACCAAAAGCCTTGAATAGCATCCATACAAAGTTGCTCATTCTTATGCTCATCTGACTAACATCATCCTGTGGAGTTTTCCTGGTTGTCTGAGTCCAGAAGTGGGAAAAAAACAACCCCCCCCCCAAATCAGACTATAATATATAACTAAAACAACAAGTTTCTCATATGGACTAACATATGTATGTGGGAGGCTGTTATTTTGCTTAACCAGTAACAACTCTACAGATCAACTAAATATTAAATCAAACAGCAACGCTGGGTAGAAGAGAAGGGATGGGCAATGAGAGGACATAGATATCCACAGAACACTATTTGTTTCAGCCCCAGGTGATAGCCCCTTGGCATTCCTTTAATTGGCATTCCCATTGATTGTTCAACATGAAGGAAAGAAACTAGATCAAGCCGGTACCAATTTTTTTTCCTTTAAAAAATGCTTGTTTCTTTTCAATAGACCTTCATCACCTCATTGTAACCACCAAGGGAGCAACATGCAGGCATTGAACTTTACTTGCAACACCTTGTTTCATGTTCTGCATGACCCTGGAGAAACCTGTAGGCATATAAATCAATACTTGAATGCAGTCTTCCATCTCAACAGCAGAAAACAGAATTCCCATCATAGTGCTATTTTATTTATCATTTGGAACATAGTGCTGCAACTTGTCAAGACAATATTGTTCCGCACAAAGAAATTTAGGAGCAAAGATTCAGTTTTGTGCATGGATAGCTCATCTTACACATCTTCACATCACCTACAAAATGGCCCTCTCTAATCTCTGTGGTTCATTTTATAGACAGTAATAAAATGCACATATTGAGGTAATAGTTAAATATGATTCCTTATATATGAAATGTCCAAGCGTCTAGTCAAGAGTAAAGAATTGTAATTCATTTGGTTCCATATCAACAGGGGGACTACTTAATAATTTTTTGTATGGTCAGTGTTCAGAGGGATTTATCATTTCTGCTTTACTTCCAGAAAACAATGGTGAGGCAATTAATAGAATCTTTATTTTAAAAATGGACAACTGAAGCTGAAGTAATGAATCACTCAAGAGTATTATGCAGAGCCTATAAATTATTTGTAGTTGTGATAGTTCTAAACCTAAGTTATCCACAATGCAGTGTTCACAGCATAAAATGGTAACGACAATGAATATACACAGAAAAAGCATATAATTAATATAAAGCAGTGTGTATGTTAAAAAACAACAACAACAGTACAATGTTCTTTCAAATCCCACCCATATATTAGAGGATTTTTAAAAAAAAAAATAGAGGAAAAGAAGGCACCAAATATCAATTTCATTATGATTTTGCTAATCATGCCTCCCACGTAAAAAGTATGACTGTCAGAAACAGAGACTTGCCATGCTGTCTAGGGATGATGTCTGGGAACACATTTGGAGAATTCAGGTTAGTAAAGGCTAATCTAGAAGGAGCATGGAAATGACAGTGTCCCAACTTATTTTTGTTACATTTCTTGAAACCCCACTTGCAATCTCACCTTTATCTTCTGTATTAAGTTCTGAGACTCCAGTCACTTGTAGAATTTTTTTAAAAAATGCACATTTTCTTCTTTTTAAAAACAAAAACAAAGTATACACCTTTTTATAAATATTGCTTTGTAATGTGCAAACTTTTATATGCATTTATTTCACTGAAAAATATTTGAACTTCCACTAGTTCAGCGCAATCAACAGAACTGCAAACTATGAAATTATCTCCTAGCAAAGGGCGCCAAAGAGATGACAAAGGATATTTCTGTGCCTGAACCAGATGGAATGTTTTTTGAAGTTTTCCTTAGGTTAAAAAAAAAATCTTGAGAATTTTTTAAAGCACATTCCTAGTTTTCTTGAAAAGTTAATGAAATCTGGGTGATTTTTTTAAAAAAAATTATGCAACTTTACATAAAATATATTTGGGGGGGGGTGCAATAAACATCAACCACAACATACAATGGTCTAGATGATCTAGTTTGCAAAATGTTTAGTCTTATATCTTTTAGTTAACAACACTGCTGGGCTGGGGGCACTAATCCATTGCTATTGCTCTTTGTGTATGACTCCTATGGAGTGTAAAGATACCTGGCTAGAAAGATGCTATAAATTCATTCATGTGCTTTTATATAGTGTTTTATTTTTCTCCAATCAACAAGATACAATATCAGATCAAGTGTTGGATGTGCATTAGCTTAGTGTCTCCCAGGCAACATAATTCTACTCACTTCTCTTTCGTGACAATGTTCATTGACAGTGCTACGCTACCTTTTTCATCTGGTGTCTGAACTACTTCAAAAGCCACCACTTCTGGTCCTGTGGATTACCTACAATATAGGGGGGTAATTACTAGATGGGTTGGGTGCAGAGTTTTAAGCTAGCTGCTGCTTTGTCATGCCACAGTAGCTTTGTGGCATTTTGAGTGCGATCAAGGTCTTAGTCTTACCACTGGAAGCTATTAATAGTCTGCGTTATTTCTACATTGCTGTGCTTTAAGGAATATTTCATCTTACTTTCAAAGATTGAAGGCAAGTAGGCTGATTGTCACCAAGATGGAAAGAAAGCTTAGGCAGGTTCCATCTATGTTGTTTTGTCTGAAAGATGACCCAGCTTCTCTTGGAATATCAAGGCACAATATATTTTCAGTGGTATCTAATAACCCCAACAATCTAAAACTGAAAAATATACAGTATAACACACATATATCAGCACACTAACACTAATCTAATTATACACAATAACTTCCAGTTCTCTAACATCTGGATGAGTTATTTGAAAAAAGAAAAGATTTATCTTTGTCCTGTTCTTACTCTATATAAAAAAACAAAAAAACACAGAATTTATAGATGAAAAATAAATTAAGATACTCATGGAAGGATATGAGTAAACAAAAAACAGACTGTGGTTTTTTTTACTCCTACCCTTCCACGGGTATCTTAATTCATTTTTCATCTATATGTTCTATGATACCCTGTAGCCAAATACAACTATAATTACTAGATTTCTAAATTTCTAACCCTAAATTCAAGTAAGAGATAGCAATTTTCTTTTAACGTACATTATTGTATTATGTTACAAGATCATTCTTCTATTCGTTTTTATAATGCAAACACTGATGTAAGCTTCATATTTATGAAAGAATCAGTTAAATAAAAAAAATACTACATTCTGTTATTCTCATTTTACTTCATTTCAATTACCCCCCCCCCCCCACCGCCGTTCAAAATGAAATTATCTATAACCTTTCTGCAATCATCAAGATATTTGTTTGAATTTTCATAATCAAGGCTTCTGGCTAATCTTTCTGTGTCAATTATTTAGTGTAACTTTGAATCCCATTCTGCCATATCTGGGATCTTTTCACTTTTCCCAGTATTTAGCAAAAAGCATTCTGGCTGCTATGATCATGTGGAATAATATTCTTCCATGCTTTTTCGCGTTTTGTTCATCAATCATATTTAATAAGAAGACTGCAAGCTTGGTTTTAAAATCTATTTGTAATATCTTATTAATTGTGTGATGTATTTTTTCCCATTTTTTTCTTTCTCTTATTGCAGGTCCACCATATGTGATAAAGTGTACCCTTTTCCTTATGACACTTCCAACAATGAATATTTGTTATATCATAGTTTTTGCTTATTTTGTCTGGGTCAGGTACCAATGGTAGGAAATCTTATAGTGGTTTTCTCTCAAGTCATGACTCCTTGTATAACTCCGGCCCTGTACAGATTGGTGCTTTGAGCCAGTTGGGGGCTGAAAGTAGGGCTCAGTAGGGCTGGGGTGTCCACACCCCCCCACCCCTACTTTTGATGCATGTGCACCATTAAGGCACTCACCCATCCAGATGGCAGGTGTCATACCTACACATGTTTGGCGCAGCACCCAAAGGCGCTGGCTGGAAAGGGCATCACCATGGTGACTGCATCTTTGACGTCCTTTCTAGGAAGATGCTCAAAGCAGCTTCTTTTTGCTCATGAGAGGGAGCAGATCGTTGCTGTGCTGTGTGTTTGCTGCAACAACAATCCAGGGCTAAAAGGAGGACTTCAAAGTATGAAAAA
This sequence comes from Urosaurus nigricauda, assembly GCA_034509955.1. NCBI lineage: Eukaryota > Metazoa > Chordata > Lepidosauria > Squamata > Phrynosomatidae > Urosaurus > Urosaurus nigricauda. The sequence continues at coordinate 118,347,772 of JAOEGL010000004.1, read as the reverse complement.
TCAGCAAGAAAGATAGTGTGCATTTTAAGACAGAGTTGTCTACTTAGAAATAACTACTTGGAAATTAGTTAGTTCAGGCATTGAACTCTATCCACTGGACCTTTGGGGCATTATAAGTATTTATGCAATGTTGAGACAGTGTGTTGATATTGAGAGATGAAGGAGATATCACATTACCAAATGGAGCGGAGCTGTATTGTTTCACTTGATCTCACCTTCAGGCCTCTGCTGGTTCTTCCCCAGACATTCATACATTCACTTTTACTGGCTGCAATGTGTGGATGGGGAAAGCAGTGTAGGCCAGATATTGGTGATCTTGTGATATTTCCATTACTCAATTGACATGTGAAAGGGGTGACTGGAGTCAAACTGGCAGGAACCCAATCTCCCATTGTATGTTTAATTATATGTATATATGTCATCACAATGGTAGAGAAAATAGAAGGAAAATCAAGAATAATATCTAATTGCACAAAGAAAAACAAAGAAAAACTACAGACATAAGCCAACTGGAAAAACTTTTAAAGAGAAAAGCAGAGATTTCCCCAAGACTATTTTCTAGAATGAGAGAATAAGAAGAACTGTTGAAGGAGCACAGTTTTTCTTTTCAGTCTTCCCATGTCTTTGCACTTTCCACAAAATTGTGTCTCTGAACCTATTCACAGCAGAAGAGCTTCATGTCTTAAGGATTCTAGAATGCTTTCCTGGGAGTAGCACAGATAAATTAATCCTTTTGTTTTTAATATTTCGTAAATGGTGCCTATTGGAGACAGTATAGCAAAAGATCAATGATCCAAGGTCAAGATCCTATAACTATGATGACAGAGAGCTCCATCACCATAGTTATGTCAGATAATACCACCCCCGCAAAAAAACTAACTTTAATCTGGCAAGTAGTGAAGTATTTCTAAGTATTGTAGATCAGAGTTCTAGAGAATGGCATCTCCAGCACTGTTTGGGGTCACTGAAGCAGCATCCCAACCTCCAGCAGTTCAAAAATGCTTTAGTCAGGGTTCTGCCAGGTTTCAAAAGTAATTTGGGGGGAGCAAGAGTCACATTTGGCTGCTCATGACTGTAAACATGAATCACAAAGGTTGCAAGACTGTTAGTTTACAATGTTGTAACTGCTGAACACGGTGTCAGGCAATATATTTTATGCATATTTGGCCTAGATATACATTTTGCCTACATTTTTCTCTGACATACACATTTTTTATTTTCTGAGCTGAAAACTGCATCACAGATTTATGAGAACTGGGCAGTCTAAAAGACTGCACAGCACAGCTCAAATCTGCATATTCATTTGGAAAGTGTGAATTAAGTTGCTTCACATGGTGACTTATACTGGGGCATACTGGAGGACACAAAGTGTATCTTGAAACATTCACAGTTCCCAGAAATTCTCCTTCCATTTCAGAGAGCTTGGAAAAAAATTGTTATCCCAAAGGAATTTGCTGCTATAGAACTTCTTCTGAGAAACCCCCAGCAAAGAAACTCCTGGGATTTAAAAGAAAACTTATAAAAGAAACTTCAAAGAACCTCCTGGGTTTTTGAGAACAGAGCCTGTTTGAAAAATAAATAATGGAATATTAGCAATAATGATCACTGAACAGTATCAGTGTTGGCTGGTGGCTTCCATTTAGGACAATTAATCAGCTCTTGCATTCATTACAAACTTTAAATGAACCTTTAGATGAAGGTGCTCAGCCTTAGTCCCAAAACAGTCTCAAGTTCAAACTAAAATGCAGAGCAGATTCTGCTGCCAGTGGTACCCTTGATGGAAAACTTTGGTCAGTGTAAAAACTTTACATTGTTTTGTCTTATTTTTTCCCCTTCCCATATTAAAGATATATATTTCTGTTGATAAATTGTAAGCAGTGTTTCATCTCATTCTTTGTTAATGTTCATATCAGCAAAACACAGCAGGAGATAATTACGTTAGATATATCATAATGCCAGAAAACAAACAGACAAATGTGAAGTCTTCCCATCCCCAGTTTACGCAAATGTTTCTATTATGATGATATTTTTATTTTCTGAGTTTCTTTAAAATACAATTTATATGAATGGATTTGTGGGCATAAGTGAAAGTTTATAGAGGAGAAAGAGAAGCTGTATTCTGTCATTATATGATAATGAGATTCTCTATGAATTTTAGCTGACTACAAAATGTGCAAGGAAATAAAATAAAACTAGATTAATTTGCATCTTGATTTTCAATGTACAAGCAGTACACATGAGACAACTGTCATACTATTTCTTGCCGAATTGTCATTTTGTCTGATAAAAACAAAACACATTTACTGAAGCCCAAAGTGAAAGCATATCTGTTCAGTTTGATTGAATCTACTTCTATAAGTATCCTCCTTTCATATATGAGTAGTCAGATACATCTGAAAAACATTGGAAAATACTACTTATGACAATAATTTGATCTGTTAGTTGATGGTGTAGATTTATTTTGTCCAAAAAATCACACATTTGGGTACTTGTGTGTTAGGACTAACAACCCAGTTCATATGCACCAGCAGTTCACATTGTCAAAAGAAGCTCAGGTTGAAGTTTCACAAATACAACTAGTTCCAAAAGTTGCTATTAATATGGGCTTTTCATCTTTGTCTTTGAGACTGTCCCTATTGCCTTTATCAGTCATGGAAGGGGAAAATATGCTGGTACAGGCATCAAGATCATCTGTATTCATAGGCAGAAACACTGTAACACCTGCCATATTCAACAATATTTTATATAGCGAAAGAAACCAAGCCTTTATGCATGTTACTCATGTGTTTGGCTTCACCATTTGAAAGATAAGAAGGGCTGTACTCCTAGTCCCACACCTGGTGCCTCCATCATATTAACCCTCGCTTGATTGGTGTAGCTGGAGTGGGGACAAGAGGGCATTGCCCCTAAATATGAGTTATCCCTCCAGTGACATTCTCCTTTAGTCATGCACATTTCTAGCATCTCAGCATTTAACATTTCAGTTGAGCATTTAGAAATAAAATTTGGCACCTAGAGAAAACAGGAAAGCAAATGTACCAAGGGAATGCAAAAACAGTAAATATAAGAGTCTTGAGTGTGAACAATTTTAAAGTATCTTGCTCTCTTCAATACTAGAAATTTCTGGATTGAAGCAAAAATATCTTTATTCAATAAATTTATGCAATAATTAAATATCCATATAATTAACATTTACAATAATATTAAACATCCAAACATCATTATCATTCTAACATATAGTTCATAACATCTTTAATCCTTTCCAGGTTTGTTTATCCATTCTACTTTCTTTATACATTCCCCCCAAACCTTATATATCCTTTCATCCTCTTCTCATCCATTATTTCCTTCTCCTCTCTCATCCTACTTTCTTTTCTCACATCTCTCTAGACTACCTCTTCCTCCTCTCTCCATTCTTCATTACTTAAACATCTCTTCACCATATTCTCTGACTTAATCCACAAGACTGAAGAAAAACTTGATGGAGGACCAGATCTTTTTAAAATAATAATAATAATAATAATAATAATAATAATAATCTGTGTTTAAGTGCAGCTGCTTTTCTTGTAATTTGAATCCATTGTTTCGTGTTTAGTCTCTGGAACAGCAAAGTGCTTGGAGTGCTCCTCAGCTATTACTGGTATATACAGATGCAAATGGTCCTAAATGTTGCCCAGCCTCTTACAAAGTAATTTCCCCAATATTTAAAGTAATGCTGACATAGTTGGTGGGGACCCTGCAGTCCTTTCCACCTTTCATTGAATAATATCACAGCCCTACAGCAAGCTCAAGTATCTAAATTTTCCTCTGCAGTCTCACTCAAAATTACAAAAGGAAGTAAGCTTCCATACTTCCTGATGCCATTTTGAGAGTGCTTGTAGAGGAAAACAGAAGTATTTAAAGGAATCCAGGATGAAATGCAGTTTGCCAAAGAGACACTTTGACAGAAAAGCTTGTTTGCTTTCATGTGTTTGGGGGCATTCTGTGTGGTTTGGGAGCAAAAGTTGACCTCAGATCACACAACTTTTTTAAAAAAGAGACTGGGAAATGAGAGATTTTAGGGGTCGGGTGGGGTAGGGTGGGGTGGGGTGCAGTGGCTACGAAGGTCGGGTGCAGTGGCCACATATAGCCAACATAGGGAGTCTGTACACTGAGGTTTTGCACAAGACAGCAGCAGCAGACAGTGCATTTTTTAAACAAAATTCAAAATGGCAAGAGTTGCCAACTGTACTTTCTGTACCTGATGCAGAGAGAAGTAAGTTCTTCTGCCAGCTCATGAGCTGGAATCATCATCATCATCATCATCATCATCATCATCATCATCATCACTATACTACTTTCCATTTCTGGGGAAGACCAAGTCAAGGACAAACTTTCTTGCTTTTACTGACATTTCCACATAATGCTATGACAAAAAGGATTCCACTCATGTACACAGATTTTGATTATTATTTTTCCTTCCCTTCACATACTAAATCTCTCCCCATGTCAAGCACAATACACTCTTTATTTATTTGCTAATGAGACTAGGGTTCCAGCATGCAGTAGTTATTGATCCCATTGGCTCCGCTGGCACTTGTCTCTCATTCAGGGGACAGTTCCATCCTTCAAAAATGTTTCAGCCTACATTGAAAGAAGACATTTCAGCTTTGTTTGTCTCTGTACTAATACTTTCCTCTCATAGAGGGAAGAAGGGGGAAAGGGAGAGAGGAAGGGAGGAAGAATCAACAGAGGCAATCAGAAGAAACAGACTGCTGACAGCCATTTGGGAACAGGTTGCTAACAATGCTAGTTAGTAGTGGCATAAAGGGAAATGGAGTTTTGTTATCCTAGAATTTAAATGCACTTATTTAGTTACACGTTAGCAAGGAGCACAAAAACTCTTGCTTATATAGCAGATTGGACAGCAGTGACAAAAGTGAACAGTTAATCAAAGAGGCACTTTCAAGGAGATGAAGAATTATGTTTCCCATTAATCCTGAAATGTACTTTCCCTGCAGTAATGGAAAGATACTAAATATTCATTGCAGCTCTACAAATGTTCAAACTTGTGATTTTATTCTTCCCTTAGTCTGTTTGGAAAGCAAAGCTGATTTTAGTAGGCAACACAACAAATAAAGCTATTCATTTCTTTTAAAATCCCACAGAAGCTGGCTTTCTGATAGGGATTTATATCACAGATAAACAAAGCAAGGAAAGGGAGGGGTAGAAAGAAAGAAATGAATAGAATTATAAGAACAGATGAATATTAGAAAGATGAGATGTGCCTGAAAGATGAGGTGCAGGAAGTTACCCAATGAGTGAGATTCTACTCTAGGAAATTGATTTCATAGCTATAGACTCTGGAGGAGAGGAATATATTTTGCTTTTGCCTATTAATTCAGAACAAAAGGAGTCTTCTGCCACTGGGAGGATTCAGTGTGAAACAGGAAAGAATTATTAAGAGTTTTCCTCCCTACAAACTCAACATTTCCTTAAGGGAGAAACTGCTTGAAAAACAATTACAGACACTCCTCCTGGGAATACAATCATTATTCAAAGCTAGACAAATGAAAATAATGGTTAACATGGGACAAGTATCATACAGCCTAATGGTTTCCATAATGAGGCATGTCTTTGTGTGGCCATAGAAACAACACATGAAATTCCATGCTTGTTCAATGTCCATGTCTTATCTGAGAGTAAAGCATTTGTGTTTCTTAATGGCACAGAATCCAATGAAACTACCAGCACATTAAGATCTGCTAAGACATCATTAAAAATGAGTGATTTAATCAATCCTGAAAGGGTGAACAAGTTTGAAAAACATCAAAATGAAGCATAGGTTGCTAGGAAAAGAAATTGCAGAAGGATACACTCCTTTGTAAACAATAAACTTTCAGTAAAGTCTAAGAGAGGCAGCTTAGACTGTGGTATTACACAAAATGCTCATATTAAGGTTCATCAGTACTTAATTAGAGGAGTTAAAAGTTCTTCTACAAACTGTATTCCCTGAAGACTACATGATATCTCAACCTCAAACATATTCTCACAAAATCTTGAAATAACTGCTCTAGCCACAACATACCTCATGAGTCTTTTTTAAATATTCTCTACAATACAGTTGGTTAGTTATAGATATTGTTTCAGTGCCTGCTTTATTTTTAATAGTTATTGGCAAGAAAGTGATTTCAAATATATATTTGATTCCCAAATTAAAACAATAACAGCAACAGAGTAGAATGAAGACAGGAATCTAGTTCCCACTCTCCTGATAGCAAGTGTAAATAGATCCTGAGAAGTAGTTCCAGTTAATGGTCCAGTCCATGAGAGTGCATTTACCACATTAGCATTGACACTGGGTTTCTCCTTTGTCCTTGTCTAGAGTTCCAAAAGTGATTAACAACAGCCTTGGCAATAATCCATTTTTTGCAGGGTAGTGCAGAAGTTCCCCCATATAAGTATGATGGTTGCTTATTATTATTGCTTAGGAGCATAAGGAAGGATACTGAATTTTTAAAACAATAACTGTGTGTCAGTTGTTAATCTTGCTCCCTTCTTACTAGATAAGGGAAAGAACATTCAAAAACATTTTTTTTAAAAAAAAAATGAAACCAAATGATTCTTGAGTGTCAGGAAACCCTACCAAGGAGAATTTCGAACTACTGTAGTTAGATATTATTTTTCTGCACAAAATTCACAGATGGGGAGGGAAATACACAGGAAAAAACATCTGTGCAGAAACCAACTTTTTCTGTGCCAAAATACTGGCAGGCACCATCTTAGTTATTCTCAACTAGGGTAGAGTAATTTAATCAATTATTTGAATTATGAGATGACATGTAGATAAATCTAGTGGATTGACTGGGTCTACTGTAGTCAGGACTGAAATAGGATTTAGGCCACCTTCTGTACAGTCCCAAATGGCAAACAGTCTTTTGAAAACTGTACAGAGTTTCTTGAAGTGGGGAGAAAAATTGTTTAAAAAATTATGTATTGCCTCCTTTGAGAATGAAATTATTGAAGAATTGTGTCACTGCTTCCTACTACAATGATTATGTCCCATAGCAATAAATCTAAATGTGATGCTCCTGGGGACTAGCATGATGGGTGGGAGGTTCCATTTTTTGGTTCCATGAGGAGCTATGTTGTTGTTGTTGTTGTTGTTGTTGTTGTTGTTATTTTATCATCATCATTATCACCACCACCACCACCAGTATCAACATCATCACTCATAAATCTGTTTGCATCTATGAAAGGCTCTTATTATTGCAGTCTATGACTAATTCACCATTGCTAGTTTCAGCAGTCTATAATAACATCTTGAACATTATTTCAAAATACTTCAGTGGATCATACTGTTTTTCTGTAAACTTCTCAAAGGCCTGTGTGACTAGGCTTGCTTTAATCTTGTCGACAGAAATATGTTTAGAAGCTAACTGCATGTATCCCGAAGAAATAAGAATTCAATGGCATAACTGTGTTAGTTTGGAAAATCAGTATGCAAAGGGATCTGTCAGCACCTTTGAGACTAACTGAAAGAAAGAAGTTGGTAGCATGAGCTTTTATAATCTATGAAAGCTCATGCTACCAATTTTTTTACTTTCAATCAGTCTCAAAGATGCTGCAATATTCCTTTGCATACTGAAGAATTAAGGGCATTCATTATCTTGATCTACCATTACTACATGGAGACACAGAGTGGTTTCCAATCATCAAAGGGATCAGGCAAGGTACATACTATCACCCTTTTTATTCAACCTGTATGGAGAAAATTTTGTATGCAGTTCAGGCTTAGACTCATAGAAAGAAGGAGTGAAGATTGGAGGAAGGAACATTGACATCTAAGGTAGGTAGATGACACAATACTACTAGCAGAAACAAGGACCTGGAGCAATTACTGAAGAAGGTCAAGGTGGAAAGTGCCAAGGCAGGCTTAATACTGAACACTAAGAAAACAAAAATAATGTCCATGGAAGATCTTCTGGAAGAATTTATCATAGTTAATGAGAAAATCAAAATAGTCAGTGAGTTCCCACACTGTGGATCAAAACTTCTGATCAACCATTAATCAGAATGGAGGCTGCAGTCAAGAATTAGAAGAAGACTAGGTTTGGGAAGGGCAGCTTGAAGGAACTGGACAAGATTCTAAAATGTAAAGATATAACTCTGAACACTAAAGTGAGAATCATCCAAGCCATCATATTCCCCATCACTATGTACGGATGTGAGAGCCTGACAGTGAAGAAAGCTGACTCATTTGAGATGTGATCCTGGAGAAGAGTGCAGAGCATATCGTGGATGGCCAAACAGAGAAACAAATGGGTCGTAGAACAGATCAGACCTGCATTCTCCCTCAAAGCCAGGATGACTAAATTGAGGCTGTTGAGAAGACATGGATCATTTGAAAATGGAATGATGCTAGGAAAGGAAGAGGGTAGCAGAAAGAGAGGAAAATTTTAGGCCAGATGGTTGGATTCAATCAGAGGTTTTATGGTCATAAGCCTGCAGGACCTGAGCAGAGAAGTGGAGGACAGGAGGTCTTGGAGATGTCTTATCCAAGGGATCAGCATGAATAGAAGCCAACTTGAGGGAAGTTAAGAATAACAACAATCATTATTGTCACAAGAGTATAGGAGCTAAATCCAGGTGCATCATATTGAACCCTACAGTAGCAAGCCAAAAGAAAGAGGTCACTTTTAAGTGAATTCATGTAGACACATAGTCTCAAAGATGTATTCTGTATCTGTGCTGAAACCATCCCTTTACAAGAAATGATAGACTCTTAACTATATGGTGTTTTAATATGCCATTATTTTTTTCCAGATGCACTTACACTCAGCTATCAGAACCAAATGTTAGAAGTGACATGTAGAATAAAGCCAGGGAGGGAGCTTTTGTTTCATTGATAAATTATTGATATGTCATTCCAGACAGCTAGGTATGCCTAGATAGATATTTTGGAGTATGGATTACTTCATCAGGTAGATTAGGGATAAGAATGCCAGATTTGTCCTGGGGAAAACTTTCTATCCAACTTTTCTGTCTATTGCTTCCTATATAGAATAAAATGTGATGGGATAGGATTGAACTACCACATTTCTGTATGACAGGATGAAGTATCTTGGAGGTTACTAGTCAAAATTACAAATATGAGTACAAATAGTAATGCATAAATATTGATGCATAAATTAATTTATGCATTGCAATTATGATTTAAGGCGTAATTTCACTCCCACTGTAGTTCATCTGAAATGTTTGGTTACTTTTATAGCTATAGGAATAGCAAAGGAAGGATCTCACCTGGCTCAGGTGCTGGCTGCAGCTGCTTCTTGGTGCTCTGTTGTGGTTGTTGAGGCAACAATAAGGCAGATGGGTGGAGAGTATCCTTTGTATTACATACTAGAGCTTAGTAGCTTTCAGACTGTGTTTTGAATAAGTTAAAGTAGTTTGCATTTTAGCTCAGTGTAGCAACTATTTAGTTGCTTTTAGAACTATAAAACAAACTATTTTGTGATCTTGGAAATATAACTATAATGAATTCCTTTTAAACCCCCCTTTCCAATAGTTATGTGCAGCATGAGGGTCAGTAATGTAGGTGGTTAACCCACTTGCAGATATGTTTTCTAGGGAAATCAAACTTCTGTATTTTAGATTGCATTGTGTAGTATGTGCAGAGTATGAGGAAGAAATATTCCTGGGAAACAGGACAAGCAAAAGTATAGGAAGGGCAATTGCCTGCCAAAGTTTTTAGCAGCAAATTTCAACTCAAGCCAATTTATTCTCATTCAGATCATTAAGATTAAATTGGCCTAGATTTACATACACTGACATAACCAGTTTATGAAATGGACTGCCCTTCTTTCCTAATCTCTGATGTACTAGTTTTCATCCAGAGAATGAAATTAAAATTACATCTACAGGTAAAACTTTCTTCTTCCAATACGAATGGATGTCCCTTGAGCCTGACAAGAGACCTGCCTCTCAAGGGCTTTTAATGTCACTTGTCACTTAACAAAATCCTGTTTTACCAGAGTGGCTGAACGTCATGTTCAATTTTTCCAAGCTCCTTTATTAATAATCAGTTTGTGTTCCCCAGAGACAACTCCCCATACAGACACAAAAAATGCTAATAGGTTCTGCAGTCATAGCCCCCGGGAATCATTTAAGGAATAAAAAGCTATCAAATTGTTTCAGACTGTTGAAATTAAATTGCCCTTCTTTGTAAGGTTGGGAAAAAATGGATTTGATGAAGCTAGAGGTGCTTCTCAGTTTTTGATTTGCAGAAAGAAGGGAAAACTCTTTCTGGCCTGAAGTTGCACAGTCAGTCATAATTTTAAGTTTACAGTGAGGGTCTAATGATATATGGCCCTTGTTTATCCCCAGACAAGAATATTTGGAGCCCTGGACATGAATTCATGAGCAGGACTGATCTGATATGTCTGCCAAATTTTATCTGAAACAAAATTTAAAATGAATATGGTATATAAGCATTACAAATGCCAAGGCCTTTGAAGAAAAAGGAAAAGGTTCTTGATAAGACTAGCAAGCTTTCATGGCAATGCCATATAAACGTAAAGCCACTGAACCATAGCTTCGGAGGCAATCCCTGTCCATCTTCACTTTGAAAGCCTAGGTGATGGGAAAGATCTGTGCCTGAGCTGCTGAGGGAGTGACAAGCTGCTTGGGATTTGCCAGTCTCTTGTTGGCTGACAACCAGGCAGGACAACCTATTGCCAGATCTCAGTCCCCTGTGAGACACCTCTCATTCTTCATAAAGAGAAGACACTAAGCATCAAACACCTGGCTAAAAGAAAGGGAGGGGGAATCGTACTATAGTTCCTCCCCCCATTTTTGTTGAAAATTCTTGCTAAAGATTATTTTTAAAAAAATCTCATGGTGGCTGACAATGCTTTCAAGAGGGGGAAAAATGTGAGCATTCTTTATACCCATAATATGAAGTACTGTACACTAGACTGCATGATCCACTGCATGGGAGATTTTTATTTCTCTCTAGACCTTTATTTATCTAGACAAATAAATCCAATCCCCCCCCAAAAAAAAGCTTTTAAATATTATTTTAAGATTGTAGTGTTTATGAGATGCAATACCACATATTTATTCATTGAAGAAGAATTTAGACTAGAAGTGAGATGGACTCATTAAATCTGAACAACTTGGAAAACATGAAAACATATACTGAGTGCTATTAATCCTGATCTTACTCCTATGCATGGATGGGGAAAACTTGCTTGATGGCCTTCCTAGTTTATGCAATTTCCTCCTTACTGATTTTTTGGTCAAGTGGGCATTTGGTGGTTGGCTTTGTGTGTGGTAAAACAGGATTTAAACTGGAAGGCATTATATTTTTTATTGCCCCCCCCCCTTTCCCCTAATTCATTATCTATTTCAAGTAACTTGGCCTATTTTAGAATGGCAAAAAGAAGTGTGATGAAGGCTGCATGAAAGCCCTGCCTTTAGATGAGAAAAAGGGAAAGTGTGCCATGAAAATGCTATTTTGGCACTTTAAGGAAGAAGAAGCGCCTTTTAAAAGGTGCTGGTTTTCCCTACTCTTTTTTAAAAAAGAGCCCTATAGCGCAAGTGCATCTAAAGGCTAAGGTGTAGTTGCGCAGTTAAATGGGGCTCTGTCTCTTTAAATCGCCCATTTAAAGGCAGCGCTCCAGGTGTGGAGCATAATGGATCGTGGTTTGGGAGCATGCGTGGTGTGGAGTTCACTTCTAATTAAAACGCTCAATGCCCTGCAGGTGTAAAAGCTGGGGTTTAACCGCGCAGTTTTTTAAAGCTCCCAAACCCTAGCTCCAGCCCTAATCCGAACCCTAGACATGTGCAGTAGGGACTCTGGGATGTCGTTACTGTTATTCTACTGTGGATAATATGTCAATTCATTCACAAAATAAGGGGATTCATTCATGATGCACCAGTGCAACGGCACAGTTTAAAAAGGCAGAGGAACCGCAGTGATAAACTGCTGAACTTTTAAAAAATTTTTCCTTGCTGGCTGCGAATTGCGCAATTGTGCAGTTCCCAGCAGGCAATGATAATGTCGCTGTATTGTGTACCTGCGCAATTGTGCAATTCTCAGCCGGCAAGGAATTTTTTTTTAAAGCACGGCTAAAAGCCGTGTTCATTGCCGCCCATGTAGCTGCTCTGTCTGTGTTTGTAGCGTCCTGACAGCTTCCCATGTAGCTGCTGAGCCACAGAAAAGACCTCAGATAAGTCGTTCCCCAACCCCTCAGTCTAGCAGCCCATAAACATGTTAACCTTTCTTCATTTTTACTATTACCAGAGCAGTAAATGTATTATTATTATTATTATTATTATTATTATTATTTTATCCATCCTGTAAAGCCCAAAACAGCTGCCACCATTCCATTTCACAATTCCTGCCATGTTTACAGAGCACATGGACAGTTAATTCTGATAGGCCCAGATTCCTTCCTCACATAAAGGAACTATTGGTACAGATGTAGGAGATACAGTGTCTAAAATGAGTTTAAAAGAGAAATAAATAAGAACAAATGAAAAGCATGTTAGATAAGGCATGCTGGGCATGGGGGAAGCAGAGTTAAAGAGGAGTCTCGAAAAGAGAGTTCACGCCACAAACAGCCTTGATAGCATGAATGGAAGAATGGTGTGACAAGGAAAGCTCCCAAATCACTACAGTGGGCCCTTGTTATCCACTGGGGTTTGGTTCCAGGGTCCCCCATGGATAACAAAACCTGTGGTTGCTCAAGTCCCATTAAATATAATGGCATAGCAAAATAGTGTTCCTTGTATGAAATGGAAAATCAAAGTTTGCTATTTGGAATTTATACTTTTAAAAAATATTTTCAAGCCATGGATGCTTTAATCCATGGATAAAAAATCCATGGATAAGGAAGGACAACTGTATGTATTCGGTTTCTTTCTCTAACACAAGTGAGGCAAGAACAAGTTGTGTGTAACGAACTCTATGAAGAGAGTTACACAATGTACTTCAGCATGTACATAGTACCCTGTGGTGAATTCTCAGTCTCTCAGTCCACCCACCACCTATTCCCAATTGTGGCAGCCCTATGGGAATTTTACATCCCACCGCTACCACCAAAATTATTATGTGGTGATCCCCCTCTCGTTCACCACTAAGTCTCTCTAAGATGACACAACACCTCTGTGTCTCTTAGATTACATCATGTGGTTTGATTCACACAGAAGCCTAGTTGTATTTCAAATACTAATAAAAGTTTATTTATAAAATACAAAACGTAAACAATAAAGTGCACTTAAAGTTGTGAATTGTCTTGTTGCTTAGTTACAAAAGGTTCTTTTAAAATATTAATATCAATACAGCCACTCAGGCAATCTTATCTCCAACACCAAGACCAAATTTTTTCTTTAAACCACTGTAAGGATAACTACTCAAATTTGGGGAAATTAAATAGCTCAATACACCAATCTTGGCTCCTTACAAGGACCATTGGACCATGATTTCCATAGTGTTTACAGAGGTGCCCAGAGATCCCAGAACTGAAACAAAGGCAGTCTTTGGATTTTAAGCTAGTTTATTGATGTACGGGGAACACACTCTCTCACACACATTCACACCTGCAATCACACAAGGCTAATAGAAGAAAAAAGAACATGCCTTCTAATGGTGAAATACTTGCCTGAAATGGCTCTTCTGAATCCACGCCAGTGCAGCAACACAATAGAGGGAAATAGGGAGAAGGGTGTGTAGGACTTGGGAAAGGTAAAGGGAAGGGGGGTTTGGAACTGCATAGGGCCCCAAACCACAACCAGAGGTCTGTCTGAGATCCCAAGGCAGAACAGCTAACAAAGGAATGACAGAGTTTAAGTAGTCTTGTAGTCACATCCTCAACAGAGGCTATTGTCTTACATCAAAGCAAACCAAATTTACACATCGCTTGATCTATAGGAAGCCTCTTCCATGTGAAAAGCACTGACACTGGAATAGCTGGCATCTGTTAAGTGTCACAAAGTCATACATCTGTCCCAGGTGTGAAACATCTCTCCATTTGCAACTCCTAACTAGGTTTATGCTGCGAACATGATCTCCTCGCCTTTAGGTCATGGCAGCTAAAGGGACATCTCCCATAATGCCTTTCCATTAGGGTCATAAGGAAGCATACCTTCACCTTAGGGATGCAGGACTTGCTTAGAGGTTGCTATGATCAAGCAATTGCCAGGAAGAAGGGATGCCTGATTACCTCTGCAGATGCATTTTGTGATAGGGGTTGTGGGGATGTTTTTGTAACATTGCAGTTTTCTTAACACCACTGGCTTGTTTGGAGCCTGTCTCTACTAGACTCCCTCAAGCCTATTCAGTCCCTCTCTGAGCTCTTAAGACCTTTCTGTGGTTTCCAATGCTCTGTGATTGTCTGATAATTGGCCTATTCACTACAGCCCCTTCTCACAATCACCCAGTGAAGAGCCAGTAGTGAGCCTGATCTTAATAACAGTTGGACACTGAAACTCTATGTTGCCTTCAGTTTTCTTTTCAACGTATCATAAATTTTAAGACACATCTGTAAATCCTTGCTTCCCTCATTTCTCATATGCAAGAACGTGAAACAGTAATTTTCCCCCTCCTTTCCTATATGTGAGCGAGATGTTTTCTGTCAGCCTCAAGATAGTGTTTGCACATTCCCCCCCCCCAAAAAAAAAATCCCCACAGTTTTGCATGAGACTGTTTTTTGTGCAAATTGTAGAAATCGTGCAAAATATATACTGCAGGATTTTTAAAAAATATTTTTTTTTTGTTTTTTGTTTTTTCATTCTCATACTGGAGCCAAGAATTCTTGTGCTGGAAAGTGTTCACGTGTTGAGATAGAATGTGTAATCAAGAACAAGTAAGTTTTTTCCCTCTTCCCTAATATAAATGAATCTTCCCTAATGTCAGGGAAGGAAGAAACATCTAGGGGTAGCTGTTTTGGCCATATCACAAATCCAATAACATCCAAACAATGATACCGTTATTGGGCCAATCAAAATAGACAATTACATGTTGCAAGCTTTTGAAGTCACACTGGCTTTTTCATCAGGCAAATAGGAGAAAGAAATTGAAGATGTAAGTCATAGGCCTGCATTTCTGTTTCAAGTCTTAGTTCAGATGGTAGGGAGGGCTATCTGCATTCTGGCACCTCCCCCTTTGGCCATGTGGTCACTGGTAGATTTTCAAAGTCAATGAAATTTAATGTCCATTTGCAATTTAAAGAAAATGTTTCCTTGGAATCCTGCATGTCTCCTTCCTTTGTGAAGCCACAGGCTCCTAAGTAGGTAGAGAACACTGAATTCTCAAGATGTCTTCATGTTTTGCATCAGGCAAACTTTAGGTGGAGTACCAGTAAAGCATGCCAATCAGTGCCAATAGTAGAAAAAAATGCTTTACCTTTGTTGGAGGCAGAGGCTTCAGTTGGCGAAGTCTCAGTGCACTGGCTCTCTCTTCCCCTGTGATAGCTAAAATGCATTATCTTGAAATCCAAAAAACATCTAGGGGTAGCCGTGTTGGCCATACAGCAAATACATTAACATCGAAACAATGATACCTTTATGGGGACAACAAAAATGCACAGTTACATGTTGCAAGCTTTCGAAGTCACTCTGGTTTCTTCATCAGGCAAACAGGAGAAAGAAATTGAAGATGTTAGATGTCACACTGCAGGAAAAGTGCCATAGCAGCTGGTGCCATGACTTTTTGGCACTCGTTTGGTGCTATATCATCTGGACACTGCACCAGAGAAGTGTTGTGACGTTGCCCACCATGTGGTCAGACGTGTGGCATCACATTGGCATGGGAGGCAGAGTCAGGATGCATGTCATGTGGATGCCATGCCCCCACTCTGCTCCAATGCTGGTCTTAATGGCTAGTGTGTCGAGGCTCTTAGTTACATTATAATGGGAGGTAAATTCTTCTAGGTGTACTGATGGGAAGCAGATGTTGTGGTTACTATTTCCAGCAGGTGCTGAGCCTTTCTTGCAATATTTAGCTTTGGCTAAATGCTAGTAACGTAGTCCAAGTCTCACTAGACCCTCCTGAGCTAACATTTTACACTGGCTATGGGGAGTTTTTTCCAAACCTGATTGCAGACGCCATGGAGAATTTATTATTTTCACTGTGTAATTGAGTTTCTGACTTCAACTGTACTGCCAAAGTGTCTGGTTTTACTTATTTATTTATCAAAGCCTGAATGTTTGTGACAGGCACTTTATTGGCAACTTTTCTTGTTAGTAATAAGATTTCTGGCCTCAGCATTTCATGCTTAAGCTGAGCTACTGCACCCCAAGGACTTGGAAAATGGCTTTGTAAATTGTAGCCTAAACCAATAATCATGTTACACTGAGGAGATGGAATTTAAAAAAAAATAGAGATTTTGAGGCTCTGGTGGTATATTATGTCAGTGTTACCCAGAATATTACCCATCAATCTAAACATAGGCCATTAGGGTTCCAAGATCTTAAGGTCTTTTCACTTTTCTCCAGGACTCAGGGTAAAAGGAAGAAACTCTGGATGAGAGTCTTGCTTTGAAAAGAAAATCTCTTTCTCTGTCTCTTTTTAAAATTTATGCTGATGTCTTCAGATGTTGTTGAATCTTAAGAGGGTCCCCTCCCTCCTCCACTCTCCAGGGTTTTCAAACCATAGCCAAGGATCTATTGGAAGAAGTTACCAGACTGGGAAATATTAAACTGTCTCAGCATTTATGGCCACAGTACTAACTGAATGTTGCACTACTGCTGTTACTGCTTTGTGGGTTTTCCTATCTGATTGATAAGTTTCTGATAACTTTGTACCCATCATCATCAGTCTGTCACACACAGCTGAAGTTATGGCACAATTGGCTTTCATGATCTGAAGTGCATGTTAGCAAAAAGCCTAGGATAATTTTTCTTCTTTCTTTCTTTCTTTCTTTCTTTCTCTTTCTTTCTTTCTTTCTTTCGCTCTCTCTCTCTCTCTCTCTCCTTCTGCCCTTTCACTTTTAATTCTCAATTTCATTTTTCTATTCCTGACCTTTTCCTCCTTATCTCCTCTCACCCAGCTCCCAGCTAAACACCAGTTCTTCCCCATCCCCTTATTCTTCTATCTGTGATGCAATACTTATCAAACTATACATTTTACTATAGGTTTCTGTAACTCAAGATGTAGCCACATGGCACAAGTAGCAAGTTCATACCATTTTAACTGATGTGGATCCAACCTGTAGCTTAGTGAGGCTATTATTTATTTATTTATTGGGTTTATATCCCACCTTTCTCTCCAAAATGAGACTAAAGGTAGCATTAGGTTATTTAAGATGGTGCTACATTGACCTGCCCATCTTTTGTAGTGTGAGAATTTACAATCACCTTTTTGGGGCTAAGATTTTTTTGCCATAGTATGTTTGACTGGCGACATTTTTTCTATCTACAGTGGGCCCTTGGTATCCACTTGGGTTTGGTTCCAACACACTTCCCAAATGGATACCAAAAGCCGTGAATGCTCAAGTCCCATTACATACAATGTGGTAGTAAAATGGTGTCAAGTGTATAAAATGTCAAAGTCGGGGTTTCTTTTTTGAATTTTTTTTAAAAAATTTCAAGTTGTGGATGGTTGAATCCATGTATGAAGAATCTGTGGATACAGAGGTTCAAATATACTTCATGGTATAACATTGGACCCTATTGGCTAGAGTTTACTATTTGGCTAATTGGTTGAATGTTGGTTACATATTACAAATGTGTATATGCATGTACTTTGTTTTAATTGGCTCTCTTTGAGGGCTTTTGGTGGAATTCTTTGGTGAATGAATTCATGCATTTCCCTGTCATTGCTGACCAGCTTGAGGGGAGATGTGTTGTGGGTTCTTGTCCCAAGATTACATCCTCAGGAAAAAGAGCCAATCAGTACCACCTGGAAAAAAAATCCCTTGGAGTCCTCTGATCCCTTTATGGGATACAGCTGTGATGAACCATAGGGTCTATATCCTGAAGGTCTTCAGCCGAACCATGTTACCACATATGAATTTGTGTTCACACATTTCATTGGCTGCTGCAGATTCTTGGCATTAATAAAGTAGTTATATTTCACAAACACCTGTGTCTTGTATTGGCATTTGGATGGGAGTACAACCATCAATGCGAATCCCAGAGTTACAAGATCATGAGTGTGGCGAGCCCTCTCAGACACACCCGGTCCACCCACAACCTATTCTCAACTGTGGCAGCCCTATGAGAATTTTAACCCCAACGCTGCCACCAAATTCTGTGAAGGACTCCTGCCAACCTTCACCTTAACACTGCTCTTTAAGATGGTACAGCACCTCTGTCTCTCTAATATTAGGTTGCGTGGTTTGATATTCAAATAGAGCCCAAGTTGTATTTCAAAACACTAACAAAAGTTTATTTGTAAAATATAAAAAAACATTCTCTGAAGATGCCAGACACAGATACTGCCAATAATAATAATAATAATAATAATAATAATACTATAGTTTCAAAGTTGTTATATTCATCTTATTACTTAGTTACAAGAAGATCTTTCAAAATCTTAATATTCCTTCGGCCACACAGGCAATATTATCTTAGGTACATGGACTAAAATTCCCTTTTCAACACTGGCTTGCTCTGAGCCTCTCCCTACTAAACTCCCCAAGTCTACACAGTCCCTATTTGGACTCTTAAGACCCTTTCGTGGTCTCTGAACAAAACTAAAATGTTCCTTCAGGAACTCTGAAAGCACACCCTTCCTTCAATGTGACTCTTTCCCTCAAAACTAACCCCCTTTCACTCTCTGCAAGGCCCTTTTATAGCCCTGCCCAGCTGGCTTCCCATTGGCTGTCTCATGCTGCTTCTCGATTGGCTGATAGATCGGCCTTTTCACTACAATGATTCTGACTTACAATCATGTAACTTCTGAACAGAATGTCAGCCTCACTTTTGACCTAGAGAGCAAAGTTATTGCCATCGTTGTATGTCAGCTTTCCCCAGGCATCCTCCCCACCACCACCCCAGCTAGCTTGCCCAAATTTCAAGAATAGTAAGAAGTGCAGGGTTCATAAATCTGGGAACAGCAGGTTACTCCTCCTTGCAATATATTGTTTCATTGTTCACTTCATTGTATTATACTGTCATCATTTTTCAGAGTACAGATTTTAGCCATGGTTTGATTGAAATTCCGTTGGTGACATACCAGAAATGTAAAATTATAGGAAGGAATGAAGATGGTGGTGGAGAGAACATTATTCCTTTGGGGGAGTATTGATTTATTTTTTGGAAAATATAAAAATATCTCACAATATTAGGTCCTTTCACAGGTTTGTTACTTTAGGAACATAATAGGGCAGTACAGACTGCCCAAAAGGGGTGGTCTGTAGTCACCCAAAGAAGCACCAAGATGGGGCTGGGCTGCCTCAACGGCAGCCTCAGAGGCCCCATCCTGGTGCTTCTGCGGGGCTGCGGACAAGCGGAAAACTGCTGCTTCTCTGCGGCCTGAAAGTGGGGTGCAGCCAGCACCCTGGGCACCCGCTGCACCCCACTCTCCCCAGCACTGGTGAGGGAAGAAAGGGGACGCCACCACAGCCCCTTTCCGCTCGGGATCCATGGTGCAGCCGTTTAAAGGCCACGCCAAAGACCCATGCCAAATAAAGAGCTCCATTTTGGAGCTCTTTTTACCACCACAGAAAGGGCACCATTGACGCCCTCCCGCGGCGTGATGTCATCAGGCGCATACAGTGTTATCTAAACGCTGCATCTGCCATGACAACATTATGGCGCGCCCGTATGGATGCCGCCATTTTTAAATGGTGGTGTCCATACGCGCTAGAGTTAGGGAGGATGTAAATGCTGTACCCTCCCTAATCCTAATCACGTCACACAGACGGCACTTTTGGGCCGTCTATATCAGCCCAATGTGTACCATAATAAATCTTGGCATGACATAAAAGTTTAGTTTTTGATATATTAAAATTATTGTGGGGGTAGGGTCTTCAGAAAATAATTACAAATTGATTCAGCCTATTTTTTTAAAGTTGCATTTAAAATGACAGGGTCTTGAATTGTAAGAAATGTGTGAACTAAAAGGAACATTTTGCTTTTTCAAGTTTATGAGGAGCTGGGAGGGTGGGGAAGGCTCCAATAAAAAACAGGCAAAAATGTCAATATTAGTAAAACAGAGAAGATTATTTTATCCCCCCTAGTCCCCATAATGCCCAGCAGACATAAAATATTCATCCCCCCCCCAAAAAAAAAAGACACGAGAAAAAGAAATCATAATGAGGATGTGCAAATATGTGAGATACTGTACATGGTCTTACATAAAAATTTATCGCCTACATAGCTTTTAGAAATAATGTAGTAGGGGAAAATGTATGAATAAATATTCTCTTAAATATTTTGGTTTTCATCCTCTCTCTCTCTCTCTCTCTCTCTCTCTCTCTCTCTCTCTCTCTTCCATAACCCAGAAAATTCAAGAAAAAAAGGATGAGGGAGTTGGAAAAATTGGATTTTCATGTTCCCCTGCCAGGCCTTTACAGCTTTATGACGTGACACCCACAGAAGGGATTCTTGCTTGGGTGAAGTAACTTCAGCAGACCTAGCAATAGCACAATCAGAGTAGCAAATTATGGTGCAGTTGGTATAATTACTCTGGCAAACAGGATCTTGATTAAGAAGTCCCCAACTATGCATAGGAGGCATGTACAGGTAACTTCTGGCCTATCAGATTTTCGACTATAGTTCCCCTCATCCTTCACAAATGGTCATGTTGTCTAGGGCTATGGGAGTTTCAGACCCATTCATTCAGTCCCAGACAACATTGGGAGGGCTGTCAATTGGAACTCTGATCTGGCCAAGGTACCTAGTTGCAGGAGATGTGAAGGTTGTCGGAAAATTCTATGCTCATTCACTTCTTAAATATGTAATTGTAGACACAATTGTAGACTCTCTGCTGTATGTGATAAAGTTCTGTGTTCTGTTTGGCAGTGTTTCCTTCCTATTGCTTATATGAGTACTTTATTTTGGAAAAGAAAAATTATATTCATCCCACATGGTCAACTAATACAGGAGAATAATGCATTTCAATTCATTACAAATGGGTTTCTCAGAAAAATAAATCAATATATAAGTTGCCTTAGGCCTGTTAAATAGAACAAATATTTAATCAGGTTTCAAATATCATTACTTTTAACAATAAACTTTCCTGCAGTACCATGGTGGGAAATGCTTTTGTGACATTCATGTTAATCAACAGAATGGCGGATTGTCTTCTCCATTTGAATTTTATTTAACATGCAACCTGAACCAAACTCAAGGTTCTTCTTGGACAAAAGTTCTGATAAAATCCATTTTTATTGTATTGCCGCATTTTAATGCTTTGATTATTTGTGTATTATGCTACACACCAGCCATAACACTATTTTCCATCTTTTCAGAAAAAAAAATTCAGTTTCTTCTGGGGCCCTTATTTCATGTTTGAGGAATGGTAGGAGAACAGCAAAATGAATATTTTTCCTTTGGTATATGGCTCATGGTTTGTCACCCATTCACACTATAGCTCATGCATTGCCCCCATATTTAATCCCCAATGCAAATTGTCTCTTTGTGAATTAACTTCCAACAGACATGAAGCAGATGTCCCTTTCATCCACCCCAGACTATAAACAGAAAAACTGACCTATATGTTATAGGCCCATACTGATCTGGTTGTGAACCTTGAGCCTTGTAAATGTACATAATTGGATCTTTACAGCATATAAAATATAAAACAAAAAGCTATCTAATGTAGAATATATGAGTGATATCAGTAGGCTGGACATAGGCCCATTCCAGGTAGAAGGCCAACAAAACTATAAAAATGTTATAACATGACCAGTTTTCTTCACTGACAATAAACTCAAAACAGTGCCATGGTAAAGAGCAATGGCTGATGCATTCAGCTGGCTGGCTCAATTTCATGGCAGTTAACAGTCCCTGATGTTATGCCACCTTTGGGGAGGAGACTAATTATTTACATAAGTGATGAAGGGTCATTGTCTCTTATCTCATTGGATCAGATATACAAGCTGATTAGGCTAGTAAAGATATAAATCAAGATGAGAAGTAAGATGACTGAAATTTACCTCCATCATACAATTTGTTGCTAACAGTTGTGCTGTTCTGAGTTGATAATTCAGACAAGATGATGGAGATAGACTATGCTGGTAAGAGAGAGAATCCTTGCTTTCAACTAGGTTATGCTAAATAGATAACTTTATTGTTCTGCTAGGTGTTGTTATGAATGCTGCTGGATATAGCAGTACCCAAAGGATTAATCCCTGGAAGCCTCTGTATTCACAGTTGCCTGTTTAGAGATGTATAGTCATCAAAAGAAGATAGTTTATATCATGTAAGATAGTAATAGGAAATTATCACACAGCAAAATAAATTGTCTTATCCTCATAGAACCATAGAATCATAGAGTTGGAAGAGACAACAAGGGCCATCCCCTGCCATGCAGGAATTCTCAAATCAAAGGAAACCTGACAGATGGTCATCCAGCCTCTGTTTAAATACCTCCAAAGAGGGAGACTTCATCACTCTCTGAGGAAGTTTGTTCCACTGACGAACAGCCCTTACTGTTAGGAAGTTCCTCCTAATGTTTAATTGAAATCTCTTCTCCTGCAGTTTGCATCCATTGTTCCACATCACATTTCAGAATGTGATTAGGTATTACCTTGTTTCCCCAAAAATACGACATGCCCTGAAAATAAGACCTAGTAGAAGTTTTGCTGAATTGCTAAATATAAGTCCTCCCCCAAAAGTAAGACCTAGCAAAGTTTTTGTATATAAATATATATACAGTATATAATAAATGTTCAATTTTTTTTGTTCAACAATAAATGTGAATTCTTCTTCATGGAAAAATAAGACATCCCCTGAAAATAAGACCTAGTGCATTTTTGGGAACAAAAATTAATATAAGACACTATCTTATTTTTGGGGAAACATGGTATCACACGCTAAAAGACTGCTGCTGCCGCTTGGCAACTACACCCCATATGCCAGCGGTTCTGAGCCAGCCGATTTTCAAGTACAGAAGCTTCCCTTGACTCAGTGCAGCTGGGAAATGGGGTGTAGTAACCTGGTGGCAGTGGTGGTCTTTTAGAGTGTGATAATACCCAATCACATCTGAAACAGACCCTGTCCCATAGGGGATAGGACACTTAATTTTGTTGTGTGAAAATCTCCATAGTCCTCCATATGTTAACTATAGAGAATCTTGCTACAGATATTCAGAGTTGAAAGTTTGATCTTTATGATTATGTAACATCTTACCTGCCATATACTGCAATGTAACAAATGTATAATGCCTTATTTCCAATCTAATTTTTTTTAAAAGCAATGTGCCTAGATATGCCAACACTAAGGAAAGAGTATATGTTTGTACATCTATGATTGCCTATAACAACTAGCTTAAAAGTTCAACAGAGAGCCTGTTTATTTTCTCATATAAATATAATGAGATTCTCATATTTAATAATGCTTAAGTGGAATTTTAATGTTAACTCTGCCTGTCTAAACTTTATTGTGGACATATGTTGGACACAGATAGCCAGAAGGTGATTTTTTTAAAAAAAGATACAGATTAGCTGACAAATGGCAGAAGTCTCTCAATCCCACAATTTAAAAAAATATAGGGGAGGAGGAAACACACCTCCATCATATAGCTTTGATAATGCATTCTTTGACTTCCTTGTGCATCCTACCCAAATATTATCTTACTGTAGACTAAAGTTGCAAAAGTACATTGGCTATTGGAGTGCACCAAAGAATTCCAATAAAGAATCAGCATGTGTTTCATAGACTTCAGCAAAGCATTTGATTGTATAGATCATGAAAAGCTATGGAATGCACTCAAAGACATGGGGGTGCCACTACATCTGATAGTCCTGTTGAGGAATCTGTACCTAAGACAAGAGACAACAGTCAGAACAGAATTTGGAGAAACAGAGCAGTTCCCAATAAGAAAAGCGGTCAGGCAAGGCTGCATCCTATCACCTTACTTGTTTAATTTGTATGCTGAAAACATCATAAGAAAAGCAGAATTAGAACCAGAAAAAGTTAAGATAGAAGGAAGGAATATCAACAATCTAAAGTATGCAAATGACACCATAATATTAGCAGAAGACATTCAAGAATTCGAATAGTTAATAAGAAAGTTCAAAGAAGAAAGTACAAGGGCAGGTCTGATGCTGAACATAAAGAAAACAAAAATAATGACCACAGAAGAAATACACAAATTCAATCTAGACAATGAAGAAATTGAAATAACTAAAGAATTCCCATATCTAGGATCAAGCATTGACCAGAATGGAGACTGCAGTGAAGAAATAAGAAGAGGAATAGGAAGGGCAGCTATGAAAGCTGGAACTGGAAAAGCTACTGAAGCGCAAATACATATAACTGACTTCTAAAGTCTGAATAATTCAGGCCATTGTATTCTCAGCTACCATTTACAGATGCGAGATCTGGACCAGTGAAGGAAGCAGACAGAAAGAAAATCAACTCCTTCAAAATGTGGTACTGGAGAAGAGTGCTGAGGATACCATGGACAGCCAAGAAGACAAACAAGTGAGTTCTTGAACAGATCAGACCAGAGCTCTCCTTTGAAGCTAAAATGATCAAGTTGAGATTATCTTACTTTGACCACATAATAAGAAGGTCCAGATTACTAGAAAAGACAATAATGCTAGGAAAGGTAGAAAGTAAAAAGAGAGAGGAACACCACAAAACAGAGGGATCAGGGAGGTTTTTGTCAAGGCTTGCAGGATCTGGGCAAGGCTATGGAGGATAGAGATTCTTGGAGATGTTTCATCCACAGGGTTGCCATAATTCAGAGCTGACTTAAGGGCAGCTAGCAACAGATAGACTAAAGTGGGCAAACCTTATTGATTTTAGATCAGTTTTCTGCCCTGGATACTCTGCCAGCCACACAGATGGATGAAAATGCTGAACACTAAAAAGCAATATGAAAACCAGCCTGGAATCCACTCGTGATTCTGGAAAAAAAGTTTGTTTGTTTTTTTTAAATGTGAAATGGTGGGAAAGCAGCTCTACAATCTATTGAAAAGGTAAATTTCTTCTTCTGGATTCTTCTATGGAAGGGAATTTACCTTCTCCCTACTTTAAGCAGAAAACAAACAAACATAGCCATCTAGAAAGCCTAAATACATTGACCACCACTCCCTCAGAACTACACCTGCTCTAGGCAGAGGTTGTGGTTGTAATTGTTCTATGTCTTCAAGTCATTTATTTTTTACTCATGGAGATCCTAAGACCAATTTATTATTATGTTTCCTTGGCCTGATTTCTTGGCCTGATTTGTTCACAGTGGTTTTCCCTTTGCATTCCTCTGAAGCTGAAAAAATGTGATTTGCCCAAAATCGCTCAATGGTTTTCGATGAATAAGTGGGTATTCAAACCATGCTTTTCCATTATTCAGTATTTAAACCACGACACTACTTTGAGTGGGAAGTATGAGAAGGAATTTTACCTGGAATGATACTGTTCACAGTAGTGTTTTGTCTTCCTCATGTCAAAATTTTTCATCATAGGTGCTGGAGGCACAGGGTCAGATCTATCACAATCTGTCACAATAAGAGCAGAACTTGGCACCTCACTTCCCACTAGGGCATTGCCATAGGAAATCTTGTGGTGTCATTTCAAGACCTAGATATATTTCATCTTTGTGTGAAGGCCCTGCACAATTAGTTTGCCCATTGGTGCACCTAAGATCCCTGTCACATCCATCAATGTTACCCCTGTATGCAGGCTGATCAATTACTGGGCTTTTTTCCCTACCTCTCGACACATTTTGTGACCTGTGACCATGAAACATTGTCACCATTTGTAATTCCTTTCAGACTTTGTATGTTTATTGGTCCTACTCCTCACACTTCCCTACATAGTTCACACAAATCAATTAATAACTGAAATAAATATTCATATCATATGAGAGAGGACCATTTGAAGACCATCAGGTATTAAAGGACTGTTAAGGTGAAAATCCTTTACTTAAAACAGAGAAAAACACATTTATTGAACAGGAAAAGGCTATGTTATCTGGAGCTGAATCTGTGATTCTACTTACACCACATTATAGGGCTATGTTCTTGCATGGGGTGGACTTCTCTAATGGTCCTAGAGGTAGAACAAGTGTGTCAAGGAAAAAGGGAAAGGGAAATATGCTTTCTTTCATATTTAAACAAGTAATCCACTCTTTCACCAGTGGAGGAAGAGGATAATCTGGATTTAGCCCTTGTGGAAGCTGTGCTTGGAAGACATTCCCTAAAACAGTGAAACTGGAATTTCACATTCAAAATCATCATTTAAATCACAGATTACAATGCCTTAACAATGAAGTTTTAGATTGGAGATTGGTAAACTGCTGTAGCCATTGGAATATTATTGGACTGCAGTTCTCAGTAGCCTTCAACAGCATAGAGAATAGTAAGGGACAATGGGATTATGAGTGTAAAGAATATTCCTCTGTTTTCTTGTCTTTGGTGGGAAAGGATATGCCAATTTAACAACATATCTTGTAGATATCTTTATTGGGGGGGGGGGAGGCACTGAAAGCTCCCTCCCCCCATATTTTGGAATATTTTGTGAATTTTTTCCAAAGGTTTTCTGTGCAGAAACAATGTTTGCGTGAATAACATAACTTTACATACAAGCACTGCATTTTGCACAATATACAGTGATTTTGCCCCAACAATCTCTTGAGCAAAAATAACATTTTTACACACACACACACACACACACACACATATAAAGAGAATCCTTAAACATGAAAATCATTATTCAAAACCTCTCTTAATCTTGCCCAGAAAGGAGAAAACTTGAAATGTTTTGTTTCCTCCTTCCAGAAATGAGGTAAAGGAGGATTTTACTGCCTTAAATGGGAAGTTACAATTCAACAACAACTGGAGGTGCAAAGTGTCCTTTCCTAGTTTAACTAGTTGCTTGGTTTCTCTTTCTCCAGAAGTAACTTCTAGATGAAATCAGAGGTCACTCCTGTAAGTCTTGTGTGCTTCAAGTTTGGAAGTAACTGCCCATATCATTGTTTTCCTGCTTGAAAGAAATGGCTCACTCCTCTATATTGTTTATAGTAAAATCAACTTCAATGAATACTAGAAGAATGAATAAAATAGCCCACCTGTTAAAGCTTAATACTTCTTTAAGCACTTTATCTTTCTTACAGAGAAACTGGACTTATGAGTTATGGGTCTTTCTCACACACACGAGAGAGAAACATTACCCTCATCCTTCATAGGTGAGAAACTCTTGTTTGTTCTGAATTTCTTCAGCTCTTGTTCATCATAAAACTGAAGACTTGTCTTTCTAACAGGGGAACCTGTGGAAAAAAAAAAGATTAATGCCACCAATCTCTCCCAAGCAGAGATATAAAATACTACAGGATGAAAAATTTCAAAGAGTAACTGTATTCTTTTGGAAAATGAAAAGCCCTGACTGTTAAATGGAGAAGTAAAGCTATTTTGAGTATATTTGGTTGTGTGGATAAGGAAACACAGGTCCTGTTGCTCAGACCTAAACCTGTTTATTCAGAATAATTCTCATTTAGATTAATTGAACATGCTTGAGAGTGAGCATTCCTAAATTGAACAATTTCTTTATCACCCTGGATCCTCAGTAAGGACAACAAATCATCTGCTGGTGATAGATAGAGGGTAAAAGGTATGGGTAAAGGTTTTCCCTTGACAAGATTATCTAGTCATGTCTGACTGTAGGGGCCAATCATACTCTTGGTTGTTGTTGTTGTTGTTGTTAAGGTATATTTATAAACACTGTAAATTTACACAGAACTGTAAATAGTGATCAATTAAGCAAGAACTAAAAATAAAAAACCCAGGTGAATGCAGAGAGAAGAATGTTCCTGTTGCTGGCCTGTCATCAGCTCAAAACGCTAGGTCAGTAAGATGTCTGTTCTTTATTGTTGCCTGATTACCATGTACTTGCAGATATGTAAAGAAAGTCCCAAGAGTCCCATGGTACAACAACTATATAACTCCCTATTAATTAAAAATATTATAGTTTTAGGTAAGTGCACAAGAACCTGAGTTTCCTTACCAGAGCTTAATAAGTAGCAGATGCTCTTGTAAGGTGGTAGTGAAAGGCCTATTGGATTAGCACCCTTTTCATTACTAAGGTGCTTTTGTAATGATGGTATCACTTTCAGAACCTCCTAGGTCATGCTGCACCTACCAGTGGGGCCAATATAGTATCCATTCAGCCATATTACTATGGATTAATTTCCTAAAACATAATAAAAGGGGAAAAATACTGTTCACCAGTTCTGAAGGTACCAAAATATTCCCATTCAGCTCTGAAAACCAGCACAATTTCAGAATTTCAACAAATGGGTTTGTAGAGGTGTCCTGGAAAATCCACAGAGAGGGATTGATGTTTTACTTCCTTATGTAACTGGCTCATGATTTTGACTCGTAGAATGTTCTCCCAGCTTCATGCCTTTTTGCCTCCCTCATGGGATTGGGAACAAGGTTTCCAGAGACCAAAAATGTGCTACCATCAGCATTATTAGAAGGTTAATTTAATAAAATGAGTGAAATTTCAATAATTAGTGAAAATGTCTGTGTGGAACAAAAGTAATGGAAATGGTTGAGCATGTTGTTCTATACCATTTTCTCCATAATGCTTGCAGAGAACAGTTAATCTGTCCTCTTTTTAACAGCTTTTTTCTAGAAACTCATTTGTAAATATAAATTCCTATTGTCTTGAAGATTCATCTCAATTTCTGAAAGAGTGGATGATTTTTTAATACATACATACATACATACATACATATCAAAACAGATTAGGAGTAGGAAAAGTAAAGGCAGAGTAAATATTTGATTATGTAATTACATACTCAGTCAAAGTTTTAAGTTTTTTTCTGTCTATTCCTTTTAACTTCTGTAATATTTTTATATGTGACCACAATAAGCCACATTGACATTGACTCCCCCCCCTCCAAAAAAAAAAAAAAAAAAACATTCAGCAGTGGCACCACCAGAACCTTTGTTTGTCAAAATGCTTTGCTTTTTTCATAAACTTCCTCATATATTTTGAAGCTCCCCCTTTTTTATTAGAAACAAAGAGTCATCAACACTTGCAAAGTGATTAGTGAGGGAGAGGAATCTAGATTAACTCTTGCCCTTTGTTTCCACCTCTCTATATCTTTCTTTGGTCTATGTGCTTGAGTCTTTCTCTTTCTTCTTAGCTGTAGACATTTCTTCTCTCAAGAAATTAGGGGTGAATCATAGAATCATAGAATCATTGAGTTGGAAGAGACCACAAGGGCCATCTAGTCCAACCCCCTGCCATGCAGGAACTCCAAATCAAAGCATCCCTGACAGATGGCCATCCAGCCTCTGCTTAAAGACCTCCAAGGAAGGAGACTCCACTACGCTCCGAGGGAGTGTGTTCCACTGTCGAACAGCCCTTACTGTCAGGAAGTTCCTCCTAATGTTGAGGTGGAATCTCTTTTCCTGCAATTTATATCCATTGTTCCGCGTCCTAGTCTCTGCAGCAGCAGAAAACAAGCTTGCTCCCTCCTCAATATGACATCCCTTCAAATATTTAAACAGGGCTATCATATCACCTCTTAAACTTCTCTTCTCCAGGCTGAACATCCCCAGTTCCCTAAGGCGTTCTTCAGGAAGAAGCAAGACCAGTTTGGCAATGGAAACTAGCCTATAGGTGAAGGGAATAGATGAGTGTAGGATGCCCCCCTGAGGATGGGGTCAGATAGTGTTGAAATGTGTTTAGTGTGCAAGGAAGCCATTCTCCCTGTTCAATCCATTGCTGAGGGGCTGTAGTTTATGAATTAATTTCAATTCTGCTACTTTTCTTTCCAATCTACCTTTGTAGTTCTTTTGTTCTGAGGTCTGAAACATAATGCTCAGGGAGATTGAGATGTGGTTCTGGAAAAGAGGTCTGAGGATACCATGGACAACCAAAAAGACAAACAATTAAGTCCTTGAACAGATCAAGCCTGAACTGTCCCTGGAAGCCAAGAAGATTAAATTGAGAATGTTGTACTTTGGCCACATCATGTGAAGGCATGACTCATTAGAAAAGGCAATAATATTAGGAAAGATAGACAGCAGCAGAAAGAGAGGAAGACTGCATGCCAAATAGATAGACTCAATTAGAGAGGACATGGGCCTGAATCTAGAAGACCTAAGCAGAGCAGGGGAGAACAGGGTGGTTTGGAGGTATTTCATCCACAGTGTTGCCAGATCAGCTAACAACAACAGCAAAAATTTGGTGTAGCACCTACCGTAAGCAAAAACATGACCATTCTCTATATGTCTTCCCCGTAGCAACCATAATCTTCTGAAGATGTTCAGCCAATGAGGTGTCCTGTCCATTTTGCTGCAGACTGAGGAGTTCATCAGACAAATCCTAGATGTAGACATGGTACAGGATGAATGAGAAAGGGAGCATACTTTCATTTTTAAATATTTCATATCAGATTCCACAACATCAATCAACTGTACAAAAATAAGTACTGTAATCAAAAACATCTAGTGGTGGAGATTACTTTAGTCTATATTTGTTCTGGCAATTCTGCCATCATACGTGCATCTACTGAATGTATTTGGTTTTTAAATTGTTAATAGTTAAAACTGTGTATTATTCTGGAATCTCACATGATAAAAGACAACATGGACATATTTCAAATTAATTCAGATATTATTATGGCTTTCTATCCTACTTGAAGATGGATTTGTCCTTTGACTTAATGGGAAGACATGCTTTACACCATTCTTTCTTACTGATGTAGAGTGTGGGGGGGGGGGGTCTTCAACTAATTCAGAGTTAGAATTAGCTCTACAAACCATTGTTTACTAGTTTAATTCCAAATGTTCTCGTTTGTGTGGATTCTGTGTTAACACATACTGGTTTTGATACACCCAGTTAAGTATAGGGTCCTACAACTCTCTGTAGTCATATTCTCTGCATCTTTGCAGACAGTGGCAATAGGTTACTTTTATGTTTATTGGGGAAACTGAATCCAGTGAACCAGCTGAGTGAAGTGGGCCTATAGTGACTAGACTCTTGTAGGGGACCTGTAAAGGTATCAGATTTGTGCTTGTACTGTAAAAGAAGTTGAGCCATATGAACCTCAGTGACAAAGACCAAAACCACTATTTCATCCTGGGCTTCAGAACAAAGATCTAAATCAGGTGTTTGAATAGTGTGTCCCTAGGATGTTTTCAAATTGCAACTCCCAGCATTGTGTACTATTGTGTGAGCTACCTAGGGCTGATGGGACTCATAGTCTCATGACATTTAGAGGCTGCATTATTCCCACCTTGATCTTACATCCAGCTGCTAGTACCAAATGAACTTGACCTTTTGGAGTAGACTCAACTGGAATAGACTTCCCAAATGGAGCAAGTGATGATTTACCATCCAGTAGTTAATACAAGTCTAGCAACTGGATTTAGGCCTCTGCCTCCTGAGCTGCTCTTTCCATACAGCCTTGGAAATCAGCACCATGGATAGGGACATGGATGTGTTTGGGCTCCATGCTCATTTTGCATCCCATAGTCCCCCCTTCCCTGTGCTGTATTAATAATGGCCAGCATCCTTATATGATGCATGTAGAGCATAATCACTCTCCATGCATAACTCTGTGCCTTCCGTTGATGTCCTGTGTGGCAGCTGCTGCTGCTACTAAACAGCCACAGGAGGAGGGGAAAGAGGGAAGCAATTGAGCAGTAATGACAGTTTCTCTGTTCCCCTGCAGTTTGTGACAGAGACATACACACAAACTGAGAGGGGACAGAGAGGGAAATCCTGCTACCCGGTTCCCTCCCTCCCTCCCTCCCTCCATAGCTCCCATACTGTAACTTATGGAGGGGGGTTGGTAATTGTAAGGGCATATGCATATTTTATGTGTGTGTGGGACACTAAATGGCTGCTGGCCAATATGTACATAAGGACACCATTTGATTGGAAAAATGGATAATTCCTCTAGATAGATAGATAGATAGATAGATATGCTATTAGTGGGCAGTTTGGTAACAACTGTGATATAATATGCGACCTAATCATGTGGTTCCTTTCTATACATAAGACCGTATTAAAGCAATAAGAAGCTAAAGAAGAAAGAATACCACACTGCAAGTAAGTCAAATTGGCTTGCAATATATGATTTAAATGGCTGAGCAGATAATTATTTTCTATTATTATAATCAGGCAGCACCAATTAATTCTGACTTCCTAGTGTGCTTGCTAATAAACGAACCTTCTTCACAATCAACATAAATATGTCATGCTGGGCAGAATTATTAAAAAAAGCAGTGTGCTATTTTATCAATGTGTGACACTACCCTTACATGCCCAAAATGACTTGTTGTTCATTTGGAACTTGAAAACCACACACATATATCTCATGGCCTTCAGAGACAGCCACCAGTAAGATATGGCATGTACACAATTAAAAAACACTTAGGCCATCTACCAAAGAGATTTCCACTAGAAGTTCAATTAGTCCTTATTTGTAATAGAGATGTGTGGCATCTGGCCACAAAAATTGAGATTTTAATACCAAAAGCAATACTTCATGAGGTGAAATGTGTTTCTAACATTGTCTGTCTGTCTGTCTTCTGCTATTGTTAACTACCATCAAGTTGACCTCAATGTATGGCAACCCCAATGTATGAGAGCCCACCACATTCCCCTACCTTCAGCCACCCATCTCAGATATTGCAGACTTATGGCCATGGCTTCCTTGATTGAATCAATCCATCTGGAATGTGTTCTTCCTCTTTTCTTGCTGTCCTTTACCTTACTAAGCATCATTGTCTTTTCTAATGAACCATATTTTCTCATGATATGGCCTAAGTATGACAGCCTCAATTTAGTCATCACAATTTCTAAAGAGAGATAAATTTATTTCCTCTTGGATCTATTTTTATTTTTTACAGTCCATAGAACTCTTCTCCAGAACTTCATTTCAAATGTAATCCTATATTAAGTTCAAATTAGTCACATCTTTCTTGGATTTAATTGGCAGCACAAAATGTTAAAACAACATTGTTTCATGCTAAACAACAACAACAACCTGGAATTTTGGACTAATAATTCAATTTCCTTATTATAATAAATGAAAAGTTCAATTTGTATTTTGCAGGATTTTAATATAGAGTCAAGATGTATAGTACAAAATGTACATTCAGCTATGCTTTACAGATATACACATCCCTAGTTTTGCTGAATATAGAGGGTTTACAGTGAATATTCTGCAACTATCTCACACCATTCAGTGGATTTAAGAGATTCCAAACTCTTGTTTACAGGCACTTGCTCATTTACTACTTACTGTGACAGGGATGCTCTTACTTTTAGATCAATTTAACATTTTGTTATAAGAAGGGAGTGTTAACTCTACTGAATTTACCAGTGTAAAGCTGTAGAGTGGAAAATATTTGGCAATAAAAGCGTGATTTTAAAACTGAAAAGTGGGAATCATATATTTGGAAAGGGAGCTTGAGGTGAAGTGGCATGAATTTATAAGAAATCTATGAAAGTGATGGCTAAATGAAGGACAGGAAGTGCACATACTTTTAGCTCTGTCCAAGAATAGAAAAGACAGACAATGACCATAAAATATTTAAATAATTCTTTATCATCCATTCTAGACACAGTGGAAAAATCAAACTATCATAGCTTTTCCTCTCTTCCTTGACAAAATTTAATAAGGACTTATTTTTTAAAACCCAGTTCTGTGTTGTGATCCTTTGTGTGTAATGTGTTTGTAGGGAGAATGTTGCTATACCTTATCTCGTTTTTAATTTTCATTGCCACAAAACTACTCCTTAAACATTTTTATTGTGTGAACCTTTTAAAAAGCTTTTCCAGCATTAAATAGCCCCAAATGTATGAAAGCAGATATAAATATAAACTTTCTTACTGCAAATACCAGTCATGTATGCAGTTCTCCCTGCACATAACCTGCTTCTGTAACATCTGCTATAACTACAACTAGCATAGCAAAGAAACTGGAGCAAAGCCATTTTATATCCAGACCTAGACTTCCCTACAACATGGGAGAGAGGCAGGATATACAATAATTTACAGAACATTCTTATATGAGAAAGTAACAAGACATTCAAATAAAGGCCCAAAGCAGACTGGTGCAAAGAACCAGCCTCAAATGAAAACTAGGGCTTGCTAGTGCACAAGAGCCGCATGCTAGCAGCCCCTAGTTCATATGCATGGCACCATTTTGAAAGCACGCCATCCATACCTGTGTGTGACAATGACGTCACATGCACGCTGTGTCCACACAGAGCGGTGTGCATGTGACATCAGCATGACGCTCCAGGGTGCTTGCAGCACCCTTGGACAGTCGTAAAAAGAAGCTCCAAAATGGAGCTCCTTTTTGGGGAGCAGATCATTGGCGCAGCCACTACATGACCACACCAATGATCCTGAGAAGAAAGGGGCCGGGTGGGCTCTCATTCATTGGGAAGCCTCAAGGACACCCCTTTCCAGGTCACGGGGACACAACATTTTGTATCGGCCCAAAGTTATTCACAGGTAAGTTTATATAGAATAGCAGGCTTTCCTTCATTCTGAAGTCATGACATCATTCATTTCCCAAACCCACATGTGTGGGGAGAGAACTGTCAAAAGGAAAATGTTCAGCTCAACCACCCTCAGCTCAGTCACCACTGAAACCTCTGTGGCTGGCTGCTGTTGTGTGCCTTCAAGTCATTTCCAACTTATGACAACCCTAATGTGATTCTATTATGGAGTTTGGCATGGTTTGATGGGGGGGGCAGCATTGTCATCTTCTGAGTCTGAGTGTGACTTGTCAAAGGTAATCTACTGGGTTTTCATGGCCAAGTGGCAGGATTTCATGGCCAAGTGGGTGTTCTTGGAAGGATAATTAATATGAAGACCATATTAACAACTCTACTGGTTCCCATACCTTCTTCCCAACCAACTCTTTTTAAGTCAACACTGATTCTGGCACAGATCAATACCTCTCCATTGTCTCAGTGGGACAGAAGCTATAAAATGAAACAGCCACTGCTGTTTCATTTTAGGGGGCAAAAAGGATTTAAATTAGAGTTAAATGAGAGTTAAACAGGAAATGCCCTATGTTTATCACAGGAAATTTTCTGTTTAACTCTAGTTTAAATCCTGTTTGCCCCCTAGTGTGATAAAGCAGTAAGGGAGGGGAAAAGTTAAAAATGCTTCTGTTTTGCTTCCACAATGTGAGTATAAGCCAAGGAAAATTTCAGATATTTCAGAGGTTTTTATGTAGATCCTGCTTCCCCTTGCCCCACAATAAGTATTTGGATGGCCTTGTAAGTTCAAAAAACATAATACAAATTGACTTTCAGATGGTTCTTGACATTTGTGTTATTAAATTGAATGTTTCTTGCCTCAGTATTTAAATGTTGGTCAGTGGAGCAGAATACACTACATATGATAGCTTGGCAGTCCTCTGGAATTTACCAGGGGACAAATCATAACTGTAATTCTGCAAGTTGAGGGGACCATGTTAATATTGCATACTCTTTTAATGCTTTCTAACATAATCCAATGTTACATTTCCAGTATTCAAAAAATAATTCTAATAAATTTACTTATCTTGGCTGTAAGTGTCTGAACACTTAACCTCGGTTTCCATCAGGTCAAGAATGTTTATTGAAATGGTTGGATATCAAGGAAACAAGGAATTTATTCTGATATTTTATTCAATGAAGAAATAGTATTGTTAGCATTGGCCCAGCTTTCTAGTATATTCAGGTCATTTTGAATTTTGATCCTGTCCTCTGGGGTATTAGCTACTCCTCCTAGTTTAGTGTCATCTGCAAATTTGATAAGTATGCCCCCAATTCTGTCATCCAAATCATTAATAAAGATGTTGAACAGCACTGGGCCCAGGACAGAACCCTGTGGGACCCCACTGGTCACTTCTCTCCAGGATGAAAAGGAGCCATTGTTGAGCACCCTTTGAGTTCGGCCACTCAACCAATTACAAATCCATGTAACAGTTAACTTGTCTATCCCACATTTTGCAAGCTTGTTTGCAAGAATGTCATGGGGAACCTTGTCAAAGGCCTTACTGAAATCGAGGTAAACTATATCCACAGCATTCCCTTCATCTACCAAGCTGGTAATTTTATCAAAAAAAGAGATCAGGTTCGTTTGGCATGACTTCTTTTTCTGAAACCCATGTTGGCTTTTTGTGATTATGGCATTGGCTTCTAAATGTTCACAGATTCTCTGCTTAATGATCTGCTCTAGAATCTTTCCTGGTATTGATGTCAGACTAACTGGACGATAATTGTTGGGATCCTCTTTTTTTCCCTTTTTGAAGATGGGGACAACGTTTGCCCTCCTCGAGTCTGCTGGGACTTCTCCTGTTCTCCAGGAGTTCTCAAAGATTATTGCCAATGGCTCCGATATTACCTTTGCCAGTTCTTTTAATACCCTTGGATGTAGTTCATCTGGTCCTGGAGATTTGTATTCATTTAGATTAACCAGGTATTCCTGTACTGTCTCTTTACTTATTCTGTGCTCAAATTCCCCCACTCTGTCCCCTTCTTCACTGTCCTCAGGTTGAGCACCTTTTGCCTTTTCTGAGAAGACTGAAGCAAAGAAGGTGTTGAGTAATTCTGCCTTTTCTCTGTTCCCTGTTAGTATTTTGCCCTCTTCTGCACGCAGTGGTCCTACCATTTCCTTCTTCTTCCTTTTGCTGCGGACATATCCAAAAAAGCCCTTTTTATTGTTCTTAACCTCTCTAGCAAGCCTGAGTTCATTTTGCGCTTTAGCTTTTCTGACTTTATCCCTACATGTGCTGGCTATTTGTTTGAATTCCTCTTTGGTGATTTCCCCATTTTTCCATTTTTTATACATGTTCCGTTTAAAACTTAGCTCAGTTGTAAGTTCCTTAGTCATCCATACCGGTTTCTTGAGACATCTCCCATTTTTCTTCCTCATTGGAACTGTCTGAAATTGTGCTTTCTGGATCTCCCTTTTGAGGAACTCCCATCCATCTTGAACTCCCTTCTCTTTTAGTATTCTTGACCATGGGATCACCCCCAGTATTTCTCTAAGTTTATTGAAATCAGCTCTCCTAAAGTCTAGAATTCGTGTCTGACTATGCCTATGAGGTGACTTGATGGAACTTATATTTTAGTTCTATATTGCTTGATTATTTATGGAATTCTCTCAATTTGATTGAAGCTTTTTCTGCTATAGATATAGCATGTCCTAGATCAGGCATAGATGGCTCTCTGGAGCTAAAATGCAGTGCTATTGAGTTTTGGTAGCAACTTCAGCAGCTTTCTATGGTGAGGTGATGCTTTACGAAGGTGCTTTAGGGTGGTTGGAAGGAAAGAGGGGGAAGAGGGACTGGAAAGATGAAGGAAGTGGCAAGGCATAGTAAGCATTCATTAGAAGCAACATTTCATCAATGTGCAGGAAGTGAAAATTTGCAACAGTCTTCTTTGTCCTTCTGAAGTCACCTCAGCAGCTATGGTTGTTAAGACAACCCAGCAAGATTTAAAGCATCATCCTTCAGGAAGTACATGTAGACCATATGTTACCCACCATTCCTTAAGATTAATTGTATTCATTACCTACTCAAAGAATAAATGGGTGTGAGTTGTTCCATGTTTTATACAACATTTGGACATGTTACTTACCTGATTTGAGTTGAAGTAAAAGAAGAACTTGTTGCATGATGCTAGGGCCTCTGATGGATTATGTAGAATGATCACATCAGTTCCCATTGCTTCATGACTCAAGGAAAGCCTCTGGGTACTGAGTGAGCCACATATCAGCATCATTCCCAACAAACAGAGCTTGTCTATTAAGTAAGCCGCTTTGAAGAATCACGAGTTACAATTTTATTTTATTGGTTCAGAGACTTTATTTCCCCAAACTTCCAATTGTTACAAATCCTCAGTAAATAGTAAGATACAAGTGCAGAATTCTGGCAAGACAAAAGGATGGATAGTTAGCAATAGCACTTCTTAGGAACCATGGTCTTCC
Organism: Urosaurus nigricauda; assembly: GCA_034509955.1. NCBI lineage: Eukaryota > Metazoa > Chordata > Lepidosauria > Squamata > Phrynosomatidae > Urosaurus > Urosaurus nigricauda. The sequence continues at coordinate 118,309,714 of JAOEGL010000004.1, read as the reverse complement.
AAAGATGCTCAACATTAGTAAACAGCTTGCATTACACTTCATGTAATGAATTTATTTCAGCATGAGTAAACAGACAAAACACTTTGCTGCTTCAGGGGCTGGGGACACCTCTGGAAATAACTGTTATCCCAAAGGACTTTCTGAAACAAAATAACAGGAAATGGGATTTTTGCTAAGGTCAATATAAATGTTGGTATTAAGTCCCCCTGACATATTATATTAAGCTCACTCTGTATTAAATTGCCAAACTTTAAAATATCTTTTCCAGAGTTTTCTGCCTGCTGAAACAGCATCTTCTAAAATAAAATATATCCTGGATCATAAATACTCAGATTAACAGAGCATGACAGTCTGCATATATTACACAGTAGGAAAAAATCATAGCAAATTAAATCAATATGAAGCATCCTTTGTATATAGGGAAAAATGTAAACTGTATGTAATAAATTTAGGAAAATATATTAATAAATATATTGAAAAGTGTAGAAGCTAAAATTGGATGCTTACGCTTATCTCAGATAGGGCAACAACAATGTCTACAACTGTGGTTAGGAACCTTGGCTCCCTGGATATATTCAAGACTTTTACTCCCGGTCACAAGCCAAGTCTCAAGTTTTCACTTTCAGGTCACAAGCTGAGTCTCATATCCTTGCAAGGTAATTTCAAGTCAAGTGTCAAGTTGAGTCTCAAGTCTGTGAGCCATCTTTAACAGAAAAAAAAAATCACTGCTGGTGAGGGACAGATTTCAGTAAAAATAAAGTTGGGGGAACTCTCAGAGGGAAACAGCACATGTGTTAAGCAATGAGCCTGAAGCATAATAATCCTTTTAAAGCCTTTCAAAAGCTTTAGAAGTCTCCTCCAATGTGCAGCAGGGACAGGCTGCTGAGTAGATGTGTGAACCTTGGTTGAGAGGAAGTGGTGATTTAAATGTTAATCTGTGTATGGGTCTGTTGTTGAATGGCAAGGTCCATTTAATTAGTCTGCTGGGAAACCCCTGACCCTGGGTGGTTTTCATTTGCACTTGCTGAGTTTTGATTTTGGAGTTTTTCAGGATTGGTAGTCAAACGTTAAGGGTTTCTTCTTTCCTGTTTAAGTTGTCCAGGTGCTTGTGGATTGCAATGGCTTCCCTGTGCATTCTGATCTGATAATTGTTGGCATGATAGTTGTTGGCTTAGTGCTAGGGAATCCTGGGAACAGTAGTTTATTGTGCCACCAGAACTCTCTTGCAAAAAATGTTTAAATGCCTCACAGAACTATAGTACCCAGAACCAAGGATACATTTTTTTAAAATCTCCTTTTTCAAACCATGACTCGTAGAATCCTCCAGCCAATATGGCCAGAATTGGCCATACCGTCTGATTTTTTTTTTTTTTTTTGCCTAAAAATATTTGAGTATAAGTATATTCTCATTTCATCACAAAAAAACTGAAAAAATCAGATTGTTGTAGTTGTTTTAATGATCAGTATACAATTCAGACAGTTGTGATAGAAGCAGAGGACTACTGGGTTAGTCTTCAGACAATTATGTCATGATCTCTTGATTTGTCTCAAGTATTAGTATTTGTTGGCACTTTAAGATATTTGGAAACCAAAATCTCTCCGCCCGAGAAACTTTGGGCTGAAACACATGGTCTCTGGCTGCTCCAGTCAGAATCAGCACTCTGAAGTGGGCTGCTGCCACAGTCCCAAATGAGCCATCGGCCGGTATGGATTAAATCCTCCCTTTTGCTGGGGGCTTTGGACCACCTTAGGTGGCCTCAGAGCAGCTTCTGGGAGCTTCAATGGCATGCATTATCTAAAAGCCATGCCTCTAAAGCTGCTGTAAGCTGGTCTATTTCGTCTGTCTGTTTTGGGCCCACATCAGTCTTTTCTTGTCTTCTCTGACTTTCCTTAGATATTTTGGTAGAGGAGGAGCTTCACAATACATAATGAATTTTTCTCTAAGCTAAATTTGGCTAAAACTCTCCCATGTGAGTCTATACAGAGGTCATCATTCCTTCAGGTTAATAACATAGGATGGATTACACTCCTAAGTAGATAATACGTTTCAAAATTGCATGATAGCTCTGTAAAATTAAACATGTTTTTATTATTATTAAACTAGGGGGGGGGGACTCAATTGTATATTGCCTTCACAAATGAAAATTGCATTGTTTTCTTATCCTAAATAATGCATATTAGGAAAAATTCAAGACATTTTATCCTAAAGAAAATTTTCATCTCAGTATTTTCAAAGGCAGAAAACTATTTTTTTGGTGTCTTATTCAGGGGTGAAAGCAAGAAAGTGAAAGCAAGAAAGAAGTCAGTGGTAAAAGATGCTATTTGTATTAACAATATCTCCTGAAAGGATTTCCTTTTCTTCTAGAAAAAAGTCAGTGTATGCAATTTTTGGAATTTAAAATACCATGACAGCTGCTTTCTTACAGGCAGCTATGTCTATCTGTTTCAGCATGCCAAAAAAAAAAAAAAGAAAAAAAGAAAGAAAAAGAAAAAGAAAAGAAAAACAAAGAGAAAGAAAGGAAAGGAAAGGAAAGGAAAGGAAAAGGAAAAGGAAAAAGAAAAAGGAAGGTGGAGTAATGCTTGAGACTAACATTTCTGTGAACTTTAGGGAGTCTCACCTTTTTGGCTCAGTTGTTGTTATCCTACTGGAGGAAGTATTGTTGTTAATCTGTTAACAGATGCTGTAGATCAGCTGAGGATAATTCTCTCTCTGATATATTTCAACACAAATCTAGGCATGCCTACTCAGAAATACTGTATATACTCATGTATAAGTCTAGAAATTTTAGTCAAAAATTGACCCAAAATACCTTAGTCGACTTATCCACAGGTCAATGCAAATAATCTATTTTAACTTTTATGAAAAATGAATTATCCCCTGGTGAAAAGCAACAGTGATATCTGTCCTGGAAGCACTGACCCTCTTGTACTCTCTCATCTATTCAGGCTTTAATGTGAACACAAACAGTTACACCAGCTTGTATCTTGTAAATTCGTTGTCATTGTTTTCCTTGCTCCATCCCTTAGATCCTTTGTTACTTGCCCCTCAGTTTTACCCTCGACCTATCCACGGGTCATATGAAAATCCATAGTTTTGGCCCCAAAACCTGCCCTTGACTTATACATGAGATCGACTTATAGTCGAGTATATATGGTAAACCTTACTGAGATTAATGGGACTTATTCTCAGTTGTTTCTGTATAACTAAATAAATATTGGTCCAGAATGTTTATGACCTAGGACTAGGAAGACTGGATAATGAGATGATAGCTTTTCCTTTAAAACAGTTAAGAGAGCTTGTCCACAGTTTTGTTACCTAACAGAAGAATCTGATCATACCAACATCTTAACGTGGATTGCGGAGATTAGTGATGAAACAAAGTAAACAATGAGTAATTTTAGCAATCTTCTTTTCATGGAAAACAATGGTATGCTCTTAAAGGAATAGGAGTGCCTCTGGATCTGACTGTCCTGATGTGTTTCATCTGTACTCAGGACAAGAGGCTGCCATCAGAATAGAATATGGAGAAACAGAATGGTTCCCAATTGGCAATACTTGCAGTTTGAGAATTATACTATACAAAATTCAAATATGGTTGGTTTGTGCAGAAAATGTCATTTTTCTAGGCAAGAAACACCATTTTCTATGCAGAAAATTTTATTTCTTTGTAGATGTATTATTTTCTGCCCAGAAATGTTTCCCTGCACAGAAAATACTGTTTTCTGTGTCAAACAACCACATGCAATTTTTCAGCAGAAATTGCTGCAGAACAACGTTCTTGGAGCAGAAAGAAAATTGCTAAAAATTTTCATTGCTTTCTTTGAGAAGCAACTACGCCTAATCCAAGCTCCCTCCCTCCCTCCCTCCCTCCCTCCCTCCCTCCCTTATTTGCTTTCTTCTTTCTTTATTGCATGTACAAATCTTCTGGAATTTGTTTGGTTCCCTTACTATTTCTTATTTTCCCTTTTCCCAGCAGTATTCTGATTTCTGAGGGTGAATTCAGATAGATCAATTGCTATCTATATCCAGATAGAGCTTAGCCTCATTTGATGGGTTTGTTAAATAATGTTTCTTCCTTTCTATTGATATCTGTAGTCAAAATGTTTAAAAGTCTTTCCCACTTTAGTCTAGAGAATTGATATCCTAAAATGTGAGAGTCAAGTCTCAGATGCTTGAGTTGACATACATGAGGAAATAGAAGCAAGTTGGGCAGGTCTAGTAACTATGCCACTGCATTATGAAGCCACTCAATGCTCTTTTCAAATATGAGTGTTTTCATGATTTCCTATGTACTTAATAGTTTTGTTCCTCTAGCCTTTTCACTTTGAAGCCACTCCCTCACTTCATTCCCAAAAGTAGAGTTTTCATTCCTGCATTACGCAGACAGAAGATCCTAGACAATCAGAGGTCACACAGTGAATGTGATGACCTGACTAAATGATTTGGCTGTGTGTTGACATTACTAGAGCAGATCAGTTCAGAGTTCAACTGAATAGATGAACATCTTCAAAGTCATTTCCAAATAATTGTAAAAGAGTCATTTTTCTAGGCTTCTAAAATGTTCCCAATAACAGTGGAGGAATTTTTGAGCCTCAAAGGTGACTATAAGCTTAAAGCAGTACCTCGCTGCATACATAATGCCTCAAAATGTCTGTGGTGAAGAATGGATCTGAACTGACCAGGCTGGCAAGTAAGCTTTTTTTGTCCTACTTTTTCCTGAGTTGAAATTTATCCTAGCAACTAATGAAAAGAAAAGTTTTTGTCAAGGAACTTGGCACCAAGAGCAAGTTTCCCAGGGGCTCTTTGAAGGAATGGTGGATTAAAAAATAGCTTGACAGTGTTCTTCTGAAGAAGTAGTGAGTGGTGTAATTGGATGCTATTTTCCAAATCTCATTATCATACTTTATCGGGAGAAGGAATTAATTTGCTGTCAGTTTTCCCTCTTTTATTTTTTTTAGGACCTGAAAAGTGTACAGAAATTATAATATCAGATCTATAAATACCCATTCTCTACATGACCTTGACCTTTTCGGTGTACTGTGTTCTGGCTAGTTGACCATCATATATCTCCATTAATTACAGTCTTCCTGTCTATTGAAAAACAGGGACAACTGTTAACTGAAGTGAAGCATTTTAGAAGCAATTCCTTCAAAATGTAGTATTGGAAAGAACTTTTGTGACCCATCTAATACTAATAATAAGGAGGTAAGTTTCAAATATAAGTGTAGCATTTTAGGAGGAAAATGGCAAATAGTTTAGCTTATTTCATTTCCAGTCCCTTGTATAGTCAATGAACAGAAGGATTCATTCCATATTCTTGGATGTTAAAGAACTTTCACACTCAGCCTCCTATATCTTGGCATTCCATTGGTCTTTATTGATTTTTTTCCCCTTTCAGCTCTATCCTTTTTCATGATGGGCTAAATAGTAGCCAAATGACGCCCTCCCCCCCCCCCCAAAAAAAAATCTGGGCTCAGACAGACTTGCCTCACACTTAGTAGTGCCCATTACAACTATACAGTAGACAAGTATTTATGGTACTATAGGGCACTATATGTAAATTAAATCCATATGTAGAATAGAAGGAAACTTGAGTGAGCAATCTACTTAAAATGAATGATGACCATGACTCTGTCTACCTAGATTGGCTTTGGACTGACATTTGGTGAATGCTGACAAAGTGTTTTGGGTGGGGGACTTTTGACTTGAAATCACCCATCAAAAAGAAGTGACCAAGGCAAGATGGAATAACACCACAGTTGTATGTGCATATTAAAGTATGATTTAAGTTGTACTTCCTAAAGGATATAACTCTTTCCTCATTTTGTTTTTGCAAGGCCAAATAATCTTTAAAGTTTTCTCCTAGTTAGGTAAGATTATAACTTTCTGCTGACTTTTTCATTTGCAACACTTAAGGGGAAAAAAATCCAAAACACAATTAGAAAAAAAAAAGTGTATGGTGTAAGAAATCTTGGGAGAAGGCTTTTGCACAAACATATTATTATTATTATTATTATTATTATTATTATTATTATTAACCTTTATTTATATAGCACTGTAAATTTAAACAGCACTGTACATACAATCATTTCATTAGATGGTTCCCTGACTTCATGCTTACAATCTAAATGACACACAAGGAGGACGGAATGGTGGTGAGGAAGAGGATCAAATCCAGCAGTTCTTCACTCCCTCTGTGGCCTGGACCAAGGCGGATGGACTGTAGGGAGGGCTCGGCTTCATAACACATAGTTAGGGCACAGCATCCTAGGGCAGAGAAGGGTACTCACCTGGGAACGCTTCCCTAAACAATATAGACTTTAACTAAATTTCTCTAAACTAGTTAGAGAAGTGATGAGGCATGCATGTAGGGGAAGAAGGTTCTAGGAGTGAGGGGCAGCAAGTGAGAAGGGACAAATAGAGGACGGGGCAGTGGAAATCCTAGGCTGGGACAAAAGACCTTGACTACTAGAGTGGAGGGTATGAGTAGGAATGTAAGGGGGGGGGGAAGCTCAGATAAATAAGGAGGGGCCAGTCCATGGAGGGCTTTGAAGGTGAGCAACAAAAGCTTGTACTGGATACGGGAGGGAAAGGGGAGGGATAAGTGAAGGGAGGATAAAAGAGGAGTACAGATGATAGGAGAAACCAAAATAACTGATGAGTTTACCTCAGGACAATGTGTATAGAGAAATCAAAAGGGGACCCGGGACAGAGCCCTGGGGAACTCCAACAGATAAGGGAACAGAAGAGGAATTGAAGTGCTTGCACCTGATTTTTGAGTAGAGATTACTTAAACCTTCACTTCTATCCTTCCTGCTGCTGGAAGTACAATAGCTGTGTAATCCAATTGCCAAGACAAGTTTGCCTTGTATTTACACCAGGTAAAGTGTGTGTTGTTGTTTTTAAGGTTAAAGGTCCAAAACATACTGCAGAAATAATCCAGTCTGACACTGTTTTAACTTCCTTGGCTCAGAGCTAGGGAATCTCACAAACTGTAGTTTTGTGAGAAATTTAGCCTTCTCTGTCAGAGAGTTCTGGTGCCACAATAAACTACAGTTCCCAGGATTACCTAGCATTGAGCCAGGGCAGTTAAAGCAGTCTCAGACTAGATTATTTATGCAGTGTGTTTTGGACCCAAGTTCCCAGGCAGCTGGATTATACAGCACTTGTAGTTCCAACAGCAGGAAGGATATATAGGAATGACAAATACTTGGTGAAAAGAAAATATAAGGTTCTCCAGGCAGATGGTATAGGTGCTCATGTTCTTGTAAACCATACTGTATGCTTTACTGTAGCAAAAATCTTTCTACTCCAAGGCCCTGTCTTCACTGGCCAAATCTGTGCACCTATAATCAACTGATTTGTTGAAGTAGAGCAAAAATGTACATTTCTGGTGTTGTTCTGTTCAGATGATGGACAGCCAAAACCCCAATTCTGGTGCACGAAGATTAGATGATGTCTGGCCCATTAAGCACCAGAACAGGGGAGCTGAACTACAACCTTAAATGCATTTTAAAAATATACTTCTTACTCTGGATCTTCTGGGAATATGTGAAGCTCTCCATTTTTGTGTAGGAGCAGCTGTCTGCAAGCTGTTTTAGAGAGTGCTGAGTTCACTCAGTATATAAATTTACATTTCAGAATATAAATGTAAATGATATTGCTATTGCCACTGCTATTTAATAGGCGTGAACTTTAGGCATATTTTTTTTAGACATAGGTTCAGCTCATGTTATTGTACATGCCAACCAAAAGATATATAAGCAAAAACATTTGCATTTCTTGACTTTTTCTTATCCCCTGTTTCTCTTTTCTGGTCCCTTTAATAAGGATTTGATATTGATTTATAAAACACACCACTGAAAGACAGTGGAATACACAGTTATTCTATAGCCCCTGAAAGGTAACATTGCCATATGGCCTCAGTTTTATCTGCCACTTGTTTGCATTAAGTTTCTAACCATAAAGAAGCTGAGATAAGAAACAAAATATGTATTTGCTCTTCAGGCTAGTGTCTCTCAGTCTGTTTAGCTAATATGTGAAGTCATGGCTGTGACTGACACTACTTTGTGGAGCATTAGATTTTATGCACACTGTGAGCTGCCACTTTAGGTGGAATAGATATTAAAATTTTAAACTGACAGCCATCAACTGTGAATGCTTCTTGCCTTCTTTAAATGGTCAGCAGCTGTTTGTTTGTTTGTTTGTTTATTCAATATTAGCCATTTCCACCCAGGGTTAGATTGCAAGATGTCTTCCAATGTCATTATTAACAAGTTCAGTAAAACTACAATGAATTATCCATAGTAAAATATAAATTAAATTAACTATGCTATTAAATCATAAATTAATTGAAATATTTTAAGCTTCAGTATTTCATTGATATATACTTTTTTCAAATTTGTAATTACATTTAGGCTCTAGTGGGAACAAGAAGAGATTAAAGTGTGTGTGAGAGAGAGGAGGGAACAGAAGGAGGAAGGGAGGGAGAAATAAATAGAAATAATACAGGATGGGGATGATGATGATGATGATGATGATGATGATGATGATGATGATCCCTCTCCTCTGTCCAGGATAAAAGTCACTTTCCTTCAGGCTTCAGTCTATCTTATATTCACTTGCCAACTAAATAGTACTTGTGAGTAGAAAAGCATAGTGCCACATTATTAACTAACTTTTTTTAAAAAGTAACATTCTTTCAAAGATGAGAGACCTTCCATACATGTTCAGAGACAACTGGTCATTTTTAAAACCATTCTTTTCTCGGAAGAAATGGACTTTGAAGAGGTGTTCTTAAATTCTTTCATTGCTGCTACTAACTACTATATTAATACTTAGCATTTTAAAAATGATGTACGCATACAGAGTGCTTCTCACACATTTGCAGTAATCTTTACAGTACATTTAATGATGAGTCAGGTCAGTATGATTGTTTCATTCTGGAGAAAAGGTATAGATATAAGGCTGATCACAGGAGAAGTTAGATAATCTATCTAACTGTGCTCTTGATTATCATGGGGGAGAGAATTACTAGTTGCTGTTTTTCACTTCATTCCACCATGTTTTTTCCAACTTTGCCTTGCTTCATCTGTTAACACATTCTGTGCACATGACATTGCTCACTGGTTATGGAAAATTTCCTTTCCCCCAAATGGTTGTTTGCAAATGTTGTTTGCAAATGCTTGGGTGTATTCCAGCCCTCTAGGGCTGGAATCTTTCTCAGCTTTAAACTTAGTGTTTGCAGTTCTTTGTTAGTATTTTTCACTTGCTTACACACTCTCTGAGTGTCTTTGAATGGTGTTTCTTGGTCTGACAACTTTCCCTGTTCTGGTCTGCAATTCTTATTTAGGATGACTTCTATTGCAAATGTCAGAGATGTTGATTTTGATGCCTCAGGCAGCATCCTCAGCTTTGTGGAATGTCCCTTCCATGGAAAATAATACCTGCTAAACAAATGTCTTTCTGATAGTATGAAATGGTACAGGGACCTATGAAGAGAAAAGAGAAAGGGTAACCGGGACTGACAATATCCCGTGGACCACTATCGGTTGTATCCCTTGCATTACATAAGAGAATTGAAGAAAACCCAAATTTTCAAACTACAACGTAACGTCGAAAGGAGTGAATTTGATGTCGGCTAGCACAAAAATGATTGTGTGCCAGTAGAGCTGTGACAACCTGAAGGAAGAGGAAAACCAATGAGAAGTGGTGAGGAGATGGCAGGAGAAAGAAGTAACATACAGGAAAAATAGATTTATAACATTGGAACACCCAGATACTTTTGCAAGTACTTAGAAGTGGTACTTCCCATGAAAATTATTTTATTCCTGACATCTCTTTTGAAAGCCACCAGTGAAATTATTCACTGAGGGCCCTGCGAAAGCATGAGGATGGATATTAATCACCACCGAAGGCACAGGGTAGTATAGATTCAGGTGTTTGTTTGTTTTTTAAAGTATTTACACAATCACACAAATTACCTGAATTACTTAAAGGTAGTCAACTGTAATAGACATGAGGTGGGCATATTTTCTACCCAGAAGACATGTATCTTGGAAGACAGTGAATGTGCTAATTCATCAAGCATATTTGTCTTCAACCTAAGATAAGCAAAGGTCTGAGGGGAGCTGGGCACAACTTCAGATCATTTACTTTCTACCTACTAACTCAAGAAACTATTTCAAGTATGAAATACAGTGCCAATCCCTTAATATTTACCAAATCAAACCAAGCATATTCTCATTGCCCTTTAAAACCAAGATGCACCATTGTCACATATTTTAGTTAAGAGATAGTAACTGAACTCTGTTCATCTTCCATCCTTGTCAGACTGACATAAATCTTCTCAAGTCCTGACATTTCAGAAAGTATAATATCTATGTCTGGCTGTGCACATGAATCCAATCCAGAAAAAGAATATAAAGACTTGGGTTTATGTCATCACAGGAATTCTTTTAGTGCCTTCTACCTATATAGACAATTGCTACTACAGAAAATAGCTCTTTATTTCCTCTGCTGTTTGTATCTTCCCCCGCATGTGTACCTCATCTCTTATCTAACCAGTTTCAAAACTGAGTTAAAGACTATATTGTTTAGGGAAGCTTTTCGAGATGTGTGATCTTGTCTGCCCCAAGATGCTTCGTTTTAATTATGTATTAAGTAGCTAAGCCCTCCCTCCAGTCAATCTGCCTTGGTCCAGGCCTCAGAGGGAGAGAAGAACTACTGGACTTGATACCCTTCCCCACCACTTTTCTCTTCCCCTGTTGTGTCATGTCTTTTTATATTGTAAGCTTGAGAGCAGGGAACCGTCTAATTAAAAAGATTGCATGTACAGTGCTGTGTAAATTTACAGTGCTATATAGATAAAGGATAATAATAATAATAATAATAATAATAACAATAATAATAATAGCCATTATGGAACACAGACTGGAAAAGAGCATCCTACTGTGCATGCTCAACTCCCATAATGGAAAGAAGGAGGAGGTGGGGAGGGAGATGAAGTTGGAGGTGGAGATGGAGGCGTAGGTGTAGGTGATGGTGGAGATGGTGGAGATGGGAAATAAGAATGCAGCAAATTAATATTTTTAACTGGGAGCCTACAAAAAAAGTTTGTAATGATGAGTTTTTTTGCAAGTAGTCAGAACCAAAACTGGCCTCTCCAACACTTCATTTGTTACTAAAAATTGGCTCACACTCCTATTATAAGATCAGCTTTACTGGTGCTAAATGGTGCAGAGTACGACCACAACCCTTTAGCAAATTGGATCCAGCACTCTATTTCAGTAAGTAGTAGAAATGGGACAAGGTATTTGTGCCCAGAATATGTCATGGCTGATGTTCAAGATCCCTATGGCTTTGCTAAATGGGTACTCGTGAGATGTGGTGCACACACTCACCAGTGGGCCAGTGAAAGATGGATTCCAAAGAGAAACATAGGACAGAAGCAAACAAATGGCACTGATATATGCAGGCATCCTAACAAAATGAAACATGTATAGGCAGGATATTCACAAGAAAGTATCTTCTCCCAATCTTTTCCCAGCTGTATATATATTTTCCTGGCTTTATATGGCCAGGCTCAAGTGAAACTGTCTAGCAAATTCTACTAAATACAAACAAACCATTTTTATGCCACCGGAGAGCTGTTAACATTTATAAGTCCTCTAAAGCCCATCTGTCTAGTGTCAGAGGACTTGCTCACTACAGTAACTCACCAAGCAAATTATGAAATATGATGAGGCTAATCACCATAATGATAGCTCAACCAATTGCTGTGTCTGTTGTGTAAACATAACAAAGACTGAATATGTTCAAACCATAAAGAAATAGTACATGTATGGTATGATACTACCATATATGGTATGGCATGACCATATAAAGCAAGAAGGCCAACATGGATCAGAGTAGGAATGCATGCTCAGTTCACAACTGTGTGAACTTCGGCAAGTCACACACTCTCCATCTTACTGAATGTAAGTAACAAACCTCTTCTGAATAAATCTTGCAAAGAAAACTCTGTGATAAGTCTGACATAATATGGAGTTGAATTGACCTAACAGCAACAGTCTCATATGGTAGTATAAGGTTTTATTGATACTGTTTTTAATTCTGTGTTAGTTTAATCTTATTTTAAGGGGTGGGAGGCGGGACTGGATTGTAATATTTTAACTGTACCTGTTTTTAAAATGTTGTACCCTGCCCCGATTGTTCATTCAGAGGGGCAGGTTATAAATAAATATTTATTATTTATTATTAGTAGTAGCTACAAGGATTTTTCCTTCCCACAAAAAAGGTTGTGTGGGATCCAGACAAAATCAGAATTCATGACTTGGTTAAATCTTGTTGATTAAAGTGCTAGATATGAAGAAAGAACACAAAAATGAAGACTTTTCTTGAAAACACAACTTAATATAATGTGAAAAAATATAATTTTGTTCTATCTACAATAAAATATTATTTTAAACAGAAAATAATTAATGCTTAGCAATTAGTAAGCATGAAGTTGTAGCTTCTTTCTGTTGAATATAAAGACTTAGGAAGACATATTTGCTTAAAGAAAAGTCCTGAAATCACAGGGATCCATCTGTTTGGCTGTGAAGTCACTTTTCTCCATAGAACCAAATGAGATTATGTAAAGTTCTCACTAGCAGTAGGAATTGTTTTAATGGCAAAAAAAATAAAATAAAGAAAATTAGTGTCAAACTACTGAGATTATAATGGAGGCAGGCAGATTTTTTTTTTTTTTGGACATGATAGAAGACCGATATTCACAGATATACCACGCTGAACAGAAATGATGGAGAAATCATACTGTGCTTGACCAATAATATAGTTTTGTGCCAAAAATGAACCAATGATGTATCATTGCAGAGGTCTTGGGGGTTTATAAAGAAATTAGATATGACTACCCAAATTATAACATTTCTCATTCTTCTTTTCTACCCATAACCTAACCTTCTAAAGAATGTGTGCTGTATGTTGATAAAGCAGCTTAACCAGATGGGGACTCATTACCAGCATATCATACACTCTTGGACATATGTCTAAACATCTGTTTTCTAAGAATTTAATGAACTTCCTGTAAATTTGTTTCCTAATAAACTTTCCATACTATCTATGCAAACTTTTTTTGTTTGTTGTTCTCCTGTTCTCCTCTTTTCTCAAGCCATATCAATTTTTCCCCCACAGCCAAACAATGTGATCAAAATACTACTGTACTCACATAATATAAACCTAACCATGTAGTTACTTCATGGTTGTTCAACACCATCTTGCTGCAAGTCTTTGCTAATCTACATGTGTGTATATTGTCCCATCATGCAGTGGGGATTTTATAGTGCTTATAGTTGTGCATATATTAGTGGATAGTTGACAAATGCCTTCACACTATCCAAGAATACACAACTATATGAATAGAATCTTGTTAGTACTAACTAACACAGGCCCGTTTATTTCATTGCTGAATGGTAAGTCAACACATGGGTAAATTCAATTAATTAAATAAGTCTTCTCTACTTCAGCCCAACAATAGGATTTAGGCCAATGTGAAATGGGGTTATACTTATGGAACTCCACCAATGCAACTATGAACTAAATATGCCTGTTGCACAGTGACCAAAAAAGGGAAAACTATATTTGTAAGGGAACTTACACATATATACAACATCAGCAGGACTTGGGCCTCTACTTGCTTACTCCATTATAAATTTATGTTGCTGCTGATTCTACAGGGTAAAATCATTATTTCATATATCCTAGTATTACCTGTGCTGACAGTAGTTTATTATGGTATTAAGACAAGGATGAGGTCTTTGCTTGCCAGACATTTTGGACTATAAGTCAACTTCCACAGCCCCGACCATTGGCTTTTCTGGCTGAGAATTCTGGAAATTAAAGTCCAAAACATCAAGGGATGGAGATTACCTACCCCTATGTTATACAAAGAACATTCACAGATTGGTACCAGATATCCATAAGAATAACTGAGGAAAATCAGAGGCTGAAACTGAAACTTTACAAGGCATTGGCTTTCTCAATGAACTATTACCCCATACTAGTTTTAATATACTGTCTCCAGTGTTTGAGATTATCCAGATTATATTTTAAAAAATGACCAAGATTCTACATACAGTATACACTTTCACACTGAGGCCATGGCACATCAGTCACTCCACTGCCTAACATTGCAAAAGAGAGACCCATATGTCGTAATATCCCAGTAGCCTCTAGGGACCTTATCAGATGATGGAAATTGGAAGTATAATCCAATGGCAATCCAAACGCAATCATGGGGTTTCATTTTATTGCGAATTAAAGTATCTCACACAATTTCGGGCGAAAAGGAAGTCATTCCGAACACAGTCATGGGTTTTACCTTATTGTGAATTACAGCATCTCACACAATTTTGGGCAATGGGGGGGGGGTCATTTTTGGGTAATGAGAAGTCATTCTGAACGCATTCTGAATGCAATAGGAATTCACATGAATTCGCTAAACTAGCAAATTCACGTGAATTCGAATTGGCTCCATTCACAATTGAGAGAAATTCCTCCCGTCTGATAAGGTCCCAGGTGAAGTTGGACATTGCTCAGTTCATTTTTTCTGTATACATAAGACCACTGCTGAAGACATAAGTCACATGCCTATGTTTTTAAACAGCCCACACAGTTCAAGTGACTACTTGGGAGTCCTCTAACGCTAACAACAGATACATTTAAACTTGAGCTGCTGGCTCCAAAGTTTTCTTATTAACCCATTCTTTTCTTCATACTTTGAAGAAGAAAAATAGTATACAGTGCTATATGCTACCCACAATTTCTCATATATGTGGTTGGAACCTAAACCATGATCTGCATTGCTTCTCTCCCATTCTCTCCCATTCCATAACATAAACAGGAGGCATAATACGACCAGTCTAGTATAAACATTGGGTCAAATAAATGCTTTGACCCACTGGTGTCTGTATTTCTCCCCTTTACATGACTACAATGATCCAATTCACTGACATCATAGTCAGTGACATCATTAACTCCATCATATTGGGGATGGAGCAAGTTTGTAAGGTACTGCACTTAGGACGCAAAAATGAAATGCACAGATATAGGATGGGGGACATCTGGCTGAATGAAACTACGTGTGAAAGGGATCTAGGAGTCCAAGTAGACCATAAATTGAACATGAGTCAACAGTGCGATGCAGAAGCTAAAAAGGCCAATGCTATTTTAGGCTGCATCAATAGAAGTGTAGCGTCTAGATCAAGGGAAGTAATAGTGCCGCTCTATTCTGCTTTGGTCAGGCCCCACCTGGAATACTGTGTCCAGTTCTGGGCACCACAATTCAAAAAGGATGTAGAGAAACTGGAGCGGGTCCAAAGGAGGGCAACTAAGATGGTGAAGGGTCTGGAAACCAGGCCCTATGAGGAACGACTTAGAGAGCTGGGGATGTTTAGCCTGGATAAGAGAAGGTTAAGAGGTGATATGATAGCCCTGTTCAAATATTTGAAGGGATGTCATATGGAAGAGGGAGCAAGCTTGTTTTCTGATGCTGCAGAGACTAGAACGCGGAACAATGGATGCAAGCTGCAGGAAAAGAGATTCCACCTCAACATTAGGAGGAACTTCCTGACAGTAAGGGCTGTTTGACAGTGGAATACACTCCCTCGAAGTGTAGTGGAGTCTCCTTCCTTAGGGGTCTTTAAGCAGAGGCTGGATGGCCATCTGTCGGGGATGCTATGATTGGGAGTTCCTGCATGGCAGGGGGTTGGACTGGATGGCCCTTGTGGTCTCTTCCAACTCTATGATTCTATGATTCTATGATTCTATGTTTTCTGCTGCTCCAGAGAATAGGACTCAGAGCAATGGATTCCAACTACAGCAAAAGAGATTCCAGCTCAACATTAGGAAGGTCTCCCCAGGAGGGTGGTGGAGCCTCCTTTTGAGAGTTTTAAACAGAGGTCGGATGGCCAATGTACCATGGGGTACATTGATTGTGCATTCATGCATGGCAGAGGGTTAGACTTGGTGGTCCTTGAGATCTCTTCCAAGTCTATGATTCCATGACAACTGCAATTCCAGCTGTCTGCTGCAATGAGCATTGGTGGACCTCTTCAAGACAGCATGTACTCAGGTTTTCAAAATGTGTATTCTGTGTGTGTTCATTAGTACTAAGCATCAGGAGCATAGGCTGCTGCTGTGCTACACTTAAAGCAATTTGCTCCGAAAGACGAGACTCCAGCACACCATTCGTTTAAATGAGTCATGCTGAATGAAAAAGGGGCAAAATTACAGCCTTTAACAAGGGGTGATTTTATGTTCTAACTAGTCTGTCAGTCAAGACAGAAAAACAAGACATAATAAAAGAAAATGGGCTTCACTGATGTATTAACCTCAATTAACATTTCATTTTTTGGCTGAGGTTACCGCTCAAGCTGACATCATTTTGATCTGCAGGTAAATGCAGTACTGCTAATAACTGCTTCAGGAAACAAAATAAGATGTTTAAGTGATCTTACACAATGAAGATATTTCCTATAAGGCATGTAATGTTCTAGAACAGAAGGGAAAATTGATATGATTGGGAGGATATCAATATCTTTCCATTACCTAAATGTCCTAGGACCTCAATAATCAAAAGTACACCTCTTTCTACATGGATCCACCTAAGGACTGCATGATCATTTGTTTCACATTGTTTTAACAAGTTTTAAGTTGTCCATTTGCTTAAAATATTTTATTTTTTTATTTGTTGCTTGTTAATTCTGTTTAGTATATCTTTTATTAATATAAATTATTTTTATTGTTTTTAACTGTTTCAAATTTACTTGTAAACTACCTTGAGATGATAGATAGATAGATAGATAGATAGATAGATAGATAGATAGATGAAAAATAGGGAAAAAATGAGAGAGAGGGAGAGAGAGGAAGGGAGGGAGGGTAGGTTTTGAGCTTGTTTAAATTATTTTTGATTGTTTTTATATTTCCATACCCTTCACCTCTCCCGATTTGGCAGGGGCAGTGCTTATTAATCCTCTGTCGTCCCATTTTTTTCAACTGTTCTGTTTCTCCCCCCATTTTCCCTTTTGTCCTGTGTTTGCTTCAATTTCTGCAAACTGAGATCTAAGTACAGAAGTGGTTTGTACTCAGTTAACTCTGTGGGGAGAGAAGGGCATGGAATCTTGCCCTATCCAGTAGACTTAGGCAAAAGCAAATTGCTTAAGCCTGCCCTAGCTTATGTGTTCTTCCTTATTAATAACTTTTGCCATCTTAACCACACTCTGATGAGACTTGGCCACATGTGTCCCAGTTTTCATCTGTGAAATGTTGGAGGGTATGCATTTATTCAATTGGTTATACCAATGTTATTGTATACTGTCCTGGTATTGTATGATATAGGGTGGAATACAAATATTACCAATTAAATTATTATTCTTTTTCCTTTACTGACCAGTAACAATGATAGCCACAATGAATGAGTGTGCCAGAAGACTAGATAATCTATCCTTTAATAGACAAGCATGTCTTTCGTTAAAACAACCTATCTATAGTTGCTGGTGTTTTTCAAAATGTGAAGCTGCAAGTAGATTTATATGGAAATGTACAGAAAACATTCTTGGGTTTTGAGAATAATAATTTGTCTGTCTATCTATCTATCTATCATCTATCTATCTATAGTATTTATCTTCCCATCCATCCATCCATCCAAACACATCTATCCCATCCTTTATCATGAGATCTCAGGGCAATGTACAATATAATAATTTAAACCACATCTTCATGAAAACCATACAAATTTAAACAAGGTAAAAACATGTTAAACACTTTGTGGTTGTGTGCCTTCATTTCTGATTAATGTTGACCCGATGACAAACCTATCATGGGGTTTACTGGACAAGATTTCTTCAGAAGAGGTTTCCTATTGCCTTCCCCCGAGGCTGAGAACATGTGACTTGCCCAAGGTCACCAGTGGGTTTCATGGCTGAGCTGAGAATCTACCCACTTCCTGGCCTAAAACCATTCTGAAATGTGTCCATTATCTGAAGTTCTCCAGCCATCACATGTTTCAAGCAAAGGTGTAAAATTGGCCCTAGGTGTAAAGACATTTGTATTTCACCATTATCTGCTTGTATTAGGAGAGTGTCTTCAGTTTCTCATCCTTGAAACATTTATTGCCATTTGTGATTCTAGCGACTTTTATTTCTGTCACACTGACAAATTTCCTCCCTCTGACAAAACATCAGTTTTGGTCAGTTACCAAATGAGTTTTACCAGCTTTTGGTCTGAATACATTTTCTCCCTGAAATTTTCAGATTGGCATTGCTAGTACAGCTGCTTTCCTTGATTTGATGGACCACTCTCATAAATAAGTAATGTTGATTCTTTTCTTTTTTTAAACTTGTTCAATATTTCTCTCCCCCCAACCTCCACTCCCGAGTGGCTGGGAGGTAAAGATCATGACACAAGTCTTCATCTATGAGTGCATCCATATGTTCTGCATGCATGAAAGTGTCAAGAAACTATTGAGCCCAGTTAGGGATTAGACCATTTGCCATAATACATTCAGTAGTTGGGGAAATATAGCATGCCACAAGATACTCTTCTCCCAACCCTCTTCCAGTTTGATCTTCACACTCATGATATTGAAGGATAGGGCCCACATTTTACAAGTCTGAGGGAGGCTGGTGGGCAGCATTCAGGAATGGACATTCTATAATTCAATCTATTGCTCTATAGCAAGTGGAGGGATGGGGTGGTCTCACATGTTTAAACAGTAAACACACAAATTAATAATGAACTTTGTAACGAGCTTGCCATTTTGCATTTTGGGGCCATGTTCTGTCAATCAGATGGTGTGTGCTTTTCTGATGTGGAAAATTTAATATTTTGGGGCAGATTTGTCTTTATTCTGTGCCAGGTGAATGAGTAAGATGATGCTTGTTGCACCCTTGTGGATGAGGTTTATGGAATATTTAGAGAGTTTAGGGTTGATGAGAATCCACAAGTACCTTTAAGGTGATTAGTGTTTCTAGATCTTATAGCTCATGGCTTTGGGACACATAGTAGGATAAGGAGCCAACCTTCCTGACCTATTTGGAATTCCAAGGCACTAGCTATGAGATGGCATCCTAACTCAATATTTTGGTGGGCCTATGGAAGGGATAGGATGAGCAGACATTCTCCTTTTCCAGGACATGTCCTACATTTCAACCTTCCATCCAGGAGGAATTGCAAAATGTCCTCCATTTTGAGCATGACTAGAAAGCATAAATTTATATTTCTATGGGTGCTTTAGCTTTTATTCGATCATATCCTCCATTTTTCTTGAATGTCCTACATTGATGTCCTCCTTTGTGGTTAGGACATCTGGTCACCCTGGGAAGGGATGTCCAACTGGTCACCTCCTCCTCTGAGTCTAGGTGTACAGTGTACGGTGATCTGTGCACTTTTTGAGTTACACATGCTGCTAAAAGCTTCACTTCACATCTTTTGCATAGAACACATCACATTCCCAGAGACATTAATTTTCAGCCCTTTCCCCATGCACAGATTTCTTTGCTTGAGCTAGAAGATGCAGATTAAGTAGATGTATTTGTGGGGTGAACTCAATAGAACACATTTCTTTCACATCCTTCTTGTCATGCTAAATAAAGCATTTCTATGTCTTCCTTCTGAAAAGTTCGATTTTTTCAACAGCTATGAAACAGACAACAGCAAATGGTCTTCCATGCTGGAAATATATCAAATATTTTCTCAATATGCATGTATATTATATATTGAATCTGGTCAGTTTTAAATGAAGATTTCCCTTAACTTAGTATGTTTGACAAGAGCTTGCCAAAATTTGTATTTTTATGTATTTATTTTATATTTTGTCACAAACATAAAAAAGATCTTAAATTTGGGGGGGAAGCAAAATTGACAGATTCATCCATCCCCAACTGTCAGTGAAGCCAAAGCAACAGTGGACTCCAGCAGATTTGACCAATTTTTTAACACTCTGGAATAAATCCCAGAACACTCTGCAAGACACAGGATGGTTCCATGGTTCCCTAAAGGGAAAAGGTCTGAAAAATACCATACCAACTACAGTACACATTGACATATGTAAGAGGCCATTAAAAAAAGGCATGTGCCATTTGAGAATACTCTGATTCTTCTTTCTAGTCTCCACAGTGTTGCTCACTACTGCATTCCTTCCCGCACCCTGATTCCATAAAAGAGGGCAACTTGAGTATCTTTAATTCAATACAATGCAACAGGAACAAATAATACAATTTACTTATCAGCATGAACATGCATACTTCATATATGCATGTTAGACCTTAAAAGAATGAAATCATTCGAAAAGTTCCCATAGTGCTAGGCTAAAAATGTGACATTTTCCTTCTGAGATACAAAAGATCTGTCAGCCCATTACTTGGAGGTGGGGGGTGTAACTCATAATAATATGTTGTAAATTCTTTTTCTGGCTCCCGAAGTAGTTCTGTGAAACTGTGACTAATGCACTGGAAAATACATGGACATTTGAAATATTAAATAGCTTGGAGGAGGATGTCTGTGCATGGCTAAAACTAGAGTTCAGAGAAAGGTTTTCAAACTATTCTATCTCAGAAGGCCTACATGCAAGGCCTCAATTAGAAGGCATTGGGGGAAGCTCACCCTACACACACACACAAACACACACACACACAATTCAGAAAACATTCAGGTGTAGCTGTGTTGGCCATTTAACAAATGCAAACAAAAATCCATCAGTGATCCTTTATTGACCAACTGAAATGCATAATATACTTGTTTCAAGCTTTCGAAGCTCCATGGGCTTCTTCATCAGGCAAGATCTTACAAACCAACCCGAGGGGAGGGGGGGGGAACAATTGGAGATGTTAGTCAGATGCCTGCATAGCCCAGAAAACCCACATAAAACTATGGATGCTGGCCATGAAAGCCTTCGACTCCCCACAGTAAATACTTGGTTAGATCTCACTTCTAACTTACTTCTAACTTACTTTAAACTTTTTCCAGCATGGTTAATATATATTTAACTATTGTCTGTAGTCAGAAATCAGCAGGTGTTTTCCATTTGATGTGGAAGGGCAGAATAGTTTTCTAAGAAAAATTCTGCACATGAAATGGCAGTTAGGCACAGGAGGAATCTGTCTAGATATGCAAACAAACAAACCACTCATAAGCATGCCAGTGAATTCAAAGAATACTAATATTCTTTTAGAAAGAATCCAAGATATAACAGGTAGAATCCTACAGTTCTGGCACAAGCTAAGAATGTATAAGTGCATATTTTCTCCTGGCCCAACCACCGAAACCTACTGTAGTGAGCAGGCCAAGGAAACAGCCAATCACAGAGCACCTGGAGTCCAGCCAAAGAGAAGCTGGCTGGGCAGGGCTATAAAAGGGCCTCCACAGGGAGAGAAAGTGGGTTTTAGTTGTTGGAGTTTTGAAGGGAAGAGACACCGTGGAGGGAGGGTGTGCTCTTAGGGTTCCTGAGGGAATATTTGTAGGGTAGTTTATAGACTGGAAAAGGGTCTGAGAAGTTCAGTAGGGACTAGATAGGCTTGAGGGACTCTAGGAAAGGGAGGCTCAGAACAAGCCAGAGAGTTAAGGAAGATTTTGGCCTTAATATTGGAGATAAAGTTGCCTGAGTGGCTGTCGTGTTATTGTTTGAAGGAACCTATGTAACTAAGGAAATAAGACAAACAAGGCTTTAATTATATTTCATAATTTACTTCTTTATTTTATTAATAAACTTTATTCTTGTTTTGAAATACCACTTGGCCTCTGTTGAACTATTGTAACACGCTACCAAAGATATCAGTGCCTCAGTAGGAGATAGGTGGTGGGCGAACAAGATAGGTTCGTTTGGTTCGGTTCGCACCACACCTACTTTAACAGCAACAGCTGCTTTGAGCAATGGATGTCTGTTCTGTTGGTAGCTGGGGCAAAGCAGGATTATTTTTCTTCTCCCTCCCATCATCAATTTTTGGTGAGATGAGGAATTGTGAAAAGGATCCTGTCTGTCACACAGCCTCACTTGTTGGTAGGAAGGGGCTAGAAATGTCGTCCAGCTATGACCCAATTGCCAGTAGAACAGACTTCTATCACTCAGTGTGGCTTCCTGGAGTGTAAGGTGGGATTTGGAGAAGGGAGCACAATAGTAGTAGTCACATAATCATTAATATATGGTATAACTGAATATGTAGCAGTTATGGCTGTTGTGTACATAAAAATTCTGCCACTTCAGTAGAAATTTATGTCAGTCCTCAAAACATCTAGCATTGTGGTATCTGTTATTTAGAAATACAGTTTAGTAATCCAAAAAAATGATCTGTTTGCTTTCCCTTGAAGACACTGTCCTTTGGATGGCTAAACTGTATTTTTAAATATTCAGCTGAAGGTTTACAAGGGGGCAGAATTCTTATTTTCAGAAAATGCACTGATTTTCCCCATAGCTGTACCCCTGTCTACACACACGACTCCATCGCATCAAATCAATCCCTGTTTGTCAAGTGGGTATGCCACACCCTCTGTTGACATAGAGCAGTAGATACTGAAACAGCCTCTCCTATGAAAATGCTTAACATTGCTCAAGGATAAGAGTTGTGCATGTGTAGTACCTGAAAATGGCCTGTTGCAGCAATAAAAATGTGTTCTCATCTGGGTGGAGGTAAATGTTTGAAATGCTGTAGGGGAATGTATAGAAACGTGTAGAAGGGAGAAGAGATTAGGGTTCCTTGGGGCACATTATCTAAGGCCAACAAGAGGCAGTGAGAGGCATTTCCCTTTATAGAGGACCAAAGGATTTCATCTTTGCTGCTGAAAGGGGAATTTGGCTTGAAATAACCACATGACAAATTGTGTATTAACCATTCCCAAGTTCCTATCAGTGAAAATAGAAAGTCCACTATCATCATGAAAATGATAGGGATAGTAAATAACTGCACTGGACGAAAGACAGATACTCATGTACACTGAGCAGAATGCTACCCCTGATATAATAAACTGGGGATTCCCTCCCAAATTATATATTGACAATAATTATTACTTCCTGTTCCATAAACTAGAGAATGCCATTTCTATAAACTAGAGAACAGATATTTTTTTCTGCCTAGGAACTCAGGGCACTTTCTGTGATTTTTCTCATGAACTTAAAAATGCTAGTAAGATTATATTAAATGCAAACAGAAAGTGTACTTCTATATAGGACAATGAAAGATAGATCATTATCTAATTCAATTAATCATGTCTTGTATCAAAAGAAAAGCAATTAGACACTGCAGGGGTGCAGTTATCAAGATGTAATCAAGCCCCAGGGGCTTTTCAAGGAATGCAATATAGTCAAATCCTTTTAATTCCCAGAGTGATTATCTCATGATAGTCAAATCCCTGTGGTTTTCTTACTGCATATGCAAAGGTCTTCAAAAGAAAGGCAATGTGTTTCATATTCAGGAGGAAATGTAAATTAATATTTTTAAGAACAATTTGTTTGTATAATTTATGTTTTGAATCTGGGAAATGCAGTGTCCCAACAGAGCATTCAATACCTACTGTTGTAGCTAGATTTGCCAGATGGAACGGATGTGCATAATCTCACAGGTTATTTATCAAAGCCTATCATCATTGCTGGATCTTTGACAGCATGCTGAGTTGTCAGTCAAGTTTGTGTTGTAGGCTTTTTGGAGGATGTTGCTTCTCCAAACACAGTTGCCATCTGTCACACCACCTTTGACACCTGAGAATTACCCAAGGGCCAATGACAGAAATGGGTCAATGTCAGTCTTCTGTGATATATTCTTTTTTTTCTGTAATAGACCTCAGGGTGGTCCATACCAGGTTTCTGTTTGGACACCAACCACACATTCTCAAGATCTCTAAACAATTATTACATAGCCCCCCTTGTATTAAATGATCACAAACATGAACACTTGTGTATGAAATACTTAATGAGACCACTTAGTTTAGAATTATTTGCAGGAAGCTTGAAGCAGCCAGAACTTAGTGGCCTACTGAGAAATCGAAAGTATTGGATCATGTTCTACCTTCCACACACTTTTGGCCTTAACAAAACTTGCTTCATGGATACCACAAGTGCCATAGGCAATGGGATGTTATGGTATTTTCACATAAAACTGGGAGAGCAAATATTTCTCCATAATCTTACCCATGGCACACATAAATAGTCTTTCAAAAATCCAAACCTTATTGGTCTTTCTTTTTATTGGTCCTTCATTATACTTTGCAGTATTTCCTAGACCTGTTTCTCTGCCCAAGGCAACACTGGTTTTTCCCTCTTCACTGCTTTATAACCTCAACAGTCCAGCCAGCAGATTGGGCTCTTATTGCCAGGGAAAATCCTGTTTCCCCCTGCTTGGGTCTTTCCCATAATCACTTAGAGGGCAACTAGTCCAATCCTCTGTACTTGGAAGAGGCTACAGGAGAAGGTCAGAGACAATGGAGGAGTCATCAACTCTTGCCAGTCCCCCTGGCAGCGCTGTCACTAATGTTGAGACAAACCACATTTTTTCTTCTTCTCACCCATCAAGAACTACAGGCATATTTTTTAAAAAATGTTTTTTTCAAAAGTCTCACTTTCAAAAGGTTATTTTTTTCTCTCCCTGTCGAGAAGTATTTTTTTTCACAGATTTCTTGAATGAAAATAAAAGACAAGGGAGGCAAACATTTACACTAATTACCTAGCATTTTAAACTCAATTAGCACATCAAAAGGAAGTTTGGAAGAGATTTAAAGAACATTCCTCTGCTAGAAAAACCCAATATGAATGGTAGTTTTGCTTATGCAAAATACTCAAATCCTGGCCATCAAATTAAAAACCAAAATTCTTACTCAAGAAGCTCTCATAATTTCTTCTCTTTAAAAAGCTTTTGAAATCTTCAAATAACAGATATTTCGTCTGTTTAGTGAATTTTGACAAATATTCTTTACTTCACTAGTGTCACACCTCTCTTGAATGGACTGTAGTCTGGTGCTCTTCAGATCCTCCTCCTTCTATATTATCTTCCCAACCCCTTCTTCTTCTTCCTCTGTCCTTGGTGAGACATCCTTCCTGCTTCCTTGTCTTCTCCCTCCATCAATATCCACCTCCTCCCTTTTCTATTCCCTTCCTTCTCCTTTATCTGCATCCTACCCATCTTGTCCTTTAAATCTCCTATGCTGCCCATTTCACCTCATACTCTACCCTGCCTCCAACAATTGTGTCTGCTCTTCAGCTTTGGTCTGTGTTCAAGCTGCATCACATCCTTTGTTCTGGTGAGCCCTCATGCCAATCATGGTTTGAGAAACTTTGACAAAGAAAGAGTACCAAGTGCCCTCTCCATGCCCTGGACAGTCTACAGCAGTCACTTCAAAGTTGCTTGCAACAGTGGAGTCAGTAACACACAGTAAAATATAGATATAGATTTCTTTTTCAGGGTAGTACTGAGATTCCTTCACTTTGCTCTGGTGAACTGGAAGAGATTCTTTGAGATCTGGAAATCCAAACATTTTAGTATGTGACATTTTTGTTCAGCAGTGTGGGGGAATGATGTAGGATTGACTTGAGGATTTGGGAGAGGAAGGTTACACATGGTTACACAAACACACACACACACACACCAGGAAACAAACATTAAACCACATGGGACAGTGGGGATTATCACATATCAATCAAATGTTCTCTCAATAATTAGCTCTGATGTCCCACACAGTCAAGCCAAGGCATATATCAAGTTATCTCTGAAAAATTCTTACATTCTAGCTCTGCGAAGCATAGTTAAAGTGAAGGTGCATGCACTACATGAGTGTACAGATTTGAAAAGCTTTCTGTTTTAATTTTGTTGCATTTCACAGATCCCACTAACATTTTTGGATTGGGTTGTGAGACTTTGATTTTTGTTCCTAAATAGACGTTAATACATATTTGGCACATACCATGCACATTGCTTACAGTTTCACATATATATTTCACATAAAGGATAATTTTCCACATTTTTAAAATATAAATTTTTAGTTGTCTGAATTCATTTGTATATAATTCAGAAAAGAAAAGGAGTAAGAAAAATGCAGTGCTCACGATTTCCTCTCATTGATAGAAATGTGTCCAGTGAGGACTTTGCCCAGAGACTGGCTTCTTACTTGTCCTTGGAACATTTGAGGGCCTTGGTCTGTCTTTGGCTGCATTGGCACTGCAGAAAGAATCCAGTTTGACACTGCTTTAACTGTCATTGGTCAATGCTATGGGATTCTGGGAGCTTTAGTTTTGTGAGACATTTAACCTTCTCTGTCAGAGAGCTCTGGTGCCACAACAAACTACAGTTCCCAGAATTCCATAGCACTGAGCCATGGCAGTTAAAGTGGTGTCAAACTGGATTCTTTCTGCAGTATGGATGCAGCCTCTCTGGGTCTCCTGGCCCTGTGAGGTTTGACTCCTTCTTGGAGTCATTCTGAGCCAGGCATGATTGGTTGGGGGGGGGGGGCTAAGAGAAGGGAAATATCATTATTCAAACACATTTTGTGAAGTTTCAGGAATATCTGGTTGGTTGGAATATCTGGTGCCCGAAGCTATTGCTTGGTCCATATTTGGTTGGTTAATACTGAAAAAAGAATGACCTGACCCAGGTCATGCCAGCAGCTCATGGGAGGATTCAGTGGGTGGGTCAAAGGGTGGATATACACAGACCAAAATACTCTGAAATATTCTGGCCCCAAATCTGCCCCAAATTCCCCCCATTACATTTGTTTGTTGTCTGCCTACACATGTGTCCCATTGTGTAGCCATGTACCACCACTCTTGGTGCAGGTCACTCAGAGATCAAAAAGAGGCACCCAACATTGGTCCATAACTGGGTGCTTTGTTATGAACTCTGAAGGAGTGACTCATGCCAACAGTGCTGATGCTGGGCAACAAAGCAAGATTCTGTATGAACAGTCACCCAACTTACTTCAGAGCAAAGACAAGATTTTAAAAATTGTTGTAAAGGAGAGAAGGCCTGGAATCAATGTGGAACTGGAGTTCCCTCATGAACACAGTTGGCAGATGAATTGGGCATTGGCCTTGTGCTGTGAAGACAGGTCATGATGAGAGCAGGGGCAAACCAGTTTTACTAGCCCATGTAGATGTGACCAAAGTTTGTAACTGAGGAGTTGTTCTAGAAAGTTGTGATCTAAAAAAGAAGTCTGCATGAAGAATTTATTTCCAACATGCTAAAATGGAGCAATTGCTTAAAATAAACAGTCATTTTTGTCTTTTTTTTTTTTTAAAGCACTGTTAACTTCTAATCATAAGCTACTAGGAAATTCATATTTTTTTTTTCTTGGTTGAAGCTGTTGATTTTGTACATGATCTCAATATTACAAGAATTTGATTGGTATCACTGTATAATTCAAATAAGATTCTTCACACTAAAATGGACATAAAATGGATCAAAACCAGGTATTTTTCTGCAGAAAAAATATCTGTATTTTGCTGTTCTATTCTGGGACATTTGTGATGTCAATCTAAGTGTAAATATCAGGTTTAACTACAGTATCACTAATATACTGACTACATATATTCCAAGGGAAGATTCTCCACATATGTTTGTACACCCCATGCTATTTATGTTATTGAATTTACTGAACTAAAATGATGTGAGAAATTATTACACCAAATGAAGATGGGAGGAAGCAGATGTAAGTTAAAGGTTGGGAGGGAGCTGTTGTAAGATTCATCACAATCATGAGAGACATTTCCAGGGGCTAGGGAGAGCAGAGGTTGAACAGTGTGTAACCTTGGCCAATTAAAATAGCTCAAGATGTCAAGAAGAATCTCTCAGCCCCAATGCTGTCTCAGCTATCACCTGGACTGACATTGAGCCAGAAATAGCTGATCTCAGCAAATGACCTCTTATGTAAATTTTAAGCCAAAAATATACCAGCAGTAAGCAAAGTTTTAGATGATTTTTAAAGAACACGTGGACCACTAATCCAAGGAAGGCAAGATCTATAATGAAGGACATCTTATCCAAACTTATAATGAAGGAAGTCTTATCCAAACTTGGTCCTGCGTCACTCAAAATTTCTCAAGGACAAGAAAATTTGTGAGCATTTTTTTACACCCTTAGTTTCAAGCCAAAGTCTTATCAGCATCCTCCAGCACACTGAGAGTTTCTGTGTAAGATTTAGACTCATAATAGGATGCCAGAAACTGGTGAAAAGCAACTGTGGTTAACAAATTGTGCTAATAGTTTCTTTGAGTTCAAGTAAGGATGCAAAGAATGGTCCTCAGAGATCACTTATTTTAAAGGAACATCAATTAATGTAATAACAAAGGTATGATGATGCCTCTTTTGCAAACAACAAAAGGCCTGGTGTTTTGTTTTGTTTTTGCTTTTATTTTTCAATGTGATGGGTACAGTTTGTGTGTTTTTCATGGGTACATTTAGGGGTATTTTCAGATGATTCCTTCAAAAAAAAAATCAGGCCATTTTTAAATTTAAAATTCATTTTCAGTATGGGCTTTGCAATCAATTATATAATGCATTTAAAAAATATAATTCACAAAAGAAACAAATGTTATTCTGAAATCTGACTCCCAGTGTAGTTCTTGAATAATTACATAATTTGGTCAATTGAAACAATAATTTCTAATATTACGAGTGTTATGAAGAATTGTAATTACAATACACAGTTTTTCAAGGAAATTAAACATAAGCCCATTCCTCAGATGTCTGTTGATCTTTTCTTTAATAAACATTTTAGCCATAGTTTCTGAAGCAACTCACTCACAAATTTCATTACTGAAATTAAGGAAAATTGATTATTAGTTTCATGATGTTTCTGACTATAGAAAGAAAGTACATTCCACAGAAGGTTGTGTGTCAAAATTGTATACCTTTAAGTTTTAAAAATAGGATGCTAGGTAGGATGGTCTTAAAATGTGTCTTCCATACATAGTCACACGAAATTTGTTTTTGTTTGTTTGTTTTTTCTGTTTTTACATAGTAAAATTGTTGTTTAAAAACCTACAAAATCTCAGGCCTGAGATCATGATATATGTATGGGTGACATAATTATAAAACCAAACTGATTAGGAATATGCAAAACTTGTTTTCTCTGTTCACAGTTTTCCATCATCTTTCCACCTTCTCACTTCATCTGGCATGTGATGTTTCACAGTGTGATCTGCAACAGCAGGGACTCCTCAAATACCTGCTTCCTAAATCTGGATCCCATGCAAACCACCCAAAAAGTTGTAACAAGGAAACATTTGTCTGGTAAAATGCTAGCCAGTGCCATGATCAGCAGCATGCCTGCAGCTCTGCCTGCTCCTCCCAGACCACAAACTCACTTCCAGATAAATCAGGAAACATTCTTACAGACTTGAAGCTTAAGAGTGAACAGTGTCTATGTGTATACAGCACTGTGTAAATTTACAGCACTATATAAATAAAGGATAATAATAATAATAATAATAATAATAATAATATTTCATGAAATGAGATAGTACCCTTTTGTCTCACCTTGAATCAACAGCATTAGAAAAACTCATATTAAATGAGTTTATCTCAAGAAGACCCACAAACACATATATGCTAATCTTTTCTCTAAACAACAGACACAATTAAGAAGGCTATTTCTTTTTTTTCAACAATGCCCCTGGTTATGACACTGTGTCGGGTTGTTTCCATCAGTGCATATTGAAAAAGAAGAGATCATGGTTAGGCTGCTCAAGAAGTTTTGGACCAGTATAATTGTTGAAAAGACTTCTATATTTAAAGTCCAGGGAAGGATCCTTATCCCATTAATAACTCTCTTTACAATTTTCCCCTCAGAAATGCTTCTCAAGTGTGAGATTAGTAATTCAGTCCTGATCTAGATAGGCTTCCTTTGGTGAAAGGAGGAAAAAATGAAGGAAAGTTGATCATACACTGTGGCATTATGGGAAGATGGCAGGGGCCTTCCTTAGATTTGTTGCACCACCAAAAATAATATTAGGTTTGAGTGCAATCAAGAACAATGCTTTCCTTTGAAGGATGCACAAGTCACTCACCCAAAACTAAGAGATGGTAACTTGACCAGACTGCTCTTTGGAAGTGTAAATACTCACCTTAATGCAAGTGCCAGGATTCACCTGTGTATGATGTAAATAATTCAGTGGAAAAACTGAAGCAATCTCTACATTCACCTAGATTGTCAAGATTGACATATGAGTGTTGACACCAGTATTTGGACAGTTGCTGACATTTTCTCAAGTCTGGAGGTGAGCAGGGAAGATTGGAAAGTTTATTATGTGCTTAAGCAATCAGATACTCTATTTTGTATTTTGGATAATAGCCAGGAGGTTTATAGGAACTGATGGTATTCTATGAGTCCTCATTATCATTGGATATCTGTAGAACAAACCGCTGCAGTACTTTCTTGGTGCCCCCTGTATGTTGGTGCTGCAGTGAACCAGACAGGCAAATAACAGCTCCTCCTTTCTCTTAATTCTGACAGTGGTGGCATTGAGAATCTCCTTTATAATCCCTGGAACCTTAAAAAAACATATTCCTATCTCCAGCAGCAGGGCAACTTGAAATAACATCTTTTCAGAAGAGTAGACAAACATATGATACAGTGAAGGGGGTGAGGTTCACATTTACTCTCAAAATGTTCATTCCAATAAATAAATATTAATATTTTCCAATCATAATCCAAAAAGAATCCTGCTCTCTGCATTTTTTGTTAACACAGTGCTTTTGTCTTTAAACACTGAGATTCCTGGCAAACATTGGCACTCAATTTATTTCAGAAATCATTTGGAAGAGGAAAGCATGTCTGTTTATGCCTGACATTGCAAACCTTGATTTGTTTGCTAAAATATTTGGAACAAACAATGGTTGGTTATGCATCTGTGGTTAGCAGCTGTAAGCTTTGGGAATTCAAACTATACACTCCAATCCAAATTTCAAATATGAGTGACCCTAGTTTTCCTCCCCTCCCACACTTCTTGGTTGCTGGTGGGGGGGACCCAAATCATTCTTCGCTTCTAAACTGAAATACACGCCAATTTCCACAATCAGGAATGGTAATAGTAAAATTGTTCTTGGATTATATAAACTTCTACAACATATCTCCTATGCCAAATTCTATGAATCTGCTCCAGATTCTGGTCATAACTTTAAAGGTTCTGTGCAAGGTGCTGAACCTTATCAGCAAAATAGATTCAGCACCTTAGTTTCTTTAAAGTTCAGACTACTACTCTGATAACAAGAAAACTACCAATTGCCACAGATAAAGAAGTGCATGTCTCAGGGTTCACAATGTCATAAACCAGGCAAGCCAATGAAAAAGTGGCTTTGTTAGTGTTGTATGTAACAAATTCAGCATGCTTATACTTGCTTATAGTTTGCCTTTTTAAAGGAGATTATTAGATAGGGGATGGGAGTGACAGAGATCATGTGAAAGGCATTCACACATTCATGCTGATCCTGTTATTAAACAATCTATAAAGTGGAATTGCATTAATGGTCTTTTCCATTAATCCAAAATGAAGGGCAAGGATGGGACAATTCCACCTCACTGATGGGACAATGACAGGATCAGTGTGTCATCATTTGAAAGTCTTATGTGTGATTGCGGTCATTTGCACTTCCTGGACTGGACAATGACCAGATCAGTGTGATGTCTTCTGAAAGTAATTTCCGTGACCGTGCAAGAAGGACAGGAAAAGGATGGAACAAGGATCTCCTCTCCCCCATCTGATAATCTCTATAGAGTTTAGATACAGCATACATTTATGTCATTACCTTACCTGTTTCTTGGTCTCTCTTTTCTGCATCAGTAAACCTGCAGTTAGACTGAGTTTGTTCAATCTCCATTTTGTAGTTTGCAATTCTCTTTCTTGTCTGCATGAATGAAGAACACTTATTACAGAGCTTCTCACTATGAGATGTCGTGAAACCTTTAGTATTTGTCAGTAAGGCTATGTCATTTATTTTTACAGTGAACACCAAGATTGCTTTTAATATTTCTGTGCAGATTTATTATTAAATTCTCTGCAGGAAATGTTTTCTTCTGTACACACACACACACACACACACACACGAAGGACAGAATAAAACACCATGTGCAAATTTGGTCCAAGTTTCAAACTGTGAAGAGTCTCATGGTTCAGTTTTTCCTCATCAGGATTTCCCAACACTTGAGGAAGACATTTTATTTGACCATTTTTCATGTAAAACAACAACAGCTCCATTCTTAGCATGAAATTATAGTAGCAAAGTTCAATATTCTGCTATATTATCATAAGTAGCATCACCACCAATTCTGTTCCCATCTCTGCATACGTCTACCAGCTAATACATATTGGAAACTGTCTTGTAAGGAGAGGCACAATGTATTTGCCAGGTGCTAATCCATCACCAAAATATCCCTAAACAATGACAGCAAAAGAATAACAACATCTGCTCAAACAAATGATTTATGAAGCTGGAAGTTTTTGTGCCAGAGTATACTTATTCTGTGTTTATACAGACCAATCTGCACCCCCAAGCCAAGCAGAAACAAATAGTCAATAAACACATGGACCAGCTGTTGCATGACATTGTCTGTCTATCACAGGAGTCCCTTTTCATCATGTTATTATCCTAAAGGGATGGCCAGAAGAGGGGGGGGGGGTTAATGGAAATGTAGCTTTAGGTTATAATCGTATGCACACCTAATTGGGAACAAGTCTCATTAAATTCAATAGGAGCTACTGCTGAGTAAACATGTTTGTGCTGTTAACTTGAGCAATTTTTAATGCAAGGTTATTTAGTGGCATGATTGTGCTTATCAGAATTGTGTTTCTCCTCACCTGTTTTTGCCCTAATTCAGTCCTGATGCATTTTCTTTCCCTGGAAACTAAACCAAGTTTATATGGAACATGTTTGTCAGATATTGATCTACATCCTCCCCATCTCAGTCTTCACAGAAACATCTACCAAACAAAATATGTGCTGTGATTTCATTGTGTGTACTTGTGTAGTGTGTTTGTACTTGTGCACGAATGGAGTTTGGAAGCAGTGAGTTACAAATACTTCTTTTCTAACATGTAAGTTACTTGTAATTACTTGTAAGTAACATGTAAGTTACTTGTAACAATTTTGTTAATTGCTATTCTTTTTTGTATCCCACCCTGATTGCTCGTTCAGAGGAGTGGGCTAGAAATAAAATGTAAAACGTATTATTAATTAATTCATTTCCACAATAAATAATCATAAAGACTAAGGTCCAAAACACACTGCAGAAATAATCCAGTTTGAGACTGCTTTAACTGCCCTGGCTCGGTGCTAGGCAACCCTGGGAATTGTAATTTATTGTGGCAGCAGAGCTCTCTGGCAGAGAAGGCTAAATGTCTCATAAAACTACAGTTCCCAGAATTCCCTAGCACTGAGCCAGGACAGTTAAAACAGTAAGTATATGTTTATACGGTATGTGTGTGGGTTTATATAGTCTTCGATGTGAAGGCAATCTAGTTGCAACATTGGTCTACGATGAGAGGGCAATCTGGCTGTGATTGCCAGGGTTGATTGGACTGATTTGGCTGGCTAGGTAGGTGTCCCCTTCCTTCCTCACTGTTCCATGTGCATCCCTCCCGAAGCTGTGCATTCAGTGGAATAGAGCAACCATCCCAGATAGAAGGAGTGTACTGTTCTTTGGTCAAGGGTATACGATATCTGTGCTCCCCTGATGGAACCTCCAAACAAGGTCCATTTGTAGGAGATTGTAGAGTAGTCAAGCTTCCAAGTCTCCAGACACATCCACATCAGTTAAAACATTCTTAAACTGGATTATTTCTGCAGTGTGTTTTGGACTTTGGGGCAAAATAACACTGGATTGGGGCTACCGCAGAGCCACACGCTGCAGCACCACAGCAAACACACATTGTGACCCCAATCTGGCCATTTGCCAGTGAAAAAAGAAGTGGCAGAAAGCCACTCCTTTTTCAGCTGGCAAAAAGCTGGTTTTTCTGCTGCCAACGTGGGCTTCTGGCACTTCTGTGGTATGCAGCATCTAAATACCGCACCAGCAGAGCACCACAAAGCGGTCACCATGTAAATGGCTAGGCAGAATGATGCTTACTTCCTGCCAGCTTGGGGGCATGTGTCCTGTGTACTCCACAGCCCCAAGCCACAGGGAAGCCATCTTTTTTTTTTTTTTTTTTTGGCCAGTCTGTTCCAGCCCGATGTCCCCTAATCCAAAATGCTTGGAACCACAAGTGTTTGGGATTGGGATTTTTATTGAAAGAAGATGATTTTTGGGAAATCTGCATATACATAATATCTTGAAGGTGGGGCTAAAGTTTAAACATGCAATTATTTTATATTTTGTATATATCTTATAGGAGCCAGTGTGGTGTAGTGGTTTGAGTGTTGGACTATGACTCTAGAAACCAGGGTTTGATTCTCACTCAGCCATGTAACCCACTGGGTGGCGTTGGGTAAGTCACATGCCTCAGGCAAAGGCAATGACAAACCTCGTATGAACAAATCTTGCCAAGAAAACCCCACTAATCAATTTGCCTAAGGGTCACCATAACCTGGAAACAACTTGAAAATACACAACACATACAGACATATCCTGTATATACATAACCTGAATGTAATTTAATACATGATATTTTAAATAATTTTGTGCATGAAACATACTTTGTGCACAATGAAACATCAGAAAGTAAAGATGTCACTGTCTCATTGTCCTATGTGGACAACTTTTGATTTTGGAAAGTTTTAGATTTTTGAATTCTAGACAAAGGAGACTGAACCTGTATTGGGGGAAAAAAAGAGAAAGAGAGATTCCTCATAAGATTTTTTTTTTCCTAAACAGGATGCCCAGAAGACCAGTGTGACCATTATTCAACCAAACCTAATCTGGATCCAACATAATACCATATTCTTACAATCATATCTTTTGCTTTCTCTTTAGAACTGGAATGAAGAACAAATGGCACTCTAGATGATCCTAGACTATAGTTATCATCTCTGGCCAGCAGTCATGGTGGATGGGGCTGACTTGAGTTGGGGCTGACTTGAGTAATAACATCAAGATAGCCTGAGGTTTTTTTGTTTTGTTTTTATATTAATTGATACAGAATAGATCCTAACATGCATTGATCTCCCAACCTAGTTTAGAAAACCTACAATTTTATACAAACACTAATGCACTTGTTACCCAGACTTGGTTATCTGCAAAATCAACTCAGTATTGCAGAAGTTCTGCCACCCTTTGTCCAGCAACATAGTGAATTGATAATCAAATTCATTGACAGAGTTCTACATCAGTTTGGATAAAATGGAGGAGCAATAGCCTCTCATACAGCCTCATATTCTGCACAGTATTTAGGACTGAGAGTAAAAGGGTGCATATATACAAGATTCAGGCCATCTGTGTTGGAAATTATCCACTGAGTTCTTCCAAAAATATGGTAGATCCAAGGACTTCCCTTCCCATATCTCTGCTATTTATCCCAGTTACCACTATAGATGTCCCTCATGAAAACCTGATTTGGAAGACAGAGGCTCCACCATAGATGAGAGTTTCAAATTGTATGTGAATGAAACGTTTTGCCTTGAAGGTGAATGGCTCAGTATGCCTGGAGATATATGCCAGATTGGAATTTCACCTGCAATAATATTGAATTATAAACCCATCTACAAATTCAATGAACCCACCACACTTCATCCCACTTATGTTAACTTAGTACATACTTTAATATTCATCTCACTTTAACAGAGATATCCTTTGAAAATGAATCTACTGATTACTTAAACTATATTTGGAAATGGGGGTTTAGAACTAATCCTAAACACTCCGAAACCCCTGTAAAGCAATTTTCAAACTCACATTTATCCTCATACTGAGCAAATATCTAACAAGCATATACTGATGGAGCATTGTTTGTATCTCTGCAAAATCATCTAAATTTAATTTTAGTTTAACCTAGTGGGAAAATATTACTCCCCCCCCCCCCTTTCTTCATGTTTTCTCTGCAGGTGAGTCTCACACAACAGGAGTCTGCTTTGTGCTGGTGAAAAATGGCACTTGTAAGCCACAGTGAAAGGCCACAGAGGAGAGAGCCAGTCTATTTTCTTTGTCAGGATACATTTAATGTGGCATTAAAGAGAACACCAAAGGTGAAAAGGCAGAATGACCCAATACTGTAAGTACTCTGGCCTGCCATTTGATTGAATAAGTCCTGGCTTAAGAAATGGAAAGAGCTGAGACCAACAGGAAGAAATGAGTAATCTATACAGACATTAGAAGTGTTGCTATTTGAAAAATGTATTTTGGAGCAGTAAATGTGAGCTTTGCAGCACAAAAATGTTACTACTCCTACCATTAAAACTGGATGAGATTGCAAATGCACCATGTATCTCAAGACATTATTTCTTCTACAGTAAAACAGAAGAAAATGATAAATATAATTTTTCTTTCTAAATTGTAGGAGATGGGCATTTTTAAAAAGTAATTCTTAAATTAGCATTCAACTTCTGAAAGCAAATTCAGTTATCAGGTGAGTATGAATAACTCTTTAAATAACTTTTAAATGCTGTACCAGCCCTGCATTTATCATTCTTTGTAATAAAAGATAAGAGGACATCCTTTTGTTTGTCCTCAACACCTGTTACTAGAAGCAGATGAAAGAAGCAGCCTCCATAACTCTACAAATTATGTCAGATTAAAAAAAAAAACTTCTGTAGTGTTCATATGAATAGAATTTTGTACATTGTGCTGAATTTGTCTTCGGTGTGCGGAGGAAAATGTACGTAATATATAAAATACAAATGCTTGATTTGTTAATATCAATTAAAGTAGACCTGATTAATTAGTTCATGCATGGTCCAGCATAGCATAACAATTCCATTTGTGGAATTACACAAGCTGGTGGCTCACCCCATCTGTTCAGCTATTGTATGGCTCATGACAGCAATGGAGGATCAGAAAAATATCTGGATATGTTCCCTTCATGAGATACAAAACAATTACATCTTCCGCAAAGATCCACTGACATCCACTGGAGATCACAGTTCATGATGTAATCATCTTGTGTCTCACTACAGGGAAATAGCCAGATTCTTCACTGATCTACCACACTCATCATCTATCATAGTCTTGGGCAGCTTCAGGAACTCTACAGTAGGGGTATGGAAAGGGCTGTGGTTGATGTGGATGGTGGAAGATCAATCTCCAGATTGCCTAAGCAGAGATGTACACAGGTGTAAAATTGACATACATATGCATATATTATGATCAGGACACTGCTCGCATGATGTTATATCAACACGCATGTAAATTTCATTATTCAGCAGGTCTCTTTAATACTTGGACTATTGTATTTATTTACTTGTTTGCTTGTTTGTTTATATTCCACCTTTCTCCCACAGTGTGACGCAAGTCTGTTCCCAAAGAGAATCAGTTTTTTAAAAACTTAGAATAGCATTTTAAAACAATGACCACATCAGATTGCATAAAATCATTTCAAAGTCATATAAAATCAAACAGGAAATAACTAACTAACTAACTAAATAAGTAAAATAAAAAGTGTTGTTGTTGTTGTTGCTGTTGTTGTTGTTGTGTCTTCAAGTTGTTTCTGACCTATGGTGACCCTAAGGGGAACCTATCATGGGGTTTTCTTGTCAAGAGTCTTCAGAAGGAGTTTATTTGATTAAATAATCTTAGACAAAGAGGAAAATACAACTGTCAAGGAAGATACAGTAAAGCTTTTAGGAACAATAGGATTATCTTGTGTATATATAATTGTATGTTTGTTTTATATTGTATTTAGAAGTGTGGAAGTAGGGATGAGTGGGTGGTAGATTGACATGTGTGTACGTTCAAGTGATGTTGTCTGATTTATCATGTGTCTGTATATGGTTTGAATTTTGATGTTTGCATTAAATTCATAATAAAAAAAGAGTCTTCAGAAGGAGGTTGCCATTACCATCCTCTGAGGCTGAGAGAATGTATGTGACTTGCCAAACTCATCAGTTTTTTTCCATAAAGAATAAGTGAACACACATCCCAATGTGCATTTTCCCTGCTTACATATTAAAACCCTGCTTAAACAAAAAGATCTTTGCCTCTAAATGAAATGAGAACAGGGAGGGGGCCAGCCTAGGTTCCCACAAAAGCAAATTCCAGAGGTTGGGAGCAACTCCTGAGAAGGTCCTCTCTCATATTCTCACTGAGTGAACTTGTGATGGTGGTGGGACTGTGGGGAAGCTCTGTCAGGTTTGCAAGGGCATACAATAACACTTTATTGCAACATGAGCTTTTATAGTCTACTTGATAGATTAGAAGTTCTCAAATATTTTGTCCAAGTAGAACTATCTAAATATATACAACATACCCTTTTCTCCAGTTTGGGGCAGGGTGGGAGACCACACTTACTGAAGTTCTTTTAGGATCTCCAGAGCATATTTTACTAGCACAAAACCTCTGTCTTTTGATTTAGGAAAATTTCAGGGGTCATATAAGTGCTGCACAACTGACTTTCATATATTCTCCCATCAGTTCTCTTTTGCCTGGAATTTACCCGTCAGATGTCACAGGCTTTTGTATTATCTTTGTCACAGAATCATATGCATTATTTTGGCAGGTCCCACTGTGTGATATTGGATCTCTTCACACTGACTATCTTCTCTCAAATCAATTCTGTTTCCTGCATCTCCCACTAGAACCGATGTGGGCAACTTTAATGACTCCATGGGCCATTTTTGTAACCCATCAGATTACAAACCCATTTTGTAAACTATCGAAGGCCACTTGGAGCACCGTTTCTTCATGTTTTTTCCCCTCAAGAAACCAGAATTGGTTAGAAGCCTACTAGGTCAGTCAAATGAGTACCTAGCTTGTTGGGGGTAATTGGTTTATACATTATGAACTACTTGCTAGTTCACTGATAAGTGGTATAGAAATGTACTTGCAAAACCCAGTATTTGAGGGTGAGTGTGTTAAATGGACATACCTGTACAAAATATTTCAAGACTGGGTTGCCTTGAAGGCCTTTAGAAGCAAGGATCTCTCACTTTTCATTGCAGAACTGTTTTTCTGGGTGTCTGGAACACAATGACTGAAACAATGACTTGGGAAGGGACAGGCGGCTATGGCTATGACTATGGATGAATTATGTTTTTGAAAAAATTAAAGAAAAATTAGGAGGCTAGGGATCTTGAGATAGAGAAGAAAATTGGTTACAGCAAAGCAAAGCATGAATACCAGCAATTACATATGAGCAGTTCCTTGAAATACTTTTTCCCTGATAACAAGTCCATAAATACATAAGATAACTATCGTAACTTAAGGGATGGATAATGCCACTCCTTTTTAAGTGTAATTATCACTCTTTGTGAGTTTTTTGGACAATGTGGCCATGTTGTAGAATAATTTATTCCTGATGTTTTGCCTGCTTCTGTGGCTGGCATCCTCAGAGAAAGGTGGCATGGAGGTTGTGGGGAATACCCTGTTTCCCTGAAAATAAGACAATGGGCTGATC
The DNA here is from genome assembly GCA_034509955.1 of Urosaurus nigricauda. Classification (NCBI taxonomy): domain Eukaryota; kingdom Metazoa; phylum Chordata; class Lepidosauria; order Squamata; family Phrynosomatidae; genus Urosaurus; species Urosaurus nigricauda. The sequence continues at coordinate 118,270,205 of JAOEGL010000004.1, read as the reverse complement.
TAGACTGGCAAAAAGGGGTGTGTTCATGCCTGCATGAAAGTGTAGCCTTTAGATAATCCACACTGAAAGTTTAGCATGAATGCACTTCTTTTGCATTTTAGTGGGGAAAAACCAGCTTTAAAAAGAACCTGCTTTCCCCAGCTTCTTTTTAAAAAGGGTGTAACAGTGCAGCTGCATCTAAATGCTGCAGTGCAACTGTGCATTTTTTTAAAGCTCCCAAACCCTAGCTCCAGCCCCAATCCAAACCCTAGACATGCACAGTAGGGACTCTGGGATGCTGTAACTGTTATGCAACTGTGCACAAAATGTCAATCCATTCATAAAATAAAGAAGTTTATTCATAAACTTAAATTGTAACAGATTTAATATCTTTTTTAAGGGGGGAGGGATGCAGTTTGTTTTATTGATGTAATAGTATTTTAATGTGTAAGCCACCTCAATTGATCTCGAAGGTGTGGGGTATTAATAATAATGATAATAATAATAATAATAATAATAATAATAATAATACTATTATAAAATAAAGGGGTTCATTCATGGTGCACCGATGGAATTGCACACTTTAAAAAAGGGAAGCAAAACCACAATGGTAATTTGACAGATCTTCATAACTGCACAGTTCATGTGTGATGTACCTGCGCAACTGCGCAGTTCGCAGCTGGCAACAAAAAATAAAACATTAAAAAATTAAAGGTTCAGTGCGGCCAAAAGCCCCGTTCATTGCCACCCGTGCAGCTGCTCCACCTGTGTTTCTAGCATCCTGACAGCTTACAATGTAATTGCTGAGCAACAGAAAAGACTTCAGATAAGTTGTCCCCACACCACCTCAGTGTAGCTGCCCTATGCCTTTTTATTACACACCTGGGGCTTGCAGTGTAGCTGCTAAGCATTAAGGAAAAGGCAACTTCATGTCTCCCTTTCCTGCCAATCTAGAAAGCCCCAGTGTCTTATATTAGTTTTTGCTCCCACAGATGTGCTAGGTCTTATTTTGGGGCATGACTTATTTTTCCATGAAGAAGAATTCACATTTATTGTTGAACAATATATATATATATATATATATATATATATATATAATTTATCATATACTATATATATATTAATATTCAAAAACTTTGCTAGGTCTTACTTTCAGGGGAGGCCTTATATTTAGCAGTTCAGCAAAACCTCTACTAGGTCTTATTTTATGGGGATGTCTTATTTTGGGGGAAACAGGGTATATACTTAGTGACCCTTAGTTGAGAGGAAGTGATTTACATGTTAATCTGTTTGTTGGTCTGTTAGTGAATGACAAGTTCTCAAGGTGGGAGGATATGCAAGGAGGACTTGTGCTTATTTAATTAGTAATCCATTGTCTGCTGGGAAATACCTTGAACCTGGTTCATGTTCATTTGCATGTGCTGATTCCTGACTTTGGTGTTTTTCAGGACGGGTAGCCAAACTTTCTTTATTTTCAGGATTTCGTATTTCCTGTTGAAGTTGTCCAGGTGTTTGTAGATTTCAATGGCTTTCCTGTGTATTCTGACCTAATAGGTGGCATGGTCCTGAATTCCAGTGTTTTCAAATAGCGGTGTTTTTAAATCACCTTCGAATTCACATAATCATAACTATGTCATTATTTTTATAATTATGGGGTATGCCTTCACTAAATGGAGGCAGAACAATTTCAAAGATGTTAAATTATGAAGTTGAGGATAATTTTGTAGCACAAGCCAGCAATTTTTAGCATTCAGGATTTATTTATTGTAACTAAAAGTAACTAATAGCTACTTGTGAGAAACAAGGAGACAAAACAGTTAATTTAATAATCTAACCATAACAGTTGCTAGAATTTAGGAGTTCTTGGAAGGATAAATGATTACTTTTTAAAACTAACTTTCTAAGCTCTGACTTCTAAATTATTCTATGAAAAGAATCCTGGCTTTGTACTCAGAAATTTACCCTAGAGTTCTTGTTCTTTCTTTTGTCAATTAACCTATATTTTACACCTGTGATAGACTCCTGAAAATGTTCATTGTTTCCGTTTTTGACCATCCTAATGGAATGCAACCCAAGACTGGTGCAAATCCCATCCAGATGGAATGAAACAAAATTAATCTATTGCTGTTACCAGTGGTTACTGTGATTATTTTATACACGCAGGGATAATTACAAAAGCTGTCACAGTGTGGATAAAGCAGATTAGGGATTTAGAAATGTAAGGTTATTATCAAGCAAGAATTAGGATTAGGGCTCAACCACTGCACACATTGTCTTGTCATATTCTGTCGTTGCCATGGGGATGAAAATGCAAACAATGGTATGTCTGGAAATGTATATCCAGGAAGCTAAAATAAGCCAAAGCACACTTGGTAGGGAAGCAATCAGTCAGCATTGGCTAACTAACTGAAGGGTGTTGTTTCCGACAGTTAATAATCCTGTTTTATATCTCTTTCAAAATCATCCCTTTTCTTCTGATCAGACAACCATTTCTTTCCAGATTTAGGCTTTTCAAAAGAATTCACTTGTAGAAGATACTTTGGGCCATGAATTTTATTTTGGGAGGGGTGGAGGAAATGCAACAAAAGGTGACTTTCTGCTTTGTTATTACCTTTCAAAAGGGTGTTTCAAAGAATAGCACATTCCTCAAGGCCAATGCTCCCATGAGGTTCTCCCCAGAGGAGAAACATTTGAGAAGACCAAAATGGGTGAGAGGCAAACAGAGCACATGGGATATTTGGTTTCCTGAGGATTCAGAACCAATGAAGTCCTAGCATCCCTGGAAGCTGCAGTGCCCAATTTATGGTAGCACTAAAACAAACAAGAGTAAAGAGCATTTCATAGGAAATTGCATACATTTACAGTACTTTATAAATTTATATTATTATTATTATTATTATTATTATTATTATACCTTATCAGAAACCAAACCTTTGTCCTATCTAGTGATTATATATGCAGTTGGTGTGTGTGTGTGTGTGTGTGTGTGTGTGTGTGTATAGTATATGCACTATCAATTAATCTCAGGGTTTGCACTATCTAGTGATGGTATATGCAGTATCAATAAATCTCCAGGCTCTTAAACATTCTCCATGGGAAATGCAGGCTATTGAACTTGGGACCTTGTGTACACAGGTATGTGCTCTACCACTGAGCCAGAGTCTCTTACCTTATCTCAAAACTGGCTGCATTTTTCAAGCAATAACAAGCTCCAGTAACATTTGGAAGGCAGACTAATGTGGAAGAGGCCAAAGGGAGTCCTCTCCAACTAATAAACTCCTGATTTTTCTGAGATTGTGACAGTGATCATGATCCTGTAGAGAGTCAGCACAGTGCAATGCCACACTGGCACAGTTTCACTGGATTATTAGGGCATTGATGTTTCCAGAATGGTGTGGAAAGACCAGAGCTGCATCTGTACATCTTTCTTGGAGTACTGCAGTTTCTTAGACAATCCAGGAAACTATTTTCACAAAAAGGTCTCAAAGGGGCTTTTTACATTGGCAAGAAAGTGTGATCTGAACTCGCCTTTATGTTAATGCTTAGCAGCTACATAGCAAGCCTCAGGTTTGCATTAAAAAAGTGCAGAGCTGCTACATTGAGGGGTGTGGGAACGACTTATCTGAGTGGTCTTTTTTGTGGCTCAGCAGTTACATGGGAAGCTGTCAGAACGCTACAAACACGGAGCTGATACATGGGCAGCAAGAAACGCAGCTTTAAACTGCGATTTTAATTTTTTTTTCCTTGCCGGCTGCGAACTGCGCTGTTGCGCGGTTCGTACCGCCGCGAACAGCGCTATTGCGATGGTCGAGGCTTGAACTGCGCTATTGCGAGGGTCGAGGCTTGAACTGCGCTATTGATAGGGTCGAGGCTATGAATTGCGCAGTTTTAAATGATTTAAAGGGGGCTCCTAATTGATTTTGACAGCAGCCACAGACCGAGCATCTGCAAGAAGACAAAGGAGGAGGAGTGCTGGCCATTGACCCAGTGACGTTGGCATTCGTCAGCACAGGGTCACTGTGGGCATCATCACCAACATGGATGCCTCCTCTCCTTTGTGGTCGGCACTTGTCGTCAATGTTCAAAGCACAGCCAAAGCTGCCGCCTTTGCCTCCGCTAGTGCTGCCAGGATCGTCAAAGTGACCACTGAAATGACTGCTGTGACCACTGAAATGATAGCTGATGATGACAGTGATGATACAGAAGAGAGAACAGCTGCAGTTGGTGTCTCACTGCTTGAGCAGTGTGAATTAGCCGGTGGCATTGCTATGTCCGATTGGGCCTTGACCAGATGGAAATGAGGTCTGAGGTCTCTGCATGAGACCAAGACATCCCTCTCCCCCTTTTTGGGCCACTTGTAGAAGTCTCTGCCATTGTGCAAAGTGCCACAGCAAAGCCTCGGCAAGAGTGTCCCTAGGAGCGGCTGACTTGGACAAATGCAAGTGGGAAATGGCGCTGGAATGTGTGTGGGGGTTCGTGTGAAAATTGAAAGTTTCCTCTTATCACTGCAACTGTAAAAACATCCGCCACCAAAACTGTCAATATCCCAAAGGCGCTACTGCGCATGTCTAGGGTTAGGATTAAGGGCGGAGCTAGGGTTTGGGAGCTTTAAAAAACTGCGCAGTTAAACCCCAGCTTTTACACCTGGAGGGCATAGAACGTTTTAATTAGGAGTGGAGTCCACACCACGCATGCTCCCAACTACGATCCATTCTGATCCGCACCAACAGCGCAGCCTTTAAATGGGCGCCTTAAGGAAACGGAGCCCCATTTAACTGCGCAAGTACACCTTAGCCTTTACATGCACTAGCGCTGTAACGCACTTATTAAAAAAGTAGTGGGTCAACCGAACTACTTTTTTAAAGCGCGTTTTTTCCCTTAAAACGCCAAAATGGCGTTTTCATGTCACACTTTCCCATTTTATAATGTAAAAGCTGGGTTTTCACCCAGCCTTCAAAACACCTTTTTTTGCCAATGTAAAACGCACCAAAGACTTCCTTTTGCAACTGTATAAAATCTCCAAGTCACTCATATAACCAGGTATTTTCACAAGAATAAAGTCTTAAAGGGATTCCAAAATAGGTTGGATACAGGTTGTTCTGATGGTTTCTGCTGCTTTCCTTTTCTCTCTTTTAAATAAAGAAATGATTGGTTTTGCTGCAAAATCAATTTGACCTCAACTTGATTTCTTCTCTTGTACCTTGTTCCCATTTGGAGTCACTTTTGTTAATTGTTGATTTTTAAAAACTTAGCCTGTAAAGCCCTGCAGAGATTTAGTGCCTGAAGGAGCTTTTCCACAAATTAGTAAACCTGGTGCACTCCTCTTAATAACAGGAACAATGAAATTTACATAAGTGTTGATTTACTAAGTTCCCATGGATTTATTGGATTTACACTATTTGGAATAAACAATTGGATTTAGACCAAATAAATTAGCATGAATGAGTATTCTGATATTCCTTGGAGTGAAAGCAACACACAGCCAGCAATGTTTAGTTTCTCAAATCAGAAATATTGTTACTGAAATATGTATAGAGCACACGATCTAGAAATGAGACATCATAATTCTATACAATTCTATAGAAGTGGGAACCCCATGAATTCTCAGTTGTCAAACAACTGACCTTTTTGTATGCTCAGTAGAACTGTCTTATATTATAATGCCCCATGATTTTGGATTGAGCCCGACGAAAAGTAAATTCAGAACTTATGTTTTCCATCGTCATGTTAATTCATCCCAGTATTGTTACAAAACTTCATTACTGAAATGATCTGTGATGAGAATGTTTCTATAAACTTCTACTGTGTAAGATGTAGAGTGCTATTGAAAGTACATCTTCTTAAATAATGCAAATCATAGTTTGGAGGAACATAAACAAGAGTAGATCAAGTTCGTCTTTCTGATTGTTCTATTGTCCTATCTATTGTGTTTATTCTGTTACCTTTTCCATCCATGTACCTTCCAGGTATGTTAAACTATGATGCCCAAGGGTAATGCTCCTTGGTATAATGGGAGCTGTATTATTTTATGTTTGAAGGGTACCATGTTGCTGACGTAGCATAGTATAATATATGACTGTGTTTTAATGTGCTTTATGTCACTGTGAATTGTCTCAAAATTTAGCTAAAAATGATACTACATTAATAGATTTAGATAGATAGAGATATCTATAGAGGATAGATAGACAATACCATTGACTCATTTTATTTTACAGAAAACCTCCATGTCTAAATATTAATTTTGCCGTTCTATTAGAAAACAAATTCCTGTTACCTGCATTCTCTAAGCTTCTTTGAAAAAAAAAATAGAAATAGAAACTCTAATTTAGCTAGTGTCATTAAAGAGCTTTTCATAATATTGCACATTTGACTACTTGTATGTATTTGGAGATCAGGGGACTTCTTTTGGAACAAGAAAATCATTTCAAACTCAGGGAACAGCATCAAGAAGTGGAAGGCTTGTATATTAAAGCAGTTAATTTACTGCACCAGCAACTTCATTGTGACCTGGGCTCTAGTAACAGCTAATTCTTCCACAGAAAGCTTACTGTATTAAAGAAAAAGACCGGTTTAAATTTGTTTTGTCAGGAAGATTGCATTTAGCAGCACTGTGGCAGAGGCATGAAGAGACCAGGGTGGGAATCATCTGGACTTCTAAATATTGCCAGACTGCAAGTCCCAGCAGCCCCAATCAGCATAGTGAGTGGTGAAAGATGCAGGAAATGATGTTCTCACAACTCTTGGAGGAAATTGTAGATGTAAACAAGTAGATGTGCACAGTTCAAGCAATCTCCGATGCCTTCGGAATTACCGGCGACCCTGGAGCTTCGGCTTTATCAGGAATCCTCCTCCCAGTTGTTGATGAAACAGACTGAAGCCAAAACTCTCTCCTAAGAGGTTTATTCTTAAAGTTGTTGAATTTACAAATATATACACGCTCGACAAACCTCTCTAACCAACAATCCACCGACTACCCAACAATTACCCAACAACCCACACTGTCGTGTGCAGGCTATTTATAGACTTGTGCCATGAGGCCACAAACCCAGCCTCTTCTGGTGACTCTTCTTCCTGTGTCACCTGCAATTCTGTCCCCTCAGTCAGGAAGACTCTTGATGTTTACATTAGGCCTACGTGCAAGCAAGCACATACTGACCTTGAGAAACAGTCTGCTGTTCCAGCCTTCAGCTGCAGACAATTCTACCCATAATTCCTGTTTTACTTTTTGTGCACATCTGTACATTTCATACTCAGGCCTCAAATCCTAACAGAAATGACATTTTCACAACTCTGTACAGTTAGAGGAATATCAATGAAAGCCAACATACGAGTGTCTGTGTTCATCCACTGAAATGAATGGTGTCACTCATATTTTATGTTAGTATTTAATTTGTGGAAACATCTAGATTCAGAGAAATTGATGCTAGAAAAGGGCATTGGTTTAAGTCAAACTAAGTAAATAGATAAATATGAAACATCCCCGCACAGATTTAATTCAGATCTAATAATTACAAATATATCATAATCTGAATTAATGACTTCATAATTAAGGCTGCAATCTGATTGCTACTCCCAACTAACACAGTGGGCTTTACAAAAGTGTCAGCAGTTGATTCCATAAATCTACATTAGTTGGGGCTAGTAATTGATATAGGCCTAAATGTTTTATTTTGTTAATATTTATTTCCATTTGGTTCTATCTGTTTTTCAATGGTTTGCTGGCAAGGGACTATTTGAGAAAAGACACAATGGGCTGATACAGACGGCACAAAAGTTACAATTCACTGCTGCAAGTTGGATGCTAGCTGTGATATTGATGTGGGAGCTGACAGCTAGGATGGAGGAACTGCACAGTCCAGGGCAGGTAAGCAGAGAGCATTTTTAAGGAACTGGTGGTGGTGGTGGTCTCCTATTGAAAAATCATTCTGCAAATGCATAGTACTCATGTAGGTCAACAGAACCCCACTAGTAGGTGGAACGCCCCCATTCCAGCTGTTTTCCTTATTCCACCCTTCTTCCCATCAATACAAGCCAATAAAGATAGAGCTGTCTCTCTTGATTTGCCTAGATGGAATGAAGGGAAATGGGAGTAGATGGCAGCATTTAAAGGCCCTTTTAGTAACTGTTGCCAAATGTGAAGAACAGTAGCAGCTTGATGCTATCCCTTTGATTGTGGCTACATCAACATCATGCTGTGGCCCCAGTGTTTTTCTGGCCAAAAAAGAAGCGAAAAAATGCTGCCCCTTTTTTTTGGGGGGGGGGGTGGCTTTTCTGCCATGGCTCTGGCTTTTCAGAGCTCCTGCAGCATGTAGCATATAAACGCTGCACTCCCAGAGTGCCGAAATGCTGCTCGCCATCTGGGTGGGCAGATGGCATCAGGGTGTGCATCATCTAAATGCTATGCTCCCATGCCACCCCCAAGCTGGCATACTGTGCTGGTCTGTTTTGCCCCTTAGTCCTCTTGTAAAAACATATGAATTAGATTTACTTACATGTACTAAACATTGCAAAACATCACATGTTGAAAGGATGTATAACATGTGTTCTTCAAACATATGGAAGAGACAGAGATAACAGCAAACTAAAAATAAAGGAAAAAAAAGATAGAGAATATAAAAACTAACTGTAGACTCACTGGTCCAGGAAGAAAGAAGGTATGGCTAGGACTAAGAAACAGGAAATGACATGAATGCATTAGGATGGAAAGAATACTCAAAAATATTTGGGAAATGGATGAGATGTGTTTCTCATTTCCAGAAACCCTAACAAGAAGAAACTTGGACTGTTGAGAATCTTCTCTGATACCAAAAATGTTGGGTCCTGGGACGGCACCAACAAATTAATATGCTTTAGGGAGTATTAATAACTCAAATAAAATTATATTTTGGCTGGGGTAACATTGGCATTGGGATCAACCCTGTGTGTTCCAAATCAGACAGAACTTCAGTGGCCATTCCAAATGGGTTTTGTAGTTTTATTAAGAAAGTAATCAATACACACACACACATACACACAAACTAATGAAGCAAAGGTAGGAGAAGGTAAACAGTGGAGGCCTTGCTAATGCCAATACATTACTGATTTTGAAGTATGGTTCAAATCATTGGATGTCTGGAACAGAGAGAGCTCAATAGCCACCTTGGCAAGCGGAGTGGCTGATGTATTGAGGAGCCTAGTAGAACCAAATGAGTGTCTACACAGTTACAAACTAGACCCAATTGCTTTGTCACTCTAGGCAGTGATATCTATACTAAAATCATGTCCCAGAGCAGTAATCTTTGGAATGAATGGATAACCTCACTGTTAAATGGTTTTTCAGGCAATAAAAATGGTTGGGACCAGTAGTAAATGTTTGAATAATTCATGTGAGTATCTCAGACAAAAGAAAACCCCTTGCTGCAAGAGAAACTTCCATCCTCCTCCTCCTCCATAGACATAGGAATTATATCGATGCCTTGGGTGATCTCATTGTGGTGGATGTTTTGCTTGCTCCCTTGCTAGAGCCAACCAGATTTCCAAACATGGTATGGCTAGGTTTCCACCTTGGGGTCACCTTTCAAAGTCACTCACCAGTCACTCACTTTGGTGTCCTTTTTAATATTAGATTGATATCAAATATGAGGGTTAAGTGGGGGTCTGGTCTTGGGGTAACATGTCAGTTTGGGACTTATTATGTGAAAAAATGTACAGTATTTTCACATAGGAAATAGCAAAAAATAACATTTGTTCACAGAAAGTGTTGTTTCTCCCACAGAAAAAGCTGTTTTCTGAGGGGGGTATGCATGAATTTTGAGCAGAAAACGTCCCAAACTTTGAACAGTCTTCAGAAACTTGGAAGTTTTTAAAGACTTTCTTGAAGTAGGAAAAAAAAATGCTAAAATTCAGGAACAAGGTTAGTGAAAGGTTACATTCTTGGATGCACACTATGGCTGAGCTCTTAGAGAAACAGGCAAACTAACAATGACAGAAAATAGGCATGCTAAGGTTACTTCCTCTAAACTAAGAGGGTCTTCTTCCATTACCAGGCATGATGAATCAATTAACATGCATTTCTTCAAATACACATTCATGTCTCAAACCATTAAGGCTTGTATCTAAACACAATAATTAAAATGAAAGGGTATAGGAAATTTTGAGGGGGGAAAAAATAAAGGAAAACCATATATGTTACTCCTCCAGTGTACATTCTGAGATAATGTGTGTGTGTGTGAGTGCGCATGTGTGCATTCACGTGCCTTCACATCACTTTTGATTTATGGTGACCCCATGAATTTCATAAGGTTTTCTTAAGAAAGGAATACTCAAGTAGCACTGGTAACATTCAAAGAAGTCTTGTGTAGGACTTTCATTTAATGGATATAATGTGCCTGCATGCTTTCTGCTTTACAGAGCATTAGAAAAGGGACTCTCTGTCCATGCTGTTTGGTCTTCTAATATTCAATATAAAAAAGCAACAAAGGGGAGGGTAGTAGAATCAAGAAAATGATATGGCATTTTCAGTGCCATGAGGCCTGTGTGCCATGGGCATGAAACCTATGTGAGCATCTGAATGTGTTATTGGCTCTTGAGACAGAGGTGCATGATGACAGAGATCATTTTGCCAGTGGTTTTCATTCATTTTCCACATTGACCTATAATTTGGTTCACAGCCAATGCAGAACAAAGGTCTTATCCACTCATGACCTATTAGCATTTCTTTTTTTTTTCTCCCAATGTGGCACTTGGCTCACTTAACTATCTCTTCCGTACAGTAGCCCTGTCTGTCAAACACCTCATTCAATCAAAACTGAACCAGAGAAAAATCCACAAATGCCTTGTGACACTACTTTAACATTTATGACTCTATACAATGGAACCCTGTTATTTCTAGTTTGGTAAGGTATTCAGACTGGTCTGTTAGAGAGCTGCCATGCCTCATCAAACTACAACACCCAAGATTCCACAGGATAGAGACATGGCAGTTAAAGTGGTGTCAGCATGCTTTATTTCTGTGGTGTGGCTACTCCCTAATGTATATATCATAGGTACAGTAAACATGGCATATATTCTTTTGGATTGTATCCATGCTCAGGTTGTGTTGCACATGGAATGAACCTTGACTATGGCTTAGAAGCATCATCTACTACACAATGTGGCTAGAAAAAGACTTTTTCTCAAATTCTCTAAATAATACAGGACAATGGGAATATCTTCATCTAATGCTACTGCTACTGTTAAGAGAATTTGACTGGCTAGCAACTCATTTTTTAAAGTTCAGTTCAAAGTGCTGGAACAGATCTTCAAAGTCCTACCAGGCTTTTGTTCAGTCATCCATGCTTCTAAATAATATCTATCTCCATAGGAATGTGTCTCATTGTTGAAATCATTGCTGATGTGCTTCATCATGGTCTCTTGTCAGTAGAGGTGAGGCAGGTGGTGACCAGAGACAAGGAAAATATTTTCAGCTTTCACCTTTCCTTTCTATGAAACCCTTTTTCCAGGAAACAGCCACCACATGCTTAGTCCAATACCAAAATCTTTTGTTCATTAAGCTTTTTGCAGGACGGGATTTTATTTTAAATGCCTTGAGATCTAGGGATGTGGTGGCTGAGTGGTTAAGATGCCAGTTCTGATGATTGGAAGATCGGAAGGTTGGCAGGTGCTGCATGATGGGGTGAACTCCTGTCACTAGTCCCAGCTTCTGCAAACCTAGCAGTTTGAAAGCATGTAAATTCAAGTATATAGATAGGTACCACTTCAGTGGGAAGGTAACAGCATTCAGTGCTGTCATGCTGGCCACATGGCCACTGGAGTCGTCTTCAGACAATGTTGGCTCTCCGGCTTAGTAACTGAGATGGGCACCACCCCCTAGAGTCAGTTATAAATAGACATTCTTGTGAAGGGGCTACCTTTGCCCAGAGATTTATTTTTCAGAAAGTAATATCAGAATTTAGAACTCATGAGTACAAGCAACTCTAACCTGTATTGTATTTGTTTCGTAGATAACAAGGATGAAACAAAGTTACATTTGAAAAGTGATTTAATGAAGGACTTCTGGGGTGGGAGGGACTTCTGGCCCCAGACTTCTGGTGGGGTTTCCAGAATTCCAGGGCCAGAAGGATGTCCACGAGGGCTGTGACCGTGTCCCTACAAGAAACTATTTAAAACTAATTTACAGTACCATGTTTGGCAGGTTTTATGGGTAATTTAATTTCCCTAAACAATTCAAATCTTTAGTAATAATATTTGACAACACAATAATATAAAGCTATCTGTGCCAGATATTTGTCATTTCAGAGGGCAGAAGGGATGTATCACAGTTTGCTGAGCTCATTTACAAAACAAGGTCAGTTGGATTTCCCCGTTCCTGCTCTTTGTTATGACCATTATCTCTGGTAAACCTTTGAAGTTCCAACTTCCTAAGAAAGCAGTGGTTGAACCTAGGACATATAGGAATACAGACCATGTGCTCTGTTACAAGGATATAGGTTCTCTACAATACACACTTATGTGAACAGGAGATATTATGCAATCCTGCTATGGAGCCAGATTTAGTAATGGATTGGGCCTGCTGAATATTTAACAGATACTGAAGCACTCATGTCCAGAGATTTGGGGGAGGAATTATGAGGACAAATTTTTTCCAGTTGTATTATAGTCATTGTCTTTGACATTTTGTGTCTTTTCACTAGCTGCTTGTGATTCAGTGTCAGTTTGTGTTTGGCATTACAGGTTAACACTTGCCTAAGAAAAAAAAAAGTGGTACTTTATTCAGTGCAGTGCCAAATCATGGGAATAGTGACCTTTTATGACAACTCTGAGTTATTGCCACATTCACTTCTCTGTATAACATTAAGATTTATTAGGGACTACTTTTCAGAGAGTCTTATCCTTTTTCAGCCCATGATAATATAATAATAAAACACCTGAATTTCATCTGGTAGCTGTAACAATAAATTAAGTCTGAAGTACTAAGTGACTTTTTAAAAAATCCCTTTCACAAGATGCATCAGTTTTATTCTCAGACTTTAGTTCTTCTACTGTTAAAATATATTACAGGCTAGATAAAACTGTGTTTTGTGGGTGTGGATGGTGGAGTCTTATAATAGGATGCTGTACATTTTCATGCAGAGGACATGGCTGTTCCAAACCAATAGCTATTTTAGACGTTAGCTGCTCATGATGGGAAAATGTCAGTGGCTGCTGGAAACAACATCCTCTTCTCCTCCATTCTATGTTCTTCAGAATTATTATTTTATTTTATTTATCTCTTCTGGCATAGGATTCAACAATTGCAGCAATTTGATGAAAGGATGCATCTACACTGTAGAAATAATGCAGTTTGGCATCTCTTTAACTCCCAAGGCTCCAGCCTACAGAATTCCAGGATATATAGTTTTGTGAAGCACCAGCACTCCTTGGCAGAGAAGGCTAAAGACCTTGGTCCAAAACACACTGTAGAAATAATCCAGTTTGAGACCGCTCTAACTGTCCTGGCTCAGTGCTAGGGAATTCTAGGAATTGTAGTTTGTTGTGACACCAGAATTCTTTGACAGAGAAGGCTAACTGTCTCACAAAACTCTAGTTCCCAGAATTCCCCTGCATTAAACCAGGGCAGTTAAAGCAATCTCAAACTGGATTGTTTCTGCAATGTATTTTGAACCCCAGTAAAACATTGAATGCAAGGATTCCATAGGGTGGAGCTAGAACAGATGGGTCAAATGTAAGAAAAGTCATCAAGGACCTCAGTTCAGACCCAGAAATCATCATTCTCCCAGCAGACAAAGGCAATTCCACTCTAAGCATGAAAACAGAACAAAATCAGAAAATCAAGGAACTCCTGGATCCTTCAGTATACAAAAAACTGAAACAAGATCCAACCAACAAAATCACCAGGAAAATGAATACCCTGATCAAAAGCTCCTCAATTTAGCCAACCACACACCAAAGTTTGTGCAAATCTGATGCTCTCCTACCAAAACTGTATGGACTTCCCAAGATCCACAAGGATTGAATTCCACTCCGACCCATATTGAGTGCCATTGGATATCCCACATATGACTTGGCCAAGTTTCTGGCCACACAATTGCAAACCCATATAGAGCAAACCTCCCACTACATCAGGGACTCGGCATATGTCATAGAAAAAATTAACAACCTCGAACTCAAATCCAGAGACATACTAATCAGCTTCGATGTGGTCTCCTTGTTCATCAAAGTCCTCATAATGGACACTGTGGCACGCATCCAACAATTTTTTGTTGGATATCGCAGCCCTGTTTGAATATTGCCTCACCACCAGCTCTTTCCAGTGGGACAATGGATTCTATGAGCAGAGAGATGGGGTGGATTCTATGAGCAGAGAGATGGGGTGGCCATGGGAAGCCCTCTGAGCCCTGTGATAGATAACTTTTACATGAAACATTTTGAAAAGCAAGCCCTGGAAATAGCACCCAAAAAGACCACAAGTTGGTTCTGATATGTGGATTACAATTTCACCATCTGGAGCCATGGAGAAGAAGAAGATCTGACTGTGTTTCTGAATCATCTGAAAAACATTCATCCGAACATCCATTTCATGATGGAAAAAGAAAAGGAAGGAACATTGCCATTCTTGGATGTCCTGGTCATCCACAAACCAAACCAATGTTTGGGTCACACAGTAAAAAGAAAACCAACACATACAGACAGATACCTGCACAAGAACTCCAACTATCACCCAGGACAAAAAAGAAGCACAATAAAAGCATTGGTATGCTGGGCAAAAAGGATCTGCAAACTGCACTTCCTGGAAGATTAATTGCAGCACCTGGACAGAGCTTTACAGGTGAATAGTTAGTCCAACTCAGACATCAGAAGGGTTGCCAGACCCAGAAAAAACCCAGAGCAGTGCAGGCAAACAACCACCCAAAGGGAAGGTATTCTTACCATACATCAAGTGAGTCACAGACAGAATAGGAAAACTGGTGAGGAAACACAACCTCCAGACGATCTATAAACCGATCAAGAAAATCCAGCAAATGCTTCATTCAGTGAAGGAAAGGAGGGACCCTCCTTGCAGTTTACCGCATACCATGGAGCTACGGACAAGTCTACATAGGGACCACCAAACAAGAATCAAGGAACATGAGGGACACTGCTGACTGAGGGGCTTTCTAGATTGGCAGGAAAGTGTGACATGAAGTTGCCTTTTCCTTAATGCTTAGCAGCTGCACCATAGCCTTTAGATGGAGCTGCGCTGTTCTGCAGTTTTTAAAAAAAGAACCTGGGAAAACCAGCACCTTTTTAAAGGCGCTTCTTCTCCCCTAAAACACACAAAAAAAGCATTTTCATGGCACACCTTTTTCTCATCTAAAGGCTAGAGTTTCATGCAGCCATGAACACACTTCTTGAGTCAGCCCGAAAAATTAGCAGTAGCAAACTATATTATAAACCATCCTGGGCATAAAATACTTTTTGAAAACACTAAATTCTGGACCGTGCCAACAATTATCAGGTCGGAATGCAGTGGGAAGCATTGAAATCCACAAATACCTGGACAACTTCAACACGAAAGAAGAAACCCTTAAAGTAAACAAAGTCTGGCTACAAGTCCTGAAAAACACCAAATTTAAGAACCAGCAAAATGCAAATGAATCAGGGTTTTTCCCAGGAGATAATGGACGATAAATTAAGCAGACACAAATCCTCCTTGCATATCTTCCCACCCTGAGGCCTTGCCATTCAACAACAGAACAATATACAGATTAACATGTAAATCACTCCTCCCAACCTAGAGTCACACAGTATGTATATACACCATTCACTTCCATGCCAGCATGCTCTGAAGATGCCAGCCACAGATGCTGGTGAAACATCAGAAATAAACTCTTCTAGAACATGGCCACATAGCTTGAAAAACCCACAAAAAACAAAGGAGAAAGAAACATCAACAATCTAAGATATACAGACTACACCATATTACAAGTGGAAAACATCACAGACTTGGAACAATTACTAAAGAAAGTCAAAAATTAAAATGCAAAGGCACGGTTAATGCTGAACATAAAGAAAACAAAAGTAATGACCATGGAAGAAATACATAAATTTAACCTAGACAATCAATGAAATTGAAATGACAAAGAATTCCCCTACTAGGATCAAAGATTGATCAAAATGGCAAATGTGATCAAGAAATTAGAAGAAGACAAAGAATGGGAAATGCAGCTATGAAGGAACTAGATACAATTGTAAAGACTTAAGACATACAACTGAGCAATAAAATGTCAGAAGCGTTCCATCCATAGTATTTCCCATCACCATGCACAGATGTGAAAGCCAGACGCTAGACTGAGAAGAAAACAAAGAGAAAAAGAACTCATTTGAGATGTGGTGCTGGAGAAGAGTAGTGAGGATATCGTGGACAGCCACAAAACCTGACAAATTAGTCCTTGAACAGATCAAGCCAGAATTCTCCATGGAAGCCAAAATGATGAAACTAAGGCTATTGTACTTTGCTGAAAAAGATTCCACCTCAACATTAGGAAGAACTTCCTGACAGTAAGGGCTGTTTGACAGTGGAACACACTCCCTCGGAGGGTGGTGGAGTCTCCTTCCTTAGAGGTTTTTAAGCAGAGGCTGGATGGCCATCTGTCGGAGATGCTTTGATTGGGAGTTCCTGCACGGCAGGGGGGTTGGACTGGATGGCCCTTGTGGTCTCTTCCAACTCTAAATTTCTATGATTCTATGATTCTATGACATCATGAGAAAGCATGGCTCACTCAGAAAGACATTAAGGCTTGGAAAGGTGAAGGGCAGTAGAAACAGAGGAAGACCACACACTAGATGGCTAGATTCAATTAGGGAGGTCACAGCTATGAATCTACAGAGCAGTGGAGGACCTGGGGTTTTGGAGATGTCTCATCCACAGTGCCGCTATGAGTTGGGGTCAATTTGAGGACAGTTAACAACAACAACAAAAGTTGAGAGCAATATGAAAACAGGAAGACAACTAATCAGGTGCATAGATTCAATCTGGGAAGCCACACGAATGAGTCTGCAAAACCTGAGCAGAGTGGTAGAAGATAGAGTGACTTAGAGGTCTCTATTCATAGGACTGCCATAGATCAAAGTCAACATTAAGGCAGTTAATAACAATAACAAAGAAATATTTTATATTTTTTAAAAAAGATGAGCAATGTAGTGCTATAAACATGCAAAGAGAAGAGAATGTTTCTTTCAAAATTGTTGCTATTTTTTCCCCCACTAGCCATCTTTCAAGATGAGCAGGAGCCACTCTCTTATTCTTTGAAATGTTCTGGATATTTTCTGCCTGAAGCATTGAGTTGCACTTTCTTTCACCTGATCTGTTGTAGATCTGCTGCTCATGAGGCCTGGCAGCTTTAATGGCTACTGACAGTGATGTAGACACCAGCCATTGCACTTTTGTTTTTAATGCAGGATAGTTTATACTGCAGAAATTTTTACATTTCTATAATAATAATATAATATAATATAATATAATATAATAATATATATTTTTAAAAAAGAATATACATTTTGGTCATTAATCCAGAGGTAATATTAGCTACTGATTCTTTTAAAATATTCCTTTCTGGATGGCTTGTTGTGATATTTTCCCCATTTCCCTATAGGGTGATCACAAACTTTCTAGTATAAATAGACAGCGAAAGGCAAATATTGTTGTATTAGTATACAAATGTCTTTGGACAATAATGTGTCTGGCCTGCTGCTCTTTGGTGGCTAACTTGTAATCTGAGTTAAGCATTGCCTCTGAAAAAACACATGTTATCAATTGGGCATAAAGAACAGAAATGAGAATCAAGTCCTTTCAGAGCTTATCTCACTGTATTTTTTGTAACTTTTTTCCAGTGTCTCCTGGGAAATTTGTACAAGTTCTCTAAATGTTAGTTCTTTTAAAGTAGAACCTTTTCTGTTTATGATGCAGTATGAAAACAACTTGTGATTGCCAAAGACCTAGCTCATCTCATTCTTTCAGAAGTTTGTCATAGAAACAAAATGCTTTCTTTATATGCTTACTTATTTTACAATGTTTAGCCTGGAATGAAATAAAAATAGAAACAATATTTTCCTGAGAACTATAAACTTGATTTACGGCTTGATTTACGGCTACATGGAAAGGCTATTCTGAGAAGCAGATGACAGATCAGACTTGCTGCTTTATCACACTAGGGGGCAAACAGGATTTAAATGAGAATTAAACAAGAGTTAAACAGGAAATGCCATATGTTTATCACAGGACATTTCCTGTTTAACTCTAGTTTAACTCTTGTTTATGTCCTCTTTGCCCCCTAGTGTGATAAAGCAGTGAAAATAAACAAGCAGAGACAGTGAACAACATTGTTACTTCAGAAGAAGCAGAAAAGAGCAGACAAATTTTCGTGTGTGTGTGTGTGTGTGTGTGTGTGTGTGTTTTAATGAAAATGGTCATTTTATTTTAATGCTAGTGGGTGTATCCACTTTGTACCTGTACATGCTTTTAACTGCTTTAACTTGTTTTAATTTGTCATAAATTTTAATATGTTTTAGGCTAAACTATATTTTACTGTTTCACATTTTAAATTAAATTATGTAAGATCTTAGATATAGGATGGGATATGAATAGTATAAAGGAGGAGGAGGACAAGAAAATAAACAGCAGTAAAAATTGGCAGATGTATTTCAGGGTGAGAAAGGGCAACTTCTATAAAGTTTAGGAAGATAATATAAGAAGAATACAGAAGAACTGGCAATGTCTAAGAGTCACAGAAATTACAGCAACTTATTCTCATTAAAACCCCACTCATCCATGAAGGTACTTCTGTGGGTTTCTCCGCTCAAGCAATCCTATCCCTATTTTCATCACACCAGCTGAAGTGTTTTCCACTTGGGCAACTCCTCCAGTGCCACCAGCCATGAATGTACCTACAAATGGTACTCACTGCAATAATCAAGAGTGAGGGCTTTCCTTGATGCCCACCTCTGAGATACCAACTCTGATGCTCATCTAAATGCCCTCAAGATACCTATGAGGAGTTATGTAACTTCTGTCATCAGTGAAACACTGTAACATTTGCAGGCCTTTGTGCTTTTCTGAATGTTAACAATTATACATATAAGGATTGACTTGACAATGATGGTTCACCATTGGTTTTTGGCACATGTTTCCCATCACTCATAGTCAGCATAGTCAGTGATGGAGGGGTTGCAGCCTCCCTGCCAAAAAAAAAAAATCTGATAAAAAAATAGCTGTCTCCTCCAATGGATACAGACCAGAATTGGGTGGCCAGTTTCTGACTTATGGCCACCCTAAGATGAACCTATTATGGGTTTTTCTTGACAATATTTGTTCAGAGGTGGTTTGCCATTGTCTTCTCATGCGGCTGAGAGAATGTGCTATGTCCAATGTCACCCAGTGGGTTTCATGGATGAGGGGAGAATCAAACCCTTGTTCTGAACCCTCCAGAGGCTGCCTTAATGTGGAATTTGTCCACTGTTTGCTATGGAGTTTCTCAGAAACTCCAGGGAGACTGGAAGGCCTCACATGCCCTTTATCTTCCTCTGTCATTGCTGCTACTGGGAAGACCCCCATTGCTGCATCTGATATAGGAAGGGAACACCTGGTCATGTGGGTGCAGCCAGGCATGCAGAGCATGCACTGGTAGCAGGTTCATGGCATGGTGGCAAGCAGGTATGTAAACATCTGCCCATCCCCACATACTCCCAGAGACCAACCCTGGTTAGGACTTGGGTCAGGATAGCATGTGCTTGGCCTATGCTATCCTGTCCATTCTGCTCCAGCCCTCAGATGTCAGATAACAAATATCCCTAGCAAGGGCACACAGGTCTGGTTAAACTATAACAACTAAGCGTGATTTATAGTTACAAGCATGGGCCTCTCCAAGACTCAGACTGTTGCACCACTCCTCTACATGTGAGTGAAAGAAATTTAAAACTTAAAAACAATAACAACTAGGTTTCTCTAATATCCAAATTCAGAAAACTGTAGCTTGCTCAAATTGTGTTTAGTTAAAAGAAACTGTTATCATAAATGCTTTTAATAAAAATTTTGGGACATGTACTATGACCCCTGACTGACCTATTCAAGGACCTGCCATCAGCTTCAAGCGAGGAGGTCACATAGGCAAGCCTGCCTGGAGGGGTAGAGTCCCTAGTAAGGAAATCTCTATAGGAAGTCTGGGAGTCGCCAAACCAGAATTGCCACTGCTCTCCTGAGTAAGACAATAGAATCAGCCTCACACTTAATGAGCCAGCCATCAGCCTAACTACTTGGCTATACAAGTTGGACTCCCCTCTGAATTGTGTCCAGATCCAATGCATTGTGTTACACATTACCCGCTTTTAGTTTAATAAAGCCCAAGCCATCAACGCCTATCCTAGTACCCCCGGACACATTTTGCCCTATAAGAGACCCTGATGCTAGTATCCACTTGCTCCCTGGTCCACGCCAGTCTGAGCTCCGATCCTAGCTCCCTCGGCCATCTTCCCCAAGTTCCAGCAGCCATGTCCCATCATCCATCCACTTCTATTGGTCTTCCCGAAGAAGACTTCTAAGGTATCCCCCAGTGGTGCCTCTCTTCCTAAACCCTTCCATCCTGCTAGTGTGTGTGTGTGTGTGTGTGTGTGTGTGTATGCTTTCCGCATATTGTGTGTTTCCTAATAAAGGATATATAGTTATTTGAATTCAGTTTGTATCAGTGCCTTATTCTCTTGGGTTTGTGGCGACCTGTGGTATACATATAGGGACCTGGTCTTGGCTTAAAGGCTTTGTTAGGACCTCCTCTCGGCAGCATTTGAGCTAATTAATTCTCCCAAGCGAGAGACCCTTCCTAACAAAACCAGGACCAACTCTTCTAACAAGTACACATGATTCTCTCTCTCTCTCGCTCTCTCACTCTCTTGCTCTCTCATTCTCTGTTATTCAAACTTGGCTCCTTCTTTATATTATTTAGCAGAATTTCTCCTTGCACTGATTTTATGAAGACATGTATGTCTTTATCTCCTACCATGGGCAGCTGATGTTATGGGATAGCATGGGGAATTTATTGAAAAACACATGGATAATTTTTACTAGATATTATACTAAGCTTCCATTTTTATTCTTCATTTTCCATAGCATTTCACTTTTCTCTGAATAATATATCATATTTTTTCAGGTTCATTAAAAACTGCATGACTTCAGAGGCTAAATTATATTCTGTTATTTCCCAGCTTTAACTGCATATATATAACTATATAATTTTTAATTCCAGGGCTTCAGCTGGAGGATCCACCAGAGCATGAGTGGTCCTGCTTTTTGAATATTTAGCATAAATACAACACTATTGCACCTCTGCAAACTTTGAATTATGTAGTTGTCAAACCCATGATAGTGTCACACTGGAAAATTGGATACCATATGGTGTCTAGAAGGAAAGTATAATCAGAAATATTGTTCGGGGGAGCATCAGCCAATGGTGATAATAATGAATAACCATATGGTGTAAGAGCAAATGACCTTTTTAATTAGATTAAATAATGTGTTGATCAACTGCCTGTTCAATTAAATATTCCATAGTTATTTAACCACAATTCCATGGTAAATTTACTAAAAAGTGTTATTTCCCTGATTTATTCTAGGTCATGGGTCTTTTAAAAGATCTGCATTTCATTCCATCACAGATATTCCCCTGTGAACGTTTTATGGAATACACCTACAAATAAGAGAAAGGTGTATGTATGCAAGAAAGGGATGATGCAAGGGGATGCTGAAAAGTTCCCAGCCTGACCAAGAATGGAATGATCTAGAGCCATGAAACTTGCACATTATTCCACATGTTTACACTGACGTTTGACACACTTGGCATATCATTTCTCAAATGTCTTTAGCCCTCCTCCCCTCTTTATTTTTCTTTTTTAAAATTTCTTTCTTTCTTTCTTTTCTTTCTTTCTTTCTTTTTCATTTTTTTTCCTTTTTTGTCTTTTTCTATCCACTCAAACTCCAAATTCTTCAAAACATCCATTATCTTGTCAGCCCTGTGAGGAGGTGCATTGTTCCACAAACATAGAACACCTTTCTATAACTTTTCTTGCCATTTTTCCTTCAGTGCATCCTTTAATCAGCACAGGAATTTAATTAGCACAGGAAAAAACTTGTGTTCTGTTCACAGTTTGAAGGATGTTGTGCAGGCAAAAACTCAAAAGAAAGTGGCTGAAGACTGGATGTTTGGCCCATTTTCACACATCCCCCCTCCCGCTTGCCAATTTTAGAGTCTCACCTGTGGGGATTAGGTTGATGCATCATTTGTTCTTCCCTTATGGGGGATCAGTAAATGACCACATACCCCAGGAACTTTATGTAGTCAGGTACACTTCCTTTGATTCTGCAGTGGAGCTTGTCCATTGAAAGGGCTAAGCTATGGAGCTGGCTAAATGCAACATCAAGTCATTTTTTTAGGTTGCTACCTGTGCACCCAAACTATTTTGAATTGCTAGGTTTTTCCTTTGAAGGGGAATTCTGCATGCACAGAGCCCTTCCCATGGGTGTTTCCATTTTTTGTTTGGCCTTCAAAACATTTAGTACTTTTTTAGAAGTTACAGGCTGGGATTCACAGTATGGTCCATTATTTGAACAATTTCTTGTTCGTGGATGAGGCTAGAACAGATCAATGCTGCTTTCTTTTGCAGCAATTTACTTTGCTTACAGTTATTTTGGGGGTTCCCCTAGCCCATGAAAAAACTGAGAGCCCCACTACCTGTTTAAAATTCCTGGGCATAGAAATTGACATGATTCACCAGTGTTCTAGACTTCCTATGGAAAAGCTAGTCCATCTCAGAATTTTAATACTTGGATTCTTGGAGATACAAAAAGCCATTCTTAAGATATTCCAGCAGCTAATCAGGCACTTGAATTTTGCTTGTAGAGTTGTGGCCCCTGGCAAGGCTTTTCTCAGGTGTCTGCTGATACCAAAGAGGATCTCTCTGTGTGGCTAGCCTTTCTGGATTCCTTTAACGGTGCCTCTTTTTGGCATGAGACTTTGCAGTTACACAAGGCTTTACAAGTGGCATCTGATGTGGCAGGCTTTTTATGTTTTTGGGCTATACTTTAATAAACAATGGTGTGCCCAGATATGGCCAAAGCTGTGGAAGGCAGGTGGTTTGACTGCTGACCAAACCTTTTTGGATTTTTTCCCGATTGTTCTGGCTGTGTACATTTGGGCAGATCAGTTTTCCAACTCATCAGTCCATTTTGGGTGCAATAACTTAGCAACAGTTCAAGTGATTAACCACATGACTTTCCAGTCACCCCAGATAATGCAACTGGTTCACATTTTTGTCCTGATGTGTCTGGCCCATAATATTCTCTTCACAGCATTCCATGTTCCCAATGTCGAAAATAAAATTGCTGATGCCCTTTCCCAATGGGTCATTTCTGACAGCTGATATTCCATTCGTCATAAGCTTTTTGCCTTGGCTTTTGTGGCTAAGTTGCAAGGTTTGGCAGATTCTACAGGTGATTTTAGAAGTCATAAAACATTTGAAAGATGGGCCAAAATGAGTGGGGTCATATCTCATAAATGTGTGTCCATCACACCTGAGATACTAAAGGATTTAAAACAATAGTGGGCCTTACTTCGTTTTTCACACTTTGAGACTGTTCTCTTTCACGCCACTACACTGACTGCTTTTTTTTTTTTTTGGGGGGGGGGGCTTTATGCATTAGTTAATTAGTTCCAGATTCAATGAATGATCAATCTAACAAGGCGTTGCAGCCATTTGACATTTACTAGCTAGTCAGTGGTACTTCAGATTAGGCAGTCTAAAATGGATCAAAAGGGAAAAGGCTGTGCTGTGTCCTTGGGTCTGTGTTCAATTGTAGATCTCTGCCCAGTTCAGGGACTGATTGAGTATACCACTTTGTGGAGTGGAATACCTGGTCCCCTTTTCTGCCATGACAACCTCACTACCCTGACAAAATTTCATTGGTCTGTCCAAAGCTTTGACTAACCTTGGGCTTAAAGGGATTCAATTTGGGACTCATTCTTTTTGCATCAGTACTGCATCAACAGCGGTGGCCATGGGGTTTGATGCAACTATGATTAAGCATATTGGTCACTGGAAGTCATATGTCTATAAGAGGTATGTTCAAAAAGTTCAAGCAGATGCTTGTCCCTTATCCGTGGCCTTAAAAGGGGGGAGGGGATTTGGTGTACACCCTTGTGGTGAAAGGTCTTGCTCTGGGCAGCCTTTACAGGTCAAGGGACCTAGGGGTTGCTCAAGAATCAGCCTTTGTGGAAGATATGGAGTTTTTACCATCTCTTACAAACTCGAGGGAGTTTGGGAGAGTGTGCCTCATGTCTACATCCCTATGACTGGCTGAGGATACAATCTGAGTTGTCAGATTGCCCTCAGAGTTCAGTGTTTTCGCCCAATGGGAAAGCTGAAGAGGTGGTCTCGGAATGACACCTAAAACAATGCACAGGAAAGGGTTTTACCTTGTTTTATCTCCAAACAAATATTGATAATCCAGAAATGAAGTATATTTAGGATTTTCATGAATATTTAGGATATTGTCTCTCTCTTTTTATATAAAAAAGCAAAATATTGTGGAAATGAAATGGAACTCACTTATGAGTGAACACTTGTAAAAGTGACAGAGCGGTGATGTAGCTGAATTGTCCATCCTGATCCCCACAAGGCTCAGAATCTAGATATATTTTCAGTAGAATTTTGTAATGTTACCTTTATCTGGATACACATACACACACATACAGTAAAATCTGTCATGGAAAAGATATTGAATGTAGAGGACAGAAGAGAAGTTTGAGGAGTTTCAGTTATCATTGCTACAGGATGGGGAATAGTAGGCTCTCACAAGGAATGGTAGATTTCCCATGAAAATACACCAAAATTCACATTCAAGGCACACATCCATGAAGCATTCAGCTCAACATGAACCTGGACCAGAATAAATAATGGTTTGACTGCCTGCTTAATGTTTCTAGACACCTTCAAATTCAAAAAGTTCTACATACACTCTGATGCTCTGTTAGAGTTTATCAATTAAGAACAATTAAGTACACATCCACCTCCATACCACTGACTGCAAGAAAGGAGTTTATATCCAATTAAGCAAAGATCAGAGGGCTCCCATGTGAAATTAATTATTAACATTTGGATGCTGGCATAATCCTTCTTGTAGTTTTGTGATACTTTTGGTCTGCTTTGCCCTCAACTCTATTCTTTTTTTTTTTTTTAAAAAAAAAAAAAAACTTCATAAATAGCCTTGCACATACAATGATTGATAATGTTGACTATGTAGTACAGTCAGGGAATTCATTTTGCCACATTGAAAGGTAATTTATCATCGCCTGAGATGTCATTGCAATTTGCCTCATCTAACTGAAGCTTCATTTCCCCAGCTCACTTCCACTGCCTTTGGGTCTTGGATAAACCCCAAGGCTCATTCTAATTTGACTTTGTCCTCAATGAAACTTTCAATGGTGTGAACATTGAGGGTTGCTGTTTTTTTTTGTTGCCCCCCCCCCCCCCCAGTATATCTCCGTATAGATACAGAATAGTTATGTGTCAGAGAGCAGTTTGGGGACAGTGTGGAGGCAGACCTTTTTGCTAAGTCTTAAGAGTTCTTTTTCAGGTTTGCAACTGAAACCATGTTCAACATTATGCTGCAAAAAGAAGAAGACTTTTCTTCTGATAGTTTCTCTTCAACTATAAACTATCATGGTTACTTAAAAATAAGCAAACTATCATAAACTGGCAGGAATATATGGGATTCTGAGGGATAATGACATGTCTGAAATATGACAATATCCCTGTGCCTGCATACCTTAAACAATACCCCTGACTATGATGCTCCACGAAGAGTTGTGTGGGTTGCTTTTTTTGTTTGTTTGTTTGTTTTGATGTTTCAGAGCCGCAAAAAGCATCAACACATATCAGAAGTGTTTGTAAGAATTAAAGTCTTAACAATGAGGAATATTCAAAGTACTTACACACAAAAGCACATATAGGCATTATTTGTGATGGAATTATTTTTCAGATTAAGATATTTATGTTATGAAACCAGCTTTTATGGATCTGGAGCCTTATTCCTCCATTGATACCCCTTTAAAAGTCCTTGCTTAAGTATGCCAAGGCGCCAAATGAAAGGCGAATGTTATGCATCTGTATAGTCTTACTAGTGCTGATCCCAGGCAGACAGGGAGGAGAATGAGGCTGTGACAAGGATGGGCAGGGAAAATTGAGTCGACTGGGTGTCACCCCCCTCTGAACTGTCACCCGGTGCTGTCCACACACACACACACACAAACCACACACCCAGTGACACTGCTGCTCCCTGGACATTCTGACCAGGGAATATAAAGCTGTGTAGGGACCTTGTCACACTAGGAAACAGAATTTCAACTAGATTTAAAATAGAAAAAAACCCAAAAATGCAGGAAGTTTATCAGACAACATTACTGTCTAAGTGAAATAAGGTGAAGTTAAAGTGAAGGCAAAAGGGATAAAAATGGCAGCTTTTTACTTTTGGAACTTCCCAAATGTAAAAACCTGCTGTTTTAATTCCTTTTGCCTTCATTTTAACTTCACTTTATTTCACTTTGACAGGAAAGTGGTATGATAAACTTCCTGCATTTGCTGGTTGTTGTTGTTTTTAATTGTAAATCTAGTTTAAATCCTGTTTCCCAGTGGGATTTTGCTAGTGTGATGTGGTGCTATGTTACGGTGTCTCTTTGGCACCCATCAAGCTAGCCTTTGCCTCAGGTGAGATGGTGCATTATAAGGTGACAGTTCACATTATCAGTGTTGCAGTATCATTCAATCACTAGTCCAATTTGCTTCTGTATTTGGAATGTAGGGAGACTGCCTTGTTTTGGTAGTCTTGGACTAACTCTGAATTATTTGTGGATGATTCTCAATATGATCAAGACCACATTGTCCTATCATAATGTAAGTTTTTCTTTAGTGAAGAAAATTATTCCTTTTCCCTTAAGAAGAAAGCAGCAACTTTCTCCCTTTAATATTCTGTAGGTGCTGAATTTTCGCCCTACTTTTTCTCTTATGTATACAGTTAAGAAATTATTATTGTACACTCATGTTATATAGCACTTTTCCTAGCATACTCTTGGATAATGTTCAGTTGGTTTAATAGGTCCAATATCTATAAATACTCCAGTCAGTTAAAGCACCAGTAAAGAATCAACATGTTGTTTGTTAATGTTAAATGAGGTTCAAAGTGCAAGCACTCCCAGCTAATAAGGGTGATTTACTTGCCCATGGAAGATAACTTTAAATGCATGCTTTGCCACTCAGCATGCTGCTCTGACATTTTACAATGGGAGAAATGTCAAGGATAATTTATTAATTTTGGCAGAAAAACCTATTGTCACTAAGGAAATATCAAGAGCAATAAATAACACTTTCAACATTGCAAAATGATTTGGCTGTTTTTCCACTTGCTTTTGGCTATTTGGCAAAAAGAGCCACTGTTCTTATCACCATGAACGGATTCACTTCTCACCAGTGCTAAGACAGGGGAACAAATCTTTGCTTACTGAGTTCTAACATGCAAAATGAACAATTTTTCAGAACTTTTCTGATGCCTTCCAGATGTTTTGAACAACAAATTCTATCACCTTCAATAATCTTAGGGCTAAAGCTATATGATAACTGACTGTTACAAGTGTTATTCCTTTTTTAAAAAATGAAAAGTCATGAAAATGAAAAGCCACAATTATATCCCACTCCTGCTCATTTGAAATGAATCAGAGATAAACATACATTCTGAATCTAAATAATTGTAATTTTCAACTCCCCCCCCCCCCCCGATACAGAAAAATGGTACCTAAGCCAGGAATCAGTCAGTGAATACATAAATGCATTTAAACTCTAGAACTAAAACTACTGTCTATTTAATATGATAAAAGTCTGGGATAAAAAGTAATGAAGCATAATAAATCCAAGACAAATCAAAATTGTGTATTGCATGTTTGCTAAAATCATTATCACAAGCAGTCAACAATCTGAAAAGTTAAGAAAAATAGGTTAGCTTAAATAAAAAAAATCCTTTGGGCACTGATATGGTGGCCTCCTTATTAGGCATTTGTGGGAAATGTTCAGACTTTTCTGGATGCAACCATAAAATTTCTTGGGATACATTTGAAAGGAAGATTTGAGTTTGCCTAACATTTATTTAGCTATGTACTAAATATATATTTCGCCTTTCCCACAATATAAGTTAAAACAATCTACAGTTAAAACAATGTCAAATACCAAAATGAAAAACATATATAAAAATATAATCATATTAAAATGTTAATGTAACATAGTTTAAAAGGCAGTTCAAAATAATAATGAGAAAAATGCTGCATACCCCAATTGAAATACCTGCTGCAATAGCCAGTGATGAGATAGGAAGTGTCCAATGAAATGGGTACCTGGGCAGATGTGCAAAACTTCAAGATGCTTTTAAAGGTTTTTAAAAGCGTGAAATCACCACAAGGCTTTTGTCTCTTGTATCCAAAGCACACTGAAGAAATAATCCAGTTTGAGACTACGTGACCTTCTCTGGCTCAGTTCTAGGGGATTCTGGAAATTGTAGTTTTGTGAGACATTTAGCCTTCGCTGTCAGATAGGTCTGGTGCCACAATTAACTACAGTTCCCAATATTCCCTAGCACTGAGCCAGGGCAGATAAAGTGGTCTCAAACTGGATTATCTCTGCAGTATGTTTTGGGCCTTGGGTCTCCCATAGCAGACTATGGAGATCTGAAATAATGGAACATCTGAAGTGGGGCTCTATTTTGGGTAGACTGGTCAAAGCCAGACAGTGGAATCCTGCCTCCCAGCTATCCTATGAACATCAGGGACTATAAATCCCACCTAGTCAGTGGATAAGATTAAGAGAACGTACTTGCCGGTCACATTAGGATTTTTTTTATTCCCTTTTTGATTTAGTTGAAATGATATACTCTGTACCTTATACTTTCTATCTCTGCCTGAAGATGGTTCCTTTTGCTATAGAATTCCCTTACTTAGAATAAAGCTTTTCTGTCACTCTCACACTGTCTCTTTCGTTTGCCTTAGTGCAGCAAGCCTAGCTCTTTCCCAAAGGTGAGAGAGGGAAGAGAGAGGGGAGAATCTTTACAAGGAATGTGTCAGAGGAATCCTATCAGTATCTCCATGCATTGCTATGGAGGGAGGAATCAAAATCATCAGGTGGTGGTGGGTTCTCTATGTAAAAAGTGGTCTTTAGGTGTCCCATCCAGGTCAGACAGGAGAAGGGAGAGGGACCAAGAGAAGGGGGAACTGACAGCTTCTCTTAAACAATAATTCTAAAACAGTCTTTAAAATTGCTTTTTTAAAAAAGCTCTAAAATGATATTTAAAGACAACAAGAGAAGAGACTCCTAACTTTAGGATCCAAAGGCCAAGTGAAATAGCACAGTCTTTACAACCAACCTTAAACTCAGAAGAGATGAAGCCATTACAGAGAAAGCCTTGACATGTGTACCCACCAGGCAAGCCTCTTTATTTATTTATTTATTTGGAGTATTTATACCCTGTTCTTCAGCAACAAAAGCTCTCAGAGCAGCTTATAATTTTTTTTAATTAGACTGTTCCCTGTCTTCAGTCTTACAGTCTAAAAAGACATGAAATAAAAGGACAAGGGAATGGTGGTGGAGAAGAACATGTTCATTGTTCTTCTCTCCCTCTGGGGCCATGGTCATGGCAGTTGGGCTGGAGGGAGGGCTCTTCTTCTTATTTTGGGCTAGGACCGATGGAGCTGGACAAGGCCTCTACTAATAATCTTAGAGCTCAGGTAGACTCATATGGAAGAGGTGTATTTTCCTCCCAGATATTCTGGCCCAAAGCATTTAGGGCTCTATAGGTCAAGGCCAATGTCTTGAATTGGGTTCAGAAGCAAATTGGAAGCTGGTGCAATTCTTGTAATACTGTTGTTATGTGTTCTCTAAAATGCACACTTGACACCTACACTTCTTATGAGAAGGAATTCCACAGCCTAGGAGAAGGCACTGGGAAGGATCTCTCCTATGTCCTCACTAAATATGCCTGTAATGGAGGTGGAACATACAGTAAATTACATTAATCCAAATGGGATATAGTTAAGGCACCTGTCACTGTGGTCAGATTTGATATTGAAAGGACCTGGCACAGCTGGCCCATTAACTTTAGGTGTGAGCATATTGCTTGTCACCAATGATATGTGGTGTTGAGTCCAAGAGCACAACCAAGTTACAGACCTTAGATTTCAGGGAAAGTGTAACCGCATCTGACAAAAGCTGTACCCCATACTCCGATATGTCTTTTGGCCGACCAGAATCACTTCTGTCTTGTCTGGATTAAGTTTCAGGTTCTTTTCTTTCATCTAGTCATCAGCAGATACTACTCTAGCACATAGAGAGCTTCCTTGGAAGGAAAAGAGAAATTGAGCTGGGTGTCATCAGTTCACCGATAACACTTATTTCAAAAACAGATTATTTTGTGCCTACACAGGCAGTAAATGTCAGGAGTAGCTATAGGCAGTAAATGTCAGGAGTAGCTATAGGCAGTAAATGTCAGGAGTAGCTATAGCAAGGAGAAAGAGCTACATGTGAATGAAGCAAATCTGGGCCATGTGTAGGCAGTCAAGGGAGTTTAGCAAAGGCGAACAATAGCAAGGTCTCAGCTATTGCAGAGTTTGTCACAAGAAGCCAGAAATCATGATAAACAAGACCACATAGAATAGACAAAGAGATGTACAGCCCAAGCCAATCTGTTGTGGTCAAGGATCCAAATAAATTAATGAGCAGGAACAACAACAACAACAACAACAACAACAACATTTTTTTAAAAAATCAGGGAGAATTTGGGACTGAATAGATATTCTAAAATATTCAAAAATGGTCAAGAACATACTTTTCAAGTGTCAATAAACCTTGATACAAAGAGAAGGAGAACTGAGGTAAGTAAATAAATAAATACAATTTCATGTGAGTTTGTGTGCATGTGTGTGCAGCAAGCAATATTTTCTGCATAGAAAATAATATTTCTATACATAGATATATTTTTTTTCCAGAGAAAAGGCTGTTTCCTACACGGAAAACATTCTAATTGGGAAATGTAATCTGTGCAAAATGTGCATGCAGTTGTCTTACACAGAAAGCAGCTTTTCATGCATAGGAAACTCTGCATTTTCTGTGCAGCAAATAGTATTTTGTAGATTACATCTCAAAATGAGAGATCAAAAACTTTGTGGTTTCTCAATACAGCAAGAAAGACATTCTCAACACATCAAGAAAATGGTGAAAATTGGTCATAGATTCATTTGGGGAAAAACAGTGAAGAATTAGATTCCTAGGGAGAAAAACAGTTGAGAGTAAGAAAAACTCCCAGCTCTGTTGTGTGATTTGTTGATGCCTGACCTTGAGACACTAGTTACTTGATTGTTCAGCCTTTCCCCCCTTAAAGTGGTATCATCTCCTGGGCTGGGATGTCAGCACATTTGCTAGAACTTTACTGAAGAAAGTGGGCTTCAAAGAAGGCTTTCTTTTCTTTTCTTTTCTTTCCAGTAATGGCTGCACCACAGCCACTTTTAGAAAGGATGAAATCCTTCCTTGCTGCAGTGACACATTTATTGTTCCTCTTACATTTTCAGGCAGACACCCTGTGGCTGTTTTTAAAAACTAGGTCATTTTGTCATATACCAAAATGAAAAACATATATAAAATATAATCATATTAAAATGTTTCGCTAACATTAGTTACCTCTTGGCAGCTCCCTCTAAATTTATTACTATCAAGATTGCCACTTAATAATATCAGCCCTAAAGATCCACTGAAAGTTACTAACAATGGTGTCAGTGGACTGCAAAGGGGTCAGTTGTATTAACTGCCACTTTCAATGTTAGCCTGTGGTGTTATATGATTGCATCAGTTTTTCAGTTTTTCCTTTATTTTGTACCTTTTCATGTGATTTCTTTGTCATACATGACAAACAGATTTAATTGCCTCTGATCTGTTTTAATAGGTATATTGTGTTAATATTGTGTTTTGTAATGGGCATTGTACCATAGACAAATAAACAAAATTATATTGTTTTGAAAGTGCTGCAGCATGTCAGTTAACATGATTTTTCCCTTTACTTCTCTTTACCATGCTCCTCATTTTTGTTTCTTCATTAGAAAGTATTCTCTGAACATCACAGATTGAAGCACACTAATCAGCTTCGAAAATCCATGTGCTGCAGATACTTAAGAACTGAAGAAGTTAATGCACTCCTACAGAAATGGAATGAGGCAAAATTGAATCAAAATGGGAATACGCCACTGGGCCTAATAAATAGTTTTAGAGTCCAATTAAGAAGAGGGAAGGCTCATTAGAAAATGAGAATTTGTCGGGTATATGGGTATTGTAACCATAGTGTTATGATGGCTAGGATCAAATCAAAACAGAATGGTTATGATCTGTTCATAGTGAGAACATTTAATCAGGCTAATTACCTAGTATTGTCTCTTTTCAGCTTAATGCCATGACAATCAAACATATGTTTTTACTCTTAATGTGAAGGTAAATTCGTCATGAAAATAGTGGTTTTTATTTCTTTTTAAGGAAAGATAAAGGAATCTGTAAAAAAAATGGCTTGCCCATGTAGAACACTTGCAGTTTTACAGCTCTAAGTAGCCCTCTTTTAGGTAGGGATATACTACAGAAAAATGACCTTGCACATGCAGTTAATGGAATGGGATGCAGATTCAACACTGGCTTCAGCCTCAACACTGCCTTTGCGTCTCCCTCATCTCCACTTCAGTCCTGTAAAGTCCAAGAATTTCTGGTGGAGGATTCTTCATACACGTGGATGCACATCAAAATCATATGCTTTGCAACCCTGTAATATGTTTTGTGAAGTTGAAAGTTTTCATGGCCAGCATCCATAGTTTTATGTGGGTGTTTGGGACTATGTGGCTATGTTCTAGAAAAGTTTATTCCTCTTGGTCCGTTTTACATTGGCAAAAAGAGGTGTCATGAAGGCTGCTTGAAAACCCAGCTTTTACATTAGAAAATGGGAAAGTGTGCCATGAAAACGCCATTTTGGCGTTTTAAGGGAAAAAACGCGCCTTTAAAAAGTAGTTCGGTTGCCCCACTACTTTTTTAAAAAGTGCGTTATAGCGCTAGTACATCAAAACGCTAAGATGCCATTGCGCAGTTAAATGGGGCTCTGTTTCCTTAAGGCGCCCATTTAAAGGCTGCGCTGCAGGTGCGAATCAGAATGGATCGTGGGTTGGGAGCATGCGTGGTGTGGACTTCACTCCTAATTAAAACGTTCTATGCCCTCCAGGTGTAAAAGCTGGGGTTTAACCGCGCAGTTTTTTAAAGCTCCCAAACCCCCTTTAAATCATTTAAAACTGCGCAATTCGCAGCCTCAAACAGCGCAATAGCGCAGTTCAAGCCTTGACCCTCGCAATAGCGCAGTTCAAGCCTCGACCCTCGCAATAGCGCAGTTCAAGCCTCGACCCTCGCAATAGCGCAGTTCAAGCCTCGACCCTCGCAATAGCGCTGTTCACGGCGCCACGAACAGCGCAACAGAGCAATTCACAGCCGGCAAGGAAAAAAAAATTAAAATTGCAGTTTAAAGCCGTGTTTATTGCTGCCCATGTAGCAGCTCTGCCTGTATTTGTAGCGTTCTGACAGCTTCCCATGTAACTGCTGAGCCACAAAAAAAGACCTCAGATAAGTCGTTCCCACACCCCTCAGTGTAGCAGCTCTGCACTTTTTTAATGCACACCTGGGGCTTGCTATGTAGCTGCTAAGCATTAAGATAAAGGCGACTTCAGGTCACACTTTCTTGCCAATGTAAAAAGCCCCCTTGTTTTGCCAGCATCTGTGGCTGGCATCTTCAGAGAATGCTGGCATGGAAGTGTATGGGGTACATATATACCCCATTGTTCCATTGTCTGCTGGGAAAAGTGGGATCTTGGTTGGTTTTCATTTGCATTTTG
Source organism: Urosaurus nigricauda (assembly GCA_034509955.1). Classification (NCBI taxonomy): domain Eukaryota; kingdom Metazoa; phylum Chordata; class Lepidosauria; order Squamata; family Phrynosomatidae; genus Urosaurus; species Urosaurus nigricauda. The sequence goes on along the minus strand of JAOEGL010000004.1, from coordinate 118,236,231 downwards.
CTGGGTCTTAATTTTGGTGTTTTTCAGGACTAGTAGCCAAACTTTGTTTACTTTAAGGGTCTTTTTCTTTCTTGTTGAAGTCGTCCTGGTGTTTATGAATTTCAATGGTTTCCCTGTGCATTCTGACCTGATAATTGTTGGCATGGCCCCAAATTTAGTGTTTTCTAACAGCATTTTATGCCCATGATGGTTTATAAAACTTCCTGCTACTGCTGATTTTTCTGGCTGACTCAGTCTGCAATGTCCCTCATGTTCCTTGATTCGTGTTTGGACACTGCGTTTGGTGGTCCTTATGTAGACTTGTCTGCAGCTACATAGTACGTGATAAACTCCTGTGGCCGCAAGATGGTCCTTCCTGTCCTTTACTGAGCAAAGCATTTGCTGGATTTTCTTGGTTGGTTTAACAGATCATCTGGAGGTTGTGTTTCCTCACCAGTTTCCCTGTTCTGTCTGTCCATAGATCAAATGAGTCATAAGTCCCATGCTCTCAGCCTCAGGGGAAGGTAATGGCAAACCTCCTTTGAATAAATTTTTCCAAGAAACCCCCATTATAGATTCTCCTTAGGGTTGCCATAAGTCAGAAAAAGACTTGAAGGCACAACAAAAACAACAACAACATTGTAGTCTCACCTGAATGTACATGTAAACTAATGTGTTTTCTAAAATATTTTCAAAAGTCTGCTTTATTGAAAGTATTTGGCCTTGTTCAGTTCATGAGCAGATGATGCTCATGGCAGTGAGATGGTGTATCTTTCTTGTGCTTCACACTTTCAAGAAATTGCCTAAGGTCTTGAGCACCAACTAGATTGGCCCCTTGTTATTTGATGGCATTTGTGAGTTGCCATGCAGTGATATATAAAGCTGACAGTTTGTCAGATGTGTATCATTACCTTGGATTGCTCTTATAAAGTCTGAATCAAAATCTGGTGTGGATTTATTACCCCAGTAGATATCAGAGTCAACAGATACCACTGGCTTTGTTAGATATGAAAAATAAATTTACTTCCAAAACTTCTCATGTATAAAATTTAATGCTGATCACCTTCCAAAAATACAAATGTCCACAAAGAATTCAAACCTTATTTGGCATGTGGTTAACATCATATAAATTTAAATTTCACAGGAAGGACACATTTCTCTCCCCCCCTCCTTCCTCCATCCATGTCATCTCATTCTTCTCTGCCTACTGTGTGCACAGGAGTCCCTTGCACACTCTCCAAACCCAGAAGAAGGTAAACTTAGAGAATGATGTGCTCTTAATGTTATGAAGGTAGGATAAATGTTTGATTGCATTTGTTAATTGGCAACAGTGCTATTCACTTCACTGGATGATTGCAAAAATAATCAAGACTAATTTATTGTTCAATAATAATAATCACAATAAGCAAAAGGCTTAATGCACTGCAGTTCTGAACTCTGTGTTAATGGGTCTGTTTGAAATGAGAATTCCAATTCAAAGTCTGAACTGAGGCATTTGGAAATTGTTGCAACATCCTCTAGAACAATGTGAGTGTTTCAAAATTTTGTTTTGCCCAAGAATGATATATTCCAAATAAAAGATTGCAAATATTTTTAAAATTGGAAGCTTTTTTAATTCTGTACAGAATATTGCTCATAATATAGTAGATGTTTATTTATTTAAATATATGAGGAAAATTTCATATGTGCTAGTAATGGGTGCTCTGAGTATTTCTGAATGATTCCCTCATTATTCAAATGATGCATATAACATTTTGAGATCAGTAGATTTTGCTTTATAATGTACTGCTTTAACTTCTGAGCATCTTTCCACTTATGTTAGCAGATAGGTTACAAATCTAAAGACACCCAACTCAGTCATACAAAATGACACAAAGTTTGCATGTTGTCAAATGGTGGCTCCTGAAAACAGGAATCTTCTTGCTGATAATTCTAAATGGAGTGACAGCTATAACATCTAGAGTGGTTTGCCATATAGATTTAATCATGTACTGCCATAGTTTTCAGAAATGTAAGTACATACCAGAATTTAGTTTCCAGAAACTGACAGCCTAGCACTGCTATATGCCATGGCACAAAAAATGCCCATGATCTCGCTTTCTACTGCTGAATTCCTTGAAACTCCCTCTTTCATTTATGATCAGTCCAAGCTGGAACTAAAGCACAGAATTAATGCTTACAATCCATTGTCCAACCAATTCATTTTATAAATTTGTTTGCACCTCTGGTCAGCTAACACTCCTGTACAACAAATAGCTCCAGCCAAGATCACTGATGTGAAGTAGTGTTACAATTGGGGGGGGGGGGGAATCTTTTAATCCTCAGAAACATACCTGGACCAAAAGCCATTCTCAAATATTGAGCAGTTCTATTGAAATTTAGATCAAAAGTTTTGTGGGGCAGGGATGCATTTCTGAGTTTCCTGTTAATTAAAATGAAGATAAAATATCAATTTCCTTACCAGCAGAGAAAAAAAGCATATGAAAAGACTCCATTAGTACATGCCAACAATAGGATTGTTAGGTTCTTTATGAAAATGCACAAAAGTCCCTATATGTATAAACCCATGTACCTGAAATATGTTTGATTTATAGACCTGACTTTTCCCCTTAACTACTTTTATAATTGGTGGCAAATTAATAATTGCTTTTTCACTTTCTACTAAGTAATGTTCACTGGGAATGGTTCTTTTTAATGGATTTCTTTCACTTTGTTACATGCATTTGAAGTTAGAGATTAAATGAAACAGCTGCAGGTACCTTTTATTGATAGGACAACTGCTGGAATATTGAAGACACTGACTTGAAAGTCATATGAGTATGAAAGCAGTAATTACTCGTTTGATAAGTGACTTGGCATCTGAGGTTCAATAGTTTCTATACTGCTAGACCACACAACAGATGTTAGGATTTATTGATGATGATCAGTAACAAATACATAGCATGTGTGTTAAGTTGGTGCCCTTACTACAGCATTTATGTAATCACACTGTAATTCTGCAACTGATTTTAAATTTTAATACAAATCACAAATATCTGTGCTTTTAATTATAATTACTACAGAAATTACAGACATCCCTGGGTATCTGCAGACTTGCCATTGATGGATTCAAGCATTGATGGATGGCAAGCTCGTGTTGTCCCCAATGGCGGTGTATGTTTGCAGTCATGCTACCATTGGGGACAGCCCCTGTTCTCCCCAGTGGTGGTGCATTGAAGTGGCCATGCCACCATTAGGGAAAAAGAGTCCCATTGGCCCTAAAGGCAGCATGGCTGTATGCACACACCACCACTGGGACAATGTGGGTTGGCTGTAATGGTGGTGTGGCCACATGCATGTGCCACCACTCGGGACAATGGAACTCATAGACTCTTTGATATCTCTTTAAAATGTTCATTTTTTCTTTCTAAGAACAGAAAAGTTATTTGTCAGATATATATTTCCTTTATACTTTCTAGACTTCCTACATACATTTCCCTATGAAATCTACACTTCTGCAAAGCTTGCAATAAATTGAGCTGGCAGTGTACAATGATTTTTGCATCAAGTATTTGTCAACATGATCTACTTCATATATGGTGGTCCCTTGATTACTGCTGGGGTCAGGTTATAGGGACCAAAATAGTGTCTCTTCTATGAAATGGCAAAATCAAGCTTTGCTTTTTGAAATACATCTATATCTATATCTATAGATATACAGGTATAGATAGATATACAGATATAAATATGTAAAAAATATTTTCAAGCAGTGGATGTTATAATCTGTGGATAAAGAATATGTGGATATGTAGGGCAAACTGTGTTTTTAATTAAAAAGCAAACACATTTCCCCCTTATGACCTGGACATAGAGAAACAATATACTGCAGGTTTGTTATAGTCATGTATGTGGGGTAGGATTCTTCCCCATAGACCACCTATAGGATAATCACTATCATTGTTGTATGAGTGCTATTCTGACTTCAGACCAGAAACCCTGAGAACACTGTGAAGCTGTCCTTTGGAGAGAACCACTAGACTGAATTACAAGGCATCATAATATTCTGATGCCCAGGGCTCACATTCAAAGCTTGAAAGTTGATTAAGGATGTACGGAATGCTTTCAAGATTTCTCCTTACCCAATGAGGAATTTTCAAGCCTTAGAAGATTTCCAGCCTCTAGGCAAGAACAAGATAAGAAAAACTAGTTTTTGTTTTTCATCTCTCTCATGATTTATGCCAACAGTCTCTGTCCAAATTTTAGCATTGTTTCCAATCTGAAAAGTATGGCAGGCACACTGAGAAATCTGTGCAGAAATTTGAAAATGAGGAAAAAAATGAATGGGGGGGGGTTCAGAATTTTTAGAGGGGCAAGACCCCCTGCCTCCATGTATTTATTTATGTAGCTACACCACAGTGTCCAACTACACTTTGTTGGTGTCACCCAGTACAGTAATTCACAGTGTCACCACCACCCCCATTGACCACCTCCTATACCACAACTCATAAATTGCAAATCCTATATGTAATGCCAACAGTTGTGACATAAACAATTAGCAAAATTAAAATTATATTTTAATTTCAATATCATGTGCACAGTCTAAATGTATTAACATGTACATAGAGGTGCACCTGCACCATATGTGGACATGTCATACACAGCTTTAACCTTATGGGGAAGGCCTGGTGTGTTTTTTTTTTAATTAGTATTTTTGAAATTTTACAAGTAAATAACATAAAAAAACAAATTATAACATTCTTTCATACTTATATACTTTAACATTGTGCTTGTTCTTTTTTTTTTCACCTCAGTGCTCCCCTCCCCCGGAGTCATTCCCATTTTTATATTCCATCCAAAATTTTAATTCACCCAGCAGAGGTAATTTCCCATCTTCTTTTGCTAGAACATTTTCAATAATTTTTTTCCAAATTTCATCAAAATGATTTCTTTTCCATATTCCCTTCTTTACCCTCAACTTACATGTTAATTTATCATTAATTGCTAATTTCCAAACTTCTTTATACCAATCTTCCAATTCTACATTCATTTTTGTTTTCCAATTTCTTGCTATAACTAATTTTGCAGCCGTAAGTAAATTTGTTATAAGGTTTTTCTCTGGCAAGCCCTGTTTAAAATAATGGCACACATGCTCCGCTGTGCATGGGAGTGCATGCCTATTGTTTTAAATGGGGCTTGAGCATAGGCATTTTCCCTTTATGCAGGGAAGTCCCCTGTGTATGGAAAGGGTGCACTTTTGTTTGTTGTTGCTAAAGTGAAAATTTGTTAAGATGTGATTTTTTAAAAAAATTAAAAAATAAACCTAGGGCTTCTCCTTTCTCTTCACACTGAGCCTCATCCCACGCATCCGACCTCCAGCTTTTTAAGGGGATGTGGATGCCACATTCCATTTCTGCCTGATGATGGGGACAGGACCCTTGGAGAAGTGAAAGCCGCCACATGTGTCTTAGATTCTTGTCCTTCTTCGCTTATTAATCAAGCTAGGAGGAGACTGGCTGAGTGGGTAAAAGAGGTAGTCACCACTTTCCTAAACAAGGCAAAGTTTCATCTTGCTTAAAGGAGGCAGTTGTGAGGCCTTTGTTAAAAAAAGCCATCCCTGAATCCTGCAATAATGAATAATTATCAGCCAGCATCCAGTCTACCATTTTTGGGCAAGGTTTTGGAATTTGTGGTGGCTTCCCAGGCTCCAGCAGTTTCTGGATTAAATGGATTATCTAGATCCATTTCAATCTGGTTTCAGACCTGGTTATGGAACAAAGACAGCCTTGGTCATCTTGGTGGATGACCTACGCAGGGAAGTAGACAGGGGGAGTGTGTTCCTGTTAGTTCTGTTGGACCTTTCAGTAGCTTTCGATACTATTGACCATGGTATCCTTCTGGACTGCCTTTCTGAGATGGGACTTGGAGGTCCTGTTTTACAGTGGCTCTGTTCCTTCTTGGAGGGACAAACCCAGAAGGTGGTGCTAGGGGACTCCTGCTCGACCCCCTGGCCATTGGCCTTTGTGGTTCCTTGGGGTTCTGTGTTGTTCCCTATGCTATTTAACAAATACATGAAGCTGCTGGGAGAGGTCATTTGGAGTTTTGGGGGTCTGATGTCATCAACATGCCGATGACACTCATCTCTACTACTCCTTTCCATCCCAATCCAAGGAGGCTGTCCTGGCCCTAAACCAGTGCCTGTCATCAATAATGTACTGGATGAGGGCAAACAGATTGAAACTTAATCCAGATAAGACAGAGGTGTTCCAGATCGGTCAGAAGGCAGATCAGGGAACAGAGATCCAGCCTGTATTACATGGAGGTCATACTCCCCCTGAAGATGCAGGTTCTCAGTTTGGACCTGGAGGCCCAGGTCTCTGCAGTGACCAGGAGTTCTTTTGCACATTTAAAACTTGTGTGCCAAGTGAGCCCATTCCTTGAGATGCTGGATCTGGGTTCAGTGGTAAATGCCTTGCTTACACCCCCGTTTGGATTACTATAACACACTCTACTTGGGGCTGCCTTTGAAGAATGTTTGGAAACTTCAGCCAGTTCAAAGAGCTGCTAATGGTGGCAGGTTACAGAGATCATACAACACCCCTATTGAAACAGCTCCGCTGGCTTCCAATTTGTTTCTGAGCACAATTCAATGTGCTGATGATGACCTTTAAAGCCCTATATGGCTCAGGTCCAGGCTATTTAGGGCAGACTGTATCTCTCTATATGAGCTGTCCTGTGCTCCAAGGTCTTCAGGTGAGGCCTTTCTCTCCATCCCACCACCATCACAAGCACAGTTGATGAGGACATGAAAGAGGGCCTTTTCAGTGGCTGCACCTAGACTTTGGAACTCCCTGCCCAGGGAAACCATAATGGTCCCTTCCTTCCGTTGACAGGTGAAGACCTTCCTCTTCAGTCAGGCTTTCAAAACATAAAGCTTTTAAAGAATGGTCTGGGGTGCTATATTGTTTTAATGGTTTTTTTTTTTAAATTAAATCTTTTAAAAGTATTTGATATTTTAACATGTAATTTGTTTTAGTTATTATAGTAATTTAATTCTATTTTAATGAAATATTTTTGTATGTTTTTTGTATTTTTCTAATGTTGTAAGCCACCCTGAGTCCCTGTCTTGGGGGAAGGGCATAATAATAATAATAATAATAATAGCAGTTAAAGCAGTGTAAAAGTGGATTATTACTTCAGTGCAAATTAGATTAGTCTGCTTCAATCTTTATATGCAGTGTTAAAACACTGTCTCTGTCCTGATGCCCCTTTCGGTTCTCCTATGTTTTCCTGTGTTTTCAGAGAAAGGTTTGTAGCTGTGTATGGGAATGAATGAATGAACAATGTGAAAGTCATAATGGAATGAAAGTATCTGTTTAGATAGAAGAGAATGGTGAGAAGGGGGGATTGTTCTGCTGCTATCCTGCTGAAGCACAGCATGATGGGAGCCAGGCCCAGAGCCATCTGCAATTCCATTGTAAGTAGCCACATATGTCTCAAATTAGAAAAAAAAAAAAAGCCGTAGGCAATAAAGCTGAAATCTTCAAATGGAATAGCTTTTACTAAGTTTTATCTACCAAAGGAAGAAAGTAATTTCCAGCTTTCATAACAGTCCCTCTCATATATTCAAATTTGAGACATTTTTATAATTAATGCAATAGAATAGAAGTAGGTACTGGAGGCTACTGGGTTTTATTTTCTATGATCACATATTGCATTCAGTTATCAACACTTCTGCATAATATTTTCACTAGAATACGCTACAAGCAATTAGAATTTCTCTGTGTGTGTGCCTCCTAGTAGGCAAAGAGTGAGAATGCAGATTGAATTTTGAGCAAAAAACCAAGATACTATTATTGAACTTGAAGAAAAAAACTCAGGGTCATTATTGTTAAAAAATATGTATATAGGGATCCAACAAAATTGTGGGCTGCAGATATGATGGATTCTCAAGGGCAAGTATCCATAATTACCTGTCTATGATAGGATTTCTGAAGTGATGAATGCATAGGACTGGGAATGCACCTGTTCCTATGACATTCAACATCCATGTTGTTTTATTACAGAGTCACTTTTTAGCTTTGCTACAATAAAATATTAGGAACAGATCTCAATGTTATGATCAGAGATGTGTGCTTTTCTGTGTTTGTTTTGGTTAAAAGCTGCCCAAGATGTTGCAATAGGAGCACCACCTGATCAGAAGAAAAGTCACTAATATGTTGCAATCAATAGCAGCATGTGGCAATGCTAAAGGATTACTTTACCTTCTCTTCCATCCATTCTTCTCTCCCCAAGCTACTTTCCCACCTATGTCAGAGCATCGGCTTCAGCTTTACCTGTCGATCTCTTCTTCTTGCCTTTGCTTATTGGGGAAACATTTGGGGAAAGAGACTCCAGTTCTCTCTCCCACATATTATTGATTAATTGATTTCTTACCCCTACCGTCTAAAGAAGTCAAGACTTCATGTGCTGTTTCCTCCTCACTTTTATCCTTCAGGGAGAAAACGGCTGGGAAGTTTCTTTATCTGAGACGGGGTGATTGGTTTGAGGTCACCAAACAAGCTGGTATAAATCAGATCTGGTATGACCTTAAACCTCACTCGATCTGATTCTGTACTAGCACTCTCACTAAAGAACAGGACACTTATGACCTTTCAGCTATCACTAGACTCAACATTTTGTCATGTATGACAGTGGGTATACTAGCTGAGACAGGAAGGTGTTGGAGTTCCACAACCTTTGGAGGGCCATATGTCCTCCATTTTGATCTACTCTACTCATTCTGCTCTACTCTACTCAAACCAGACTGATTCAACAAGACGGTGGGAAAATGTGTGGGGAATAAGCAGTGCAAAGCAAAGACTCCTGTCCTTTTAGTATTTCCCCTCCTTTCAGAGAAAGAAAAAGAATGCTCTGTAGATTTCTAAGTAATAATTATTTTTGTATTAACAGTGCTTTGTCAAATTGTGAAGAAAAAAAAAAACACCCAAGTGGTTTCCTTTCCCTCCAGGGGCAGTAACAGCTGCAGAGGATTGATATTTATAATTCTTTTTATCTAAGCTCTGAGTACCTTCCAAGGATTGTTTCTGGAAAGGCACTTCTTATATTTATATGTTCTGACTATGGTAGTTTTTAATATTGCCAAGAGAGAGAATGAGAGAAAGAGTGAGAGAAAGAAAGAGAGAGAGAAAGAGAGAAGCCTTCAGCTTCCCTCATGGGAAAAATTTTCATTGACCATGCATTAATCTCTTTGACAATGCAAGTCTGGCCACTTCTCTTCTCACACTCTCTGTAAGTGCCTGAGTCAACAATTCAAAAGTCAAGAGATAATATAGTTTATAGCTCACAGTCAATTATACCCATCCTTTGAATGCTGCCACTCTTTCACGTGTTTGTATATGGCTGCCTTTTGTTAGAGAATGAAACTATTGAATTAGCAGAAGAGAATTCCCTTCACTGCTAGTATTTTAGAAGTCTTGGGCTGCAATCCTGTGCCAACCTAAGATGCAATGAAATCAATGTGGTTTACATCTGAGTAGACATTTATAGGAATGTACTGTGAACATGGGCACAGTTGGTGGCTGCTCCAGATCTCCTGCTCAGAATATTCCCCATCTAACATGCATTGTCACTTGCCAAGGATTGTTTCACTTCTTGAACATAGAACTTCAATACCAACAACAAAATTGTCATATTCCACATTCCTTGTCATAATCCATATTCTTTATTGAATTGTCACATTCCATATTCCTTGAATTGTCACATTCCATATCCCACATTCCATATTCCTATTCTATATTCCAGGAGGATAGCAGTTCCCAAAAAGGACTGGCAAGTTTCACTGTTGCTGCTCTTGAACTTTCCTGTTCTCCAAAATGAATAAAATCCCCTGCCTCAACTTACTCAGCCTGTAAACAGGGCTACAAAAGGAAGGTGTTAGCAGTAATATAAAATCTCACAACTGGTCAGGTACAATTGCTAGGAGCCTGGCTTTTTTTTCCATGTCCAACATGGGACTTATTTGCATTTCAAATCCCAACCCAAGCAGCACTACCAGTAATGAGAACCATGGGTTGGTTATGTTAATATTCATGACTAGATTCAGAGTCAATATGTGTCTTGTATGGCTTTGAGACATTCATACCGCTAATAATCCTGAACAGCAAATACAAGTTCTTACAAGATAACATAGAGGCTCTATAGACCACCCCTGAGGGGCAGCCTCCAGCCGTCACTTTTCGCACCGTCCCTTTTTGCAACTGCATGCCACAGCCCTGATCCGACCTTTCTAGGATGCAAAAAGGACCAGCAAAAAACAGCTTCTTTTTGCCACCTGGAAAGGGTGCCATAGCCGTGTTACCGCAGCTTGGTGGCACTCCTTTGTTACTGTGTCATATGGATGTAGTGCTGGAAGAACACCATGCTGCATGCCTTGTTGAGCAGCACACAATGTCATGGCACCCTGGGGGGGTGGGGGGTGGGAGAGTCAGTGTGTGTGTCATCTGGACTCGATGCCCCAACTCAACCCAGCCTTAATGACTGGTCTGAAGAGGGCCTTAAAATTTCTTTACCTGACTTCACCTGATTCTTATTATGTATTATTAGTAGATGGTGGAACTATTTCTAGAGATGGTTCCACTGTAATGCAAGGCTTCTAGTTGCTTTTCTTAATTGAATGAGGTGTTGTATATCCACTTTGTGGCTTGTACTGCTAGACCAAAACAAGATGGGGGGTTCCATAGCTGAAGCTGCCAATTTCTTTGTTCTTAAACAAGTTCAGCATGTCTCACACAACAAAGTTTTGAAATACTTGGTGCAAATTCATTTTCCTCACAGATTTCCTAATGTAAACTTCAAGAACATGGTCTCGTTGTTGCAGTTCCCTTTCCATTTCTATCACCTATCACCTTCTCCTTGCCCCCACTTCCATAAAAGCATAAGCAGGTGACTAATTGGAACATGGGTAACCTTTCAGGCAAGAAAGAGGTCAGTGAGAGAATATAGAAAGATGGCACAGAGTAGTTCACCACAATAGCCCCTCACACTGTCTGCAAATGAATTCATATGTTCATGTAGGAGAATAGATGACATTTATTTAATTGATTAGAATATTTTAATGACAGTTGTGATGTCCATGGGTATTATTCACATGTGGGAGCTGTATTTACAAGGTTCTGCAGATGGGTGAGGATTTTTTTGTCCATTGTTTATATGAGCTTTCCAAAATTTGTGTATCTCCATATTTCCAAAAAAATGAAAACAATTCAAGATGATGATAATGATGTTGATGACATTATGAATGCAGCAAAAGGCAGAATGGGCAGAAAGACTCATACAGCCCAAAGGCTTTGACAGCTTAGCTCCTGAGAATCTGGTTTTCAAGCTCTGCATATTCCACTATATCTGTAATGCTGAACTGACAGACTCCTTATCTTTAACGGCCATAAGTCAGGCAGTTACAGCATGGCCTTTCCAATGTTGGCAACAGCAGTGAGAATTTCATTTGGTTTGCTTGTGTGATAAAAATATATCCAGAGTCTTATATTTCTTCATAAACACAAAGGGAAGTACATGTTTTTTTAAGAAAGAGAGAGAAAAAGAGAGAAAAGAAAGAAAGAAAGAAAGAAAGAAAGAAAGAAAGATGTGGAAGGGAAAAATATACTGGTATATAAAGCAAACTCTGTAGTATACTGTGCTTAGATTATGTGCTTAGTTGCACATAGGTTTTCATTCTTCAAATTGCCTTTCTCACCCATTGAATTTGATAGAATTCCAGAGGAATATTTTATTCATTTGTATTCCTCCATTGTTTTTGCTTGTTGGTTTGTTTTCTTTCTTTCCAAAATACATTCATTAAGGCCAAAGAGTTATAATAGATGTCTAGTATCTTTCAACTGGTAGTGCTAAGAGCACTTCTATTCTTAGTGTTTCCAATGTACTTTATCATCACTTGTTCTGTTTCATCAAAATGGTCATTTGTTTGAAGTTCTAATTATCAAAATATTATGGAGATTCCAGTTATCTGAAAGCCGAATCCTTTAGGGATTGTGCATCCCATGGAGCATAATAAGTACTTGTGTTTTATTATTCCATGTGTAAAACACCTAACCACAAAAATCTCTAGCAATAAAACAGTAGAACTGGCAAAAAGGTTCCCCACTTCTAGCTTCAGTAGGAATCTAAGTGTCTTACAGCTACCTATGCTTGTGTCCTTGTCCAATTATTAACAACTCTCATTGCCAAGGAAGAATGACTGAGCCATCTTCCTGAAAGAGTCTTTACAGTGTATTCCTTTGTAGGAATGGATAATGACCATACATGCCAGCTTCTTGCCAGAAGGTTCTTTCAATTTACTCCAAGTCTATTTTCTTTCCTTCTTTTGTCTTGGTTACCTTATTTTTTTTGTGAACTGCAGTCTAGTGGCAGAGAAGATAGAACTATCTGTTACAAAGAGAAGGAAATCTATGAGATTCTTCACATGTTTTTAGGATAGTGTTTCTGAAACTTGTGATAGGAGAAGCACAATTTTCCTGTACTAAAAGTAAAGGCACACTTCATTTTTACTCACTCAAATGTTTATTTTTAATGTGGGAGACTAAGAATTATCTGGAGAAGGCAAGGAGTTTTACCTGATGCAAGAATCTTTCCTTAGAGCCTTCTACATAGAGAGAGAACTTTGACATGCACTTTTAAAAGTAGATAACATGTGATATAGTTTCAAGGACACCTCAAATGTTTAGTCATTATTAACATTACATAAAAGTAATTCTGTACTTCCAAATTGTTATGTTTAGTTACTTAAAAATAAATAAATCTGAATGCTAAAAGCTGCTGCCTTGCAGTACAAAATATATTATCCTTTCATCTATTTCATGGTTACCTTGACACAACATATCATAAGTAATACCAAGAAACAAAGCATGAGCCAACACATGATCTGTGTGATTTTTTTCCCCAGTACAGTGGTCAGAACCCTTTAACTATACAAGCAAAAAAAAAAAAAAGAAAAAGAAAAAGAAAAAAAAAGAAAAAGAAACAAATGTACACATAAGAAATGCCATTTTTCTTCATTAAGTTGCAATCATAATATAATACAATCCTCCCTAAATTATTGGGAAAATATTATTATTATTATTATTATTATTATTATTACTATTATTATTATTATTAGGAGATGATTATTTATGTGTCTGTGACTAGTTACCTCCATGATCAGAGATCCAGAAAATGTTACAGTAGCACAGCAGATATGTAAACTCTGTTTCCAGGAAAGCCAGAAGATTGTAGGAACTATTTTTCCACATAGGATTCAATTTTATAACATTGCTGTTGCCTTATAAGACAGCCAGGTACAGCAGACAACAAGGAAAACCAGAACTACAAGAAGGAAGGCCATTTCTCAAAAAGCATGTGGCCCCAATACCCATGATCATCATATTGTTATAGCAATAGCAAATAAATTTCTATACTGCTTTTCGGTGCACTTAAGCACTCCCTAAGTGGTCTATGAGCCTGAGGACAGGGCACGGTCTAATGAAAAGATTGTATGTTCAGTGCTGTGGAAATTTAAAGTGTTATATAAATAAAGGTTAATAAAATAATAAAACAGTGTGTAAGCTAATTTTCCCCAACAAGCTGTATACTCATTTTAGTCACTCATGGAAGGATGCAAAACTGAGTGGATCTTGGAGCCCCTGGTGGGGATCGAACTCCCAACCTTCTGGCTGTGACTGGCTGCAGTACAGGTATTCAACCACTGCACCACCAGGGCTTCCTATATATATTGTTCCTGTATTTATATCGTTTCCCTCTTAGGCATTTTAAAGGCTAGATATGGCAGAAACAGGAGTGGTATAGTATATAGGTATATACATTTCCCCGAAAACAAGACAGTGTCTTATATATTAATTAATTGTTCCCAAAGATGTGCTAGGTCTTATTTTCTGGGGATGTCTTATTTTTCCATGAAGAAGAATTCACATTTATTGTTGAACAAAAATAAAATAAAATAATATAATATATGAACATTTATTATATACTGTATATATGGGGCTTTCAAGACAGCCCTTTACTCACCCCTTTAAGCAGCAGGATGACACCGAGGCTGCTGCACTGGCAGCCCCAAAGGCCTCATCCCGCCGCTTTTGGAGGCCTCGGGGAAGCGGCAAACTGCTGGTTCCCCGCAGCCTCCAAGTGGGTGCAGCAGGTGCTCTGGGCACCTGCTGCACTCCGCTTCCCTCAACGGGGCTGAAGGCAGAAAGGGGACACTGCCATGGCCCCTTTCTCCCTGGGTCTTTGCTGCAGCCATTTAAAGGCCGTGGCAAAGACCCGACGCAAAAAAAGAGCTCCGGTTTGGAGCTCTTTTTTTGAGCCGTGGGAAGGGCGCGATTGGCACCCTCCCGTGGCACTAGAGCGTCATCATATGTGCAGCGAATCTAAATGCTGCGCACATGATGACACTCTTCTGGCACATCCGTATGGACGCCGCCATCTTTAAATGGCGGTGTCCATGTGCTTTAGGCCTAGGGAGGGTGTATACACTACGCCCTCCCTAACCCTAAAGGTGGGCTTTTTAGCCATTAAAGCATTTCTTTTTACCCGTCTAGATCAGGCCAATATTTATATACAAAAACTTTGCTAGGTCTTACTTTCTGGAGAGGCCTTACATTTAGCAATTCAGCAAAACCTCTACTAGGTCTTATTTTCAGAGGCTGTCTTATTTTCAGGGAAACAGGGTAGCAATGGCCCAGTGAAATTTACATTGGGATTTAGTATCCACTAGTGTTTGGATCCAGGACCCACATAGATATTAAAATATGTAAATGCTCAAGTTCTCTTATATGCAATGACATAGTAAAATGATGATCCTTATTTAGAATGGTAAAATCAAGGTTTGCTTTTTGGACTTATCGGTATTGTTACTGGAATATTTTCAAGCTGCAGATGGTTAAATCTATGGATGCAGAATTTGTGGATATGGAAGACTGGCTGTATTTATTTCTGATAACATGAAGGGATAGCTGTGTTGGCCATTTAACAAATTGCACAGTATATTGTGCATTTCTGTTGGCCAATAAAGGTATTACTGATGGATTTTTGTTTGTATTTATTTCTGGTCACTTCACTGGGCATATCTTTCTTTGGAAGGAGTAGAGATGTATGAAAAGTTGTGCCAGGAAGTTTATTTCAATAAGATCACGCTGAGAGTGTAACTTCAAAGTCACTTTTCTGAAACAGATGTTCAAAAGTGGCTCCTATGGGGAACTGGTACAATGTCATGCTAAAGCGAAGCACAACTGAGTAATAGTGGGATGATTCAATTGGACCCACAGCACTATCCTCCTACTGCTCTGTTATATAAATGGCCTCTATATGGTGTAATAGTTATTCTCCATAAAAGTAACTTTTCAAGCTCTACTTTGGAGCAATCCCCATTAAACAAAATTGGGCTTAGTTTTTTGTGGAACTTTTGGGCTATGTGGCCATGTTCTAGAAGAGTTCCTTTCTGATGTTTCGCCAGCATCTGTGGCTGGCATCTTCAGAAAAAGTTGTGCTTCCTTCTAAGTCGACAGGATAGACTGCATTGCAATGATCCAAGGGAAAAAAACATGGCAGGTTTACCCCCAGTTAAGTGTGAACAATCTTGGTTCCAATGAACAAATTTTAATAGCCTTATTTCTTGTATTTTCTGTGGCATAGTTAGTTAAATCAATCTTGAAAAACAGCTGTGTATTTATACAGAATTGTCCATGGCATCTTTTTTTTTTCAGATTGTGTAGGGAATATTTAATAAATGCACACCACCTGTGCACTAAATTGGGCTTGTACAATTGCAATTACTTAGAGTGCCTTCCCTTCTCTACAGTGAATTAAGCAAAGCTGTTGAGTTGCTCTGCTAAAGAATCTCCCTCCCAAATCTAGTGACTTAGGAATTTGTAAATAATTGCAAAGAGTCTCAAAATCACCCATTCTAAATTAACATCAAGTGCATGTGTGTGGCGGGGAGAGCACCACAAATAGACAAGCAAATTATTTTCCAGTTGCCACACACTGTGGCAGGGTTGCAATGTGAGCATGAGGACAAAAGAAACATGAACAAGCTGGAATGCAACATCACAAAAATGACTGAAAAACATCAAAGGTGAGATTCCAAACCTTTAAAATTATTTTTCTACACAAGACCTTGAACATCTTTACATTGTCTTTTTAAAATTCATATAATAGTATTGGGTGAGGTGCTATCAGTATGCTGATCACACCCAAATATATTTCTCCATTCCTTCAAAAACAGCCTCAGCTAAAGTCAGTGTGCTTCCTCTGAATGAATGCCTGGAGGAGATAATGGGCTGGATGAGGAAAAACAAATTGAATCTAAATCCAGACAAGACAAAGTTGCTTACTGTCAAAGGTCCTAACCAGGGTTTGGAGATATGTCACAATAAAAATAACATAATTTAAGACCGGGGGGGGGGGGGAAGACGTTGGATGCAATACACAGAAGAATTATATAAAAGAGACAACAAAAATGAAGGACACATGGAATGAAGAGATATATGAAGATGACCCCAAAATTCTATAATACTCATTAAGAGAAATAGCAAAAAAACAAATCACCAGGAACAAATGATATTCTAATTGAACTGGTGCAATACACATTGACAGAGTCAAATATAGTTCTAGCCAACATATGTCAACAGATAGGGAAGACAAAACGATGGCCAACAGATTGGAAGTGATCAATATACAGCCCCACCCACAAAAAGAGAGACATAGAAGACTGCAGTAACTATAGGACCATAGCACCGATCTCTCATGCAAGCAAAGGGCCTGTGTAATCTAGGCATTAAGCCTGCCATGGGGGTGGAGTCAGGGTATGACGTCCACATTATGCACTCCCTGATGACACCATGCACCACACTAAACAGTGTGCTGTGTCATGGTACTCCTCTGGTGCTGCATTTACATGATGCAGCACCAAAGGAGGGCCATAAAGCTGTGGCATGGCAGCTATGACGCCTTTTCCACAGTGAAAAAAGAGCCACTTTTTGCACCACAGAAAGGCTAGATTGGGGCCACAGCATGCAGTTGCCATTGCCTTGATCTGGGGAAGATGGGGATGTCTATAAGCTTCTTCTTAGGGGCAGTCTGCACAGCCCCTTAATCATACTCAAAATTCTGCAGCATAGACTCCAACCATACATGGAGAGAGAAATCCCACAGGTTCAAGTGGGATGCAGGAAAGGAAGAGACACCAGGGATCACATCATAAACATACAATGACTAATAGACTGCACTAAGAAGTTTCAAAAGATTATCAGTATGTGGTTTATACGCTAAAGCAAAGCCTTTGATTGCATAGATGATGAAAGGCTATGGAATTGTTGGAGTGTTTGTGTGACCAGCAGTCCACAACTCCAAAGCAGTACACCTGGATCAAACCTCAAAGAGGCATGCTGAGCTTGTGCTGGCTGGAGAAAGCCTTCTCCCACACAGAGAAGCAGCAAATGAAATGAGACACTGAGCTATTGGCCAGAGGCACTTTGATCTTTGTTCCACTGTTTACAAATCTGTTCCCACATGGACAGAATTGCATGCCTATACAATATACCATGTGTCACCCACACTGGGCACTGGAGCTCCTCCCTTACATACATTAGCTATCTGCAAGCATTTAGTCCATCCTCTTTCCAGTGTGTTACATCAATAATAATAACACTAATGTTTATTTATAGCCCGCTCCTCTGACACCAATGTGGCATGACTTTGCACTTTCTACCACTTGCTGATTTTATGTCCTGCCATGATTGCACCATACCCCATTGCCTCATCTGGGTCTAAATGCTTGGTCATCATGGCTTCCTATGACCCACAGTAACTCTGTTACCTTTGTCTTACATCTGTATATTTTCAGGATACCTAAATCTTTAGAGACATGTGTGTGCCAACATATCTGATAGTCTTGATGAGAAATCTGTACTCAAGACAAGAGGCTTCTGTCAGAAAAGAACACAGGGGCTTTTTAGACCGCCCAAAAGGGGCGGTCCATACTCGCCCCTTCTAGCGGCGAGATGAGGCCTAGGCTGCCGCACAGGCAGCCCCAGAGGCCTCATCCCGCCACTTTTGGAGGCCGCGGGGAACCGGCAAACTGCCGGTTCCCCGTGGCCTCCAAGCGCTCCCGCTGCACCCTGCTTCCCTCGGCGGGGCTGAAGGGGGAAAGAGGCCGCCGGCGCGGCCCCTTTCTCCCTGGGTCTTTGCCACGGCCATTTAAAGGCCGCGGCAAAGACCCGCCGCAAAAAAAGAGCTCCGCGTTGGAGCTCTTTTTTTGCGGCGCGGGAAGGGTGTGATTGGCGCCCTCCTGCGCCGCAAAAGCGTCACAACGTGCGCAGCGTGTCAAAACACTGCACACGTGATGATGCCTTTGCGGCGCCTCCGTATAGACGCCGCCATCTTTAAATTGCGACGTCCATACGCTTTAGGCTTAGGGAGGGTGTAAAAGCTACGCCCTCCCTAACCCTAAAGGCGGGCTTTTTAGCCCTTAAGACGCTTTTTTTTGCCCATCTAAAATGGGCCACAGATAAATAGAATGGTTCCCTATTGGCAAAGGAGTCAGACAAGGCTGTATCCTTTCATCCCATCTGTTCAACATCTTTGCAGAACATATTATAAGAAAAGCAGGCTTGACACAGAAGAAGGAGTAGTGAAAATAGGAGGAAGAAATATCAACAATCCGAACTATGCAGATGACACCATAGTACTAGCAGAAAACCTCATAGTTTTGGAACACCTATTAAGGAAGAGATCAAAGAAGAAAGTGCAAAGGCAGGCTTAATGTTGAACATAAAGAAAACAAAAATAATTACCATGGAGGACCTTCACAAACAAACAAACAGCTTCAAACAAATTCAACCTAGACAATGAAGAAATAGAAATAGTAAAAGAATCCCCATACCTGGGATCAAACATTGATAGAAATCGGGACTGCAGTCAGGAAATCAGAAGAATATTAAGAAATGGGGAGGGTGACTATGAAAGAACTAGAAAAGATTCTAAAATGGAAAGATATACAACCAAGCACAAAAGTTAGAATTGTACAAGCCATTGTATACCCTATTACCATTTATGGATGTGAGATCTGGAGAGTTAAGAAAGAAGATAGGAAGAAAATCCATTCATTTGAGATGTAGTGTTGGAGAAGAGTGCTGAGGATCTCATGGACAGCCAAAAGGACAAACAAATGGACCCTAGGGCAGTCAAGCTGGAAACCAAATTGAGGCTGTCATATTTCAGATGCATCATGAGAAGGAAGGACTCATTGGAAAAGACAATAATGCTGGGAAAGTTGGAGGGAAGTAGGAAGAGAGGAAGGTCCCGTGCTAGATGGATGGAGGACATGGGTATGGGGTTGAAGGAATTAAGCAGAGCAATGGAGGACAGAGAGTCTTGGAGATGTCTCATCAATAGGGTTACCATGAGTCAAGATCAACTCAAGGGCAGTTAACAAAAACAAAAACAAACCCATCAACTTTGAACTAGGCTACGGGATTCCTTGGACGCCTCTTAATGCTTTGGTCTGAGACTTCTTTCCACTCACAAGTCTGCAGTTTTCAAATTAGGATATGAAAATCCTGGATATTCATACCATTCCTATGCAAAATAAAAAGTACTCTCATTTTTCATCCTTTTGATTATTTGCACAATTTCAAGGGCTTTCTGTATGAACTCATGTTTGCATGTATGGTAGATTTGAATGTTTGGGGCTTGTTTCTGTTTCTTCTTGAGCTGGTGTCTTGTAAAAAGTCTTGAAGAAGGCAAGCTTTTGTTATAGATTAGACATGTACTTGCTGAGATGAGTGAGTCTAGTCTGATGTTCATCTGAGATTGCCTGCTAGTGTAAATGTGCCAATTATGCATTCTTCTAAAGGGAGTGGTGACTGATACATAAGAAATGTTAAAAGACTTCATCCAGAGAATTTAGCTAGTTAGTTCAAATCAATATGTGAAATTCAGGGCCTCATTTTCACTTTGATGAAATGAAATTAGAAAGCACCACTGGTAGTATTCTTCCATCACAGACTAGGCTTCACCTGTATCTTTTCCAGTGAACTTCCTTCAGGCCAATAGCACATTGCTTTTCCCTTCTCTCATTCTCTGCACACTAACACAACCCTATGAGGGTTTTTGGTTTTGTTGTTTTTTTTTGTTTTTTTTTTGTTTTTTGCACTTCAGGCATTTTTGTGTGAAAAATTCACGAGGAATATTTTGTGCTAACTAATGTTAATTTTGTGAATGGAAAGAAGTCTCAGGTAAAAAGCAATTAAGAGGCATGAAAAGGAATCCTATAGCCTAGCCCAAAGTAGGATCCTTCATTGGCTTCATAATCACAGGGTAATATGTAAATTACTTATCATCGATAGTGAACAAGAAAGTCTAATCTAGATCCAAGCACATATTTCTATGAATTATTGTATTTTTTAAAAAAACAAAACAAAACAATGCATTATGTGCCAAAACATCTTCACAATAATCACAGAAAATGAATCCTTTGCAGGGAAAAAGAATAATTTAAAGCTCTCACAGGGCTGGAGAAGATGGGCATAAAAGAGCGGCCCAAGTCTGTTCTGAGACAGAAGCAAGTCAGAACCCCGCTGACTGCAATGGCCCTATCCCAAGGTAGTGTGTACAGGGGCCAAACAGTGTCACCAGGATTTGGTTTATCCCAGCTCCTTTTCACTCTGTCCATATTCTTCTCACTACATTGCATTCTCTCAGCATTCCTTAGTTATTTTAAGTAGATGTTTTTAAATTCCAGCCAATCCCAAAATCTGAAAACTGCTTCATTATCTGACCTTCTGAATACTTGGAACCATGACATAGCTTTGATTCCTAGTGCAAAAGGCTTCATTTCTCACAACAGATTTACAGAACCTGTGGCTTCACATGGTATTACCAGTAGGGTGATGCTACAGATCCTTTCTCTGGCTGCATTTATATGTTAGAAATAATGCAGACTGACACTATATTAAGTGCTGTAGCTCCATCCTATGGGATCCTGGGATTTGTAGTTTTCAATGTCTTTAGCCTTCTCTGCTAAACAGTACTGGTGCCTCACAAAACTACAAATACCAGTATTTTGTAGGACATAGCCATAGCAGTTAAAGTGGTGTCATACTACATTATTTCTACTGTGTGGATGCAACCTCTGATTTGTGAAATTTGCTTTATAGAAGTTTATCACAAGGGGCACTTACTGCTGCCCAAATGTTTCAGAAGGGCCGGAGGTGGGATCATCTGTCACACTTCTGAGACGTCATTGAGGCTTCCCGCTTTCCTACTGTGGTGGAAGCGCTCATGGGGATGACTCCGAAAAGCCATTTTTATTAATGAAAATCCCGTTAATAAAAATGGTTTTTCCGAGGCTTCCCCATGAACATTTCAGAGATGGAAGGAAAGTAGGAAGCCTCAATTATGATTCAGAAGCACAACAGATGATCCCACCTCCAGTGCTTCTGAAACATTTGGGCAACACTCAGACAACACTTGAGGAATGTTTGGGCAGTGGTAAGTGCCCAGTGTGATAAACTCCATAGAGTTAGACTGCTTGTGTAATTTACAAAGCCTATTTGATTGGGAAGTGCAAGATGTAGGCTCTAGTGTTCTTGATTCACTTTGAAAGGAGGAGGAAGAAAAGAAAGATATTGGAAAAGACATGGATAACTCAGGTCAAACATGGAGAGGAGAGGAAACATAATGGAGTCTGTCACTTCCTGTGAATGCTTGCTTTGAGCATCTGATATGATTTTATTGCAAAATACAGATCAATCTGATGACATTATGTATCTCATTTGATAGAATGTGCTCTGGCACATTGAAAGACCACAAACTACAACCAGAGCAATGCTAATACTCTAAATGCACAGGACAAACTGGCATCTCCCATGATGCCTCACGTGGTCAACATCTCAATCCTTGAACTTAATTTCAGTTAATTTAATTTGAACATGGTTCCAGCATTGTTTGGCTTAGAATTTTTCATCCTCTGACGGGTCAAAAAAGGTTTCTGTTAATTTATATGCTGCTGGCATGTTTTTAATGTACATTCATAGGACTGAAAAGATTGCTCATTAAGCTAAGTTTGTTTGTTTGTTTGTTTGTTTGTTTGTTTTGTAAAGAAAAACTGGGCATCAGCTGTTTTAAAACAAGGGGGATGGTTTTTGGAAAAAGATATCCCTCCTGTTTTCACTCCTCCTTCTTCTGTGCCCAAGCCTGTTTTCTTATAATATGGTCTGCAAACAAGTTGAACAGAGAGGGTGAAAGGATACAAGCCAACACCTATCAGGTCAGAATGCACAGGGAAGCCATTGAAATCCACAAACACCAATACAACTTTAACAGGAAAGAAGCAACCCTTAAATTTAGCAAAGTTTGGCTACCAGTCCTGAAAAACACCAAAATCAAGACCCAGCAAAATGCTAATGAAAACCACCTAGGATCAGGGGTTTTCCCAGCAGATAATAATCACTAATTAAACAGACACTAATCCTCTTTACATATTCTCCCACCCTGAGGCCTTGCCATTCAACAACAGAACAATATACAGATTAACATGTAAATCACTCCTCCCAACCTAGAGTCACACAGTATGTATATACACCATTCACTTCCATGCCAGCATTATCTGAAGATGCCAGCCACAGATGCTGATGAAATGTCAGGAATAAACTCTTCTAAAACATGGCCGCATAGCCCGAAAAACACACAAAAAACTATTTAACTGCCACAACTCAGTGCTAAGGAATTCTGGGAATTCTGGTAGTTTTGGGGACTATTTTCTCTTTGCCAGAATGCTGTAGTACCTCAACTAGCTGCAATTCCCAGGATTCCATAGCATTCAGCCATTGCAGTTAAACTCATCTCTCCCTCGATTACTTATTCAGTGAAGATGCAGCCCAAGTTAGGGAACATCACTACAAGTGGTAGCAATCCCTGCCCCCATCCGGCCGCCTTCATGGGACTTGAAGGAATATGTATTTTAAATCTCGATTGTTTTAATTATGATTAGTTTAATACTATTTTAAGGGGAGGGAGGTGGGAATGTTGGAGGATTTTAACTGCATATGTTTTTAACATGTTGTACCCCGCCCCGATTGCTCACTCAGAGGAGCGGGTAAGAAAGAAATATTATTATTATTATTATTATTATTATTATTATTAATCAATTCCATATTTTAAATATATTTAAATATTTTAAATATGCAATGTGTGAAGAAGTATTTCCTTTTATGTTTTGTTAGTCTCCCACTTTTCAGCTTCAGAGGATAACCTTTATTTCTAGTATTCTGAGAGAGGAAAGATGATGATGATGATGATGATGATGATGATTTTAAAAAATCATTTTCCATATTCTTCATAGCAACCATATTTATAGACACTTTCCTTAAGTCTGTATTTACTTTGCAAACACTTCCATGTTTCTATAGAGGGATCCTCTTCCTCCTCCTCCTCATTATTATTCACAGAGTAGTTATTTCAGCTCCTTGGTAATTTGGCCATCCTTTTATACACTGGAGAATAAGGGGTGAAACAGATCACCCCAAAGGAACGGCCTGCCACCATCCCTTTGAGCACTGGGTAGGGGATGAAGCAACTGCACACTGCAGCCCCAATCCAGTATTTTTCTGGGCCAAAAATAAGTGGCAAAATGCTGCTTCTTTTTGGCTCTAAAAAGGGCACCCTTTCCGACGTGTGGTTCTTCCCCGTTTCTTTTGTGCAGCATGTCTAAATGCTGCACCAAATAAATGTTTTGATTCCACCCACCTTCTGGTCAGGCAGGCAGTGTGATGCCACTTTAGAGGTGGAGTCGGGGCAAGCACCATGCAGTTGCCATCCCCCACTCTACCCTGATGCTGGTCCTTGTGGCCAGTCTCTACAGTCACCATGTCTTAACTTTATTTCATTTCATCACTGGGTGATATTACAAGATATATCTCACTACTACTCTTCTTCTTCTTCTTCTTCTTCTTCTTCTTCTTCTTCTTCTTCTTCTTCTTCATTTTGAGACTTTTGGTGAAAATTTTATTAGTGCAAAATTGCATTTCACACAGAAATGTTTCTGTGTACTTTCTTGTGCAAAATATAATGTTCTGTGGAAAAATATTGTTTTCTGTAGGGGAAAAAAATCTGTTTCTGTGTCTGGCATTAAGACACATTTGATTGCAATGCATCTCATAGTGAGCTTGAAACATCAACAGCACATATAGCTGAATCACTCTGTAAGCAAGACTTATATAGTGAATCCTTTCACTATGACCTTTATAAGAAGTTGTACCCTTGATTATTAAGCAGGAGGAAATGCCTTTGAAATAATTGTTACATTTATTTTTTAAAAAAACTTAACAGGGATTCCCTAAAACATCCCATTTGTAGACCTAAATTTAAATTAGAACTGTTGCACCTTTGAAGAAACAGGAGTGCTATTAATCTATAATCTGCCACTGACATATTCATTTGTTCAAGAGAACAGCTGTTGGCAGGGTAATTTTAATGAAATTAAGAAATCAGTACTATAACCATATGCATGTTTTAATTTGGTACAGAGGGGACTCTGTAATAAACTAGGAGTGTAGTACTTAATAAAGTGATGACATTCACATCACCTTAACACCTAAAAAGTACAAAATATTCAAATGAAGTATTTGTTCATCCTTTCTCATTTCTTGATTTACCTTTGAACCATATCCATTTAGATCCACCAACTATGTTGTCTGTACACAATAGCTAAAGATTTTTGGCACATAATGGTTTGGCACATACTGGTTGAAACATTTTTGATACATACTAGTTGAAATAAAATTAATGATTAGATATCCAGTTCTCACTGACATGTCTCTTAAACTACATAGAACAATTAGTATATCTAAAAGGGTGTAATAATTACTATTAATTTTTTTGATACCAGTTAGACTGAACTTTCCTTCACATGGGATATCTTTCTGGCTGCCAGAGATATGGGATGTAATTCATGTAGGAAAACAATGTTACCAGGGAAAAACCATTTGTTAAGCAAACCATAAAATCCATGATATATCATCTTTCAGAACTGAACAGATTTGTGGAATATACATTTTTTCTTTTTTATTTTTTTTAAAGTAAACATTACTAAGTCTAAGTTGTATATATGGGGCTGACCAGATAAAAGGGAAAATCTGGGTTGCCTCTGGAGTTTCCCAATTCACAGAGAGAACCCACTGACAGAACTTACAGCTTCCACAATGGGCTGAACTCTGATATGTAATACATAGTGCCCCCCTCCCTTTGTCTGGAAGGACAGACCTGCCAAAACAGGGCTGTAGTGGCGCGGACACTCACTCAGACTCTCTCAGTCCACCCACGCAGAATGCCTGTCTTCCCCTTTGCTGCCACCAATTGTATTTTCCTTCTGTGGAGATCTTCTCCACCACTACCTATCTTTTCTGAGGCTTTTTTATCTCTACTAGCGTGCCACAATATTTCACAGAGGCCAAGTTGTAATAAAATAATACTGAAGTTTATTAACAAACATCAAAGTAATCAGTAAACTAATCTCAAGGCTTTTGCATTTCTTTCATCTTAGTTACGTTACCACAGTTACATAGACCCAATACTTCAGCTCCTCAGGCAATCTGCCAAATACTCTCAGCTCAAATCAACTGGCTTACAACCTAAAGCCTAATCAGGCCCCCTCCTGGACTCTCCATAAACCCTGTCTGGCCTAAAACCTAACCTACACCTGACCCAATCAGGAACCTAGAGAGTACCCCCCTCAGTGGTGTCCCTCTCCTCAGCCAAAACTCCAACCCCGCCCAGCCAGCTTCTAATTGGCTGGTCACCTGGTGCTCGTTGATTGGCTATCTCTGTCTCCGGGGTTTACTCTTTCTGAGGTCTTTTCACTACACACCTCCCCCCTTTGCCAGTGTATTAACGCACATGACCTAATGGTTATGTGTGTTAATACAACATCATGTACCAACATGTACTTACCACATTTCCCTATCTTTAACATTATCTATACAAACTTTATACATATACACATTACCTTTATATATATACATAATCACATCATTATCATTATAGATGAATCTCTCTGTTTACCCTTCAAACTGCCTCGAGAGACCATCTGCGACGACATTTTCTTTACCTTTGACATATTGGATGGAATAATCAAAGTCCTGCAAGATCAAACTCCACCGCAGTAACTTACTGTTGTTACCTTTAGTCTGGTTCAACCAACATAAGGGAGAGTGATCTGTCCTGATCAAGAATCTTCTTCCCCATAAGTATGGTGTAAGTTTTTTTACAGCCCATACTATAGCCATGCATTCTTTCTCAATTGTGGCTAAGAGTCTCTCTCTAGGAAGAAGCTTTTTACTTATATATAAGACCAGATGTATGTGACCATCCTTACCTTCCTGACTCAATACAGCTCCTAGTCCCACATTAGAGGCATCCGTAGTGACTATAAACAGTTTTGTATAATCTGGGGCCATCAGCACAGGTGCTGTGGTCATCAGATGTTTCAGTTCTTTAAATGCCTCATCACATTTCTTTGTCCATAGGACCTTGGTAGGCTTGTCCTTTTTAGTTAGATCAGACAATGGACTTGCGATACTACTAAAGTTAGGAATAAACTTTCTATAGTATCCTGCGAGTCCTAGGAATGATCGTACCCCTTTCTTAGAACTCGGAATGGGCCAATTTACTATGGCTTCTACCTTAGAAATTTCCGCCTTGATGGTTCCACTGCCCACAATATATCCTAAGTACCGGCTTTCTCTTTTACCAACATGACACTTGGAACTTTTGATGGTCATCCCACTCTCTTTAAGTCTGGTTAACACTGTGGTAAGATGGTGAATATGCTCACTCCAGGAATTACTAAAAATTCCTATGTCATCTATGTAAGCCACTACACATTGTTTTAACCCTGATAAGATGGTGTCAACCAACCTTCCTTCCCCATCTTGAGCATGGTCTCTATTTCATTACTGATACTATCTGCCACTGGATCAGTTACTCGGTACCGAGATGTAGCAATCGGATCTGCTTCTCCCGTATTAATATAATGCATTACCCCTTTTACTTTTCCTGGTACCTCTGAAAATATGTCTTTGAATTTAACTAACACCTGAATTACTTCATCTCGTTGTTGAGGAGTAAGAGAAAAGTCAAGAGTAATCTCCTGAACCTTTTCTTTTCCCACATTCTCCAATGTCCACTCAGGAATAGCAATCCCTTCATCTTCCACCTCTCTAACCGCATACAACACAAAATTTTCTCTCCTATGATAGGGTTTCAACATATTCACATGAACCATTTTACATCACCCATCATCTCCCAAGTCCACTATATAGTTTACATCATTGATTCTCTCAGTCACTGGAACTGGGCCAGTCCAGGCATACTGAAGCTTGTTCCCTCTCGTCGGTAGTAGAAGCAAAACTTCATCTCCCAGCATGAACTTCGCTCTCTGGCCTTTTTGTCATACCAAGTCTTTTGTCGACTCTGGGATCTTCTTAAGTTGTCTCCAGCAATTTGTATGACTTGTTTCAAGGATGTCATCAGGTCTTGGACATATGTCACCACATCTTCAGGTCCTCTTTCATCTGGACCTTCCCATCCATAGCGAAAGAAATCCAAAGGTCCTTTCACTTTGCATCCAAACAGCAACTCAAATGGACTGAATCCCAAGCTTTCCTGTGGAACTTCCCGATATGCAAACAACAGGTGTTGCAACTTGGTGTCCCAATCTCTTTGGTTTTCTTGAACGTAGGACTTAATCATGTGGATCAATGTCTGGTTAAACTTTTCCAGTAAGCCATTACTTTGTGGGTGATAAACGGTCATGGTTGAATGTTTAATTCCGCAAACCTCCCATAGCTTCTGCATCAACTTAGAAGTAAATGAACTTCCTAAATCGGACACAATCTCGTTAGGCAATCCCAATCTACAAAAGATATTAATTAAGGCATTTGTCACCGTCGTTGTCTCCATGTTTCTCAAAGCCACTTCTTCAGGATATCTTGTAGCATAGTCTATCAGAGTCAGAATGTATTTGTTACCTCTCTGTGTTGCTTGAGGTAATGGACCTACAATATCTATGCCTATCTTTTGAAACGGTTGTGATATCACTGGTAATGGACAAAGCTTTGCTTTGGTCTTATCTCGGCCCATGCCAACTTTCTGACAAGTGTCACAGGACTGACAATAGTGTTTAATATCTTGTCCCATCCTTGGCCAATAAAAATTTGCAGAGATTCTTTTGGTGGTCTTCTTAACTCCTAGATGCCCTCTAAACAAACTGGAATGTCTCATTTCTAAAATCTGGCTCCTGTATTTTCTAGGAATCACCAACTGTCTCTGGATTTTCTTTGGAGTACTATACTTGTCCTTTAAAACCTCACTATATAGGTTATCATTGATGATTCTAAATCTGCAAGGGTGTTCCTTACCCAGCTCTAGGTTGGTCTCATTGTTCACCACATCGAACAAGAACTTTAGGCTTTCATCTTGCCTTTGTTCCTGAGCAAATTCACAGTCTCTACTAATTTTAATCTCTCCAGACTCTTTATCTGTGGAGGTATCTCTTACTTTCCTCTCATCTTTATTCATCTCTTTTTCTTCTTGTTCTCTCTCTGGTGGTATATTGAACTGCTCTGGAGATTTCTTCTCCCCTTGCTGTCTAGTGACAACACCAGAAAACTTAAAATACCTATTCAGGTCATTTCCAATCAGACAAGGGAACGGAATGTCATCCCAAACTGCAAATTTCCATTGAAGGTTTTGTCCTCTGAATGTAATATTTAATTTGCATATTGGGGCTTTAAATGCTGGTCCTCCTAAGCCTTTTAACAACATGTTTTCATCTGGGCATAAATCTTGGGGTCTTACTAAGTGTGATTTAACAATACACACTTCAGCCCCTGAATCCCGAAAACCCCAAACCCAGGACTTATTTATTTTTATCAACTCTCTGTGCTCTTCAGTTCCTAACTCATAAGGCAGGTTCATTACAAACAGGCAAGGCCTGGCTGCCCTAGAGTCAGACATTGTATCCACTGCTGCTGTTTCCATGGCAACTCCCACCTCAGCCTGCCCTGGGAGTGGAGCTGCCTGCACAGAGTATGCTGTTTTCATGGTAGGCCTCAATTCTCTTCCATGGATTTTGGGACAATTATATCTGAGGTGACCAGATTCTCCACACTCATAACAGCTTCTAGGACTGGTTTTAAGTTGCTCCTTAGCCCCACTGTCTCTTTTAGTTGTCCCATGGTCACACTCTCTCGACCCAAAGCCTTTTCTCTCAACTCTATCTTGTTTCTCATGTTGCCAGGGTTTGAATTCTTTTCTACTGCTCTTCTTTGATGAAGTATGCCAATCTTTAGGATTTCTTCTCTCATTTCCCTGAGACTTTCCCTCATATCTTGTAGGTTTTCACCCATCTTCCCTGATTAGAGCTATTGCATGCAGCATTTTAGCTGCCTCGGCCACTGTTTTTCGCTGTCGGTCTTGTACTAGCCATCTGTAATTTTGAGGGATCACATTAAAGAATTGCTCTAGTCCTATCAGACTTTGTAGCTCTTCCTTTGTTGTAATCTTAGCACCCTCAATCCAGCTTTTTAAAAGAGTGTCTAGTCTGGCTCCCAACTGACAAAAGGACTCATTTCCTTCTCTCTTAATAGCTCTGAATCTTCGGCGATGATGCTCTGGTGTCAGGCCAAACCTCTGCCTCACCAATTCCTTAAATAAAGTATAATCCTGGGCTTCCTCTGCCCTCATCTCTGCATAAACTTCTGTGAGACCCCCACTAATTTGTGATATCAGAAAACTCATTCTATCTTCCTCTTTTATTTTCCACTCTAAGCAAGTTCTTTCAAAATTAACAAAGAAGGCTTCAATGTTGTCCCCTTTATAATATCGGGGAAACCTCTTCATATCAATTTGAGGTATCCTGTTTCCCTCAGAAACTACAGGAGATAAAGGAATTCCCTGATCCATACCCCTCATTCTTATCTGACACTCCATGTCTTTCTCTCTCAAATACCTCTCATTTTCCATTCTGGCTAGTTCAAGTTCTTTTTCTCGTGCTATCTGACTTTCTCTCAAAATTCTTTCATTCTCTTTTTCTATCTTGGCTATTTCTATCTCTTTTCTCATTTGTAATTCCTGTTTAATCCTCCACATCTCTAAACTCTGTGTAGGCTCAGACACATCCGTGTCAACACTAGCCATCATCTCCTCTGTAATCCCTCTTTCCTCACTCATTTCAACTGCTGCTGGGGTCTTAACTCTTTTAGGAGGCATCTTGGTAGTATTTCCCTACAAATACCCAAACTGTTACCTCAAGAAATACTTTTATTTTAACTTTGCCTCACTAATTCACAAGAAATTACTTGGCTCTTCAAATAGATTCAGTGATTCCCTACTTTACCAAGACGTTTACCTCGGGACTCACTGCAATTCTACTCAGCCTCAGTAAATATGGAGATTTTACTCAAATCTTAGTCAAACCTGTGATTCCTTACTTTACCCAAGCTGTTTTACCTCATGAATCACATTGACTCAACTGTGTCTTTGTCACAACTAAAGTTCTTATGTAATTTTCAAAGTCAGGCCAGTGATTCTCTACTTTACCCAAATGTTTACCTCAAGAATCACCGTTTCTCTGACTTTATCTCTAACTACTAGTCTCTTACTATTACCCAATGCTGTTACCTCAGAGACTAGTGTTAAATTAGATGTGGCGCGGTCAGGTTCCAAGTAATCTCCTACCAATTACCCTTTGCTGTTACCTCGGAGATTACTTTCCTGCCTTACGCCAAACCAACTATGGGTGTCTGGTATTTCACCCTCAGACCCCAAACTCCTAGCACAGCTCTGGCAACTGGACCTTTTCGTATCCCGACGCTGCCGCCAAATTACTTCTGTGGTGGCATGGACACTCACTCAGACTCTCTCAGTCCACCCACACAGAATGCCTGTCTTCCCCTTTGCTGCCACCAATTGTATTTTCCTTCTGTGGAGATCTTCTCCACCACTATCTATCTTTTCTGAGGCTTTGTTATCTCTAGTAGCATGCCACAATATTTCACAGAGGCCAACTTGTAATAAAATAATACTGAAGTTTATTAACAAACATCAAAGTAATCTGTAAACTACTTTCAAGGCTTTTGCATTTCTTTCTTCTTAGTTACGTTACCACAGTTACATAGACCCAATACTTCAGCTCCTCAGGCAATCTGCCAAATACTCTCAGCTCAAATCAACTGGCTTACAACCTAAAGCCTAATCAGTCCTTCTCCTGGACTCTCCATAGACCCTGTCTGGCCTAAAACCTAACCTACACCTGACCCAATCAGGAACCTAGAGAGTACCCCCCTCAGTGGTGTCCCTCTCCTCAGCCAAAACTCCAATCCTGCCCAGCCAGCTTCTAATTGGCTGGTCACCTGGTGCTCGTTGATTGGCTATCTCTGTCTCCGGGGTTTACCCTTTCTGAGGTCTTTTCACTACAAGGGCATTCACAGGTACAAGCTGTGCTGTACCATTATTATTTTTTCTGCTCTGGTGATTGACCACCTGTACGGTGCATTAGTACACCTGGTGACACATTGGCTCAGCAGGATCATGGACACCTCTCATACATGCCCTCTTCCCCCCTTCCCCCATGGACTCTTGTTGGACTGGCCAGTTTGTTAATATTATGATTAAATCCATTGTATTATTGGCAACACCATGTTGGTCATTGTTTCACATGGGGGATATGATGGGTTGATGGTGCAATGGGTCAATGGTGCAATGGGTCAATGGTGTAGCTGACCACTTGTGTGATCTATTTGTGAGTGGGCAAAAAAACCCAACAACAAACCAGCAATAGTGCCAGCACTTTGCAGGTGCCTTTGCTTGTCTTTGCACCAGCCTACATGCAGGTGCAATAGTTTATACATTGAACCAGAGCAAACTCAGGTTATTTTGTTCCAGTGTTTAGCTTTGGAGCATAGCTTCATCCTGTATTTGCCCTATGTTGGCCATGTGCATCGTTTAAACAGCTAGGTTTCAAAATGTGGTGAAACCATATGTTATCACTAATTCAGACAGCCCACATTGTTTTTTGTTTGTTTGTTTGTTTTACCTAAATAAGAATTTAGATTAAATTGTTACAAACACACACACACACACCACACTGAGCTTTAAATCTGTAAGTAATTTTCAGGTTGCATCCTTGAACAAGGAAATTACAAAGGAACACTAGAAAAGGAAACTGCTGAATCAAATCATATTCACAATCTATTAGCAAAGGTATGAACAAGGACAAAAGCTTCACAGCACACTACATGTATTGCTTTGAGAGTCCTTGCTGCTCCACAGGAAATGAGAGGATACTTCTCAAAGAGAGTTTTGAACCCAGGGATGTTGACTTTTGGTAAACTATTGCTTTCACACACTCACCATTGCAAAGATTTGAAAAACCCACATCACTTTATCCAGCTTGTATCTGCCCTTGTTTTTCCAGCTCTTGTGAGGAAGAGAAGAATATTCCAAAATAAAATAAAATAAAATAAAATAATTTTACCTAATCTATGAAGTTGTTTTTAATGTTGTTTTTTGTTTTAATTGTCTGGAATTTTATTATGTCCCTTGTACAATATTCAGATGTTAATGACTTGATGGTCCATTTTATAATATGGAAATTTTGTTACTGGTTTTAAATATTCATCATGAGAATGGTCTATGGTTTAAGCATTAGTAAAATTGATTGATTGATAGATTGAATAAATAAATAAGTAAATAAATAAATAATAAAAAATAAAAAAATACCATGTGGCAATTTTATACAGAATAAGTCTCAAACTACAAAAAGAAAATTGCTGAAATTCTTGCTTGCTTGCTTTAAGAAGAAAATTAATGAAAACTTATATCTGTATTTACTTTTGTGAAAAACAACATTCCAGATATGTTTTGCAGCAGTCATGCTGGACAAGTCTTGCATTACTAACCCTATAAAGTAGGGCACGCTGCAAAAGCAACCATTTTTTTCACTTCTCAGAATATAATCATAATCACTTTCCTGACTTAAAATTATCACTTAGGGCTAAAACAGATGGCCCTGGAGGGGCAGCTTCAAGCTGCCCCAGAGAAAGTTGGATCAAGGCTGTGGCAACCGCACTCTGTGACCCGATCCATTTTTTGCTGGCAAAAAGCCAGCTTTTCCACCACTGCCACGGCTTTATGGCGCTCTTGTAGCATGCAGCATGTAAACGCCACATCACCAGAGTGCCACAAAACTGCCTGCCATGTGGTCAGGCAAATGGCATGATGTCAGCTTGGGGGTGGCATCAGGGCATGTGATGTCTAAATACTGTGCTCTGGTGCCACTCCCAAACCGGTGAAAAGAGGCCATCTGTTTCGCCCCTT
This sequence comes from Urosaurus nigricauda, assembly GCA_034509955.1. Lineage (NCBI taxonomy): Eukaryota > Metazoa > Chordata > Lepidosauria > Squamata > Phrynosomatidae > Urosaurus > Urosaurus nigricauda. Next base: position 118,202,832 of record JAOEGL010000004.1, on the reverse strand, counting down.
AATCTCTGCACAAAAAGAAGAAGAAAAATTGGCATATGTGGAGAAGAGAGGTCTCCTGCCCAAGATGCTGCGTCATGGGTTGTGATTACTTTAAAATGACAGTGCTACAACTCTGATACAATACACAATCATGTTATAGAATTGGAATGACACACAACAGAACACTGTTGCAAAAAATGGGGACATTTTTTCCAGCTGGGAACAGGTCATCCAAAATTTTTGCACTGTTTTTCATTCCAGATTATTAGTGCCTAGCACTCTGTTGATGTTTCTTGCTCCCTTTTCCTTACACTGTGTTGAACAAAGTGTTGTGCTGTTTTGTCTTGTGATCTTTGCACTATGACAACACTATTTGTACCACTTGTGTGATGGTTCAGCTGTGAGTAAACTCTGCTGCAGAGAAAATGACCATTACAAAACAGTACAATTCTAAATTTCAAAATATAAGTTGGTTTATGATGCTGTAAACTTGCAACAGGATTCTATTTAGAGCTTTGCTTTCAGACCCTAACTAGGCTAATGTGTTCCTGCAAAGTAGTCAAGTACATGAATAAGACTAAATCCCAAACTAGTTAACACTAAATAAAATACTTTCCAATGGCTGTATCAGTAGCCTGCAGATCAAACAGTGAAGCATCCTAAAGTAGAAATGAGCTTCTCTCAAACACAGAGCATTGGTGAATGATATAGTTATTTAAGAACCAAGGGGAAGAATTTCAGAAATAAGTAACTGAATTTAAAATGAAATGCTAACCAAAATTATGCAAATGAAAGGAACATAGCTTTCATGAAAAGGTGAAACCTGGGCCTTCCTGGCAAACCTTCAGCCTGGTTTATGTTCTCACTATCTATGAGGAGATCATATAAATCTCTTTCACAAATGTAATCCTTTCTGTGAAAGCTTCCAGGGAGGCAGAAACCCTTGTTAACATGCATTTCTGAAAAGTCTGAGGAGGGGGTTGAGCCCAGCAAAGAAAGCACGAGAGAGGGGAGTGGACAGCTCCATGGGGGGGGGGGGGAATAGGAGTTCTGTGGCAGCTTTGTCTCTTACTTCTCTTGTTGTTATGAGTCCACAAGCTGACTTAAAACACCCCCATAATAGGGTTTGTTTGGAAAGATTTATTGAGAAATGAGTTGTCATTATTTTCCTCCTAGGCTGAAAGACTGTCCCCTGCTCAAGGTCACCCAATATGTTCACATGACTGAGTAAGGATATGGACCACTATACAACTTTGTTCTTCTCTGACTCTAGCAGAGGATATAAAGGGCTAAAACCATGATTGGGATGGGAAACCTACCTCAAGACATGGTTCTTATTAAACTATTGCTGTGCTCATTTTCTTACATTTCTTTTATGTGAAAAATAACAGGGGGTATGATAAAAATGGATGGAATAGGAATCAGGAGATATTATTCATTTCTCAGTGTGAGCAAGTCAGAGTAAGCAGTTACCAACCTATTTTTATTGCATTGAGACACTGTGGAGATAACATAATTATGAGTTTGATAATAGAGAAGTTATAATAATTTTGTTCTAAAATATACTTTTTCACCAGATGCTGTGTTTTTCCATTTTGCAGTTACTGTATATTATTTTCTCCACATTAATTATTACAAATGGTTTTAATATTTTATACTGCTACATAGTCTAAACAACTGAATTCTGAACCTCAGAATTCTCATGTTAAGATTTATCTTTTTACCCATACTTCAGTGTTGAAAATAGTGTACAGCTCTTTTTAAATCTTAAAATTTTATTTGGCATTATTAGTCTCCCCTCCCACCTCTCACTGCTGTTTTCATGCCACCATTTCTTTTTTCTGTCTCTTTCTACTTCATCTTTCATACCAGAAGTGTAACAGAGTTATCCCAACTAGTCAGGGTTAAGATACTGGATGGGCAGATGTCACCTGATGCTACCTGGCCAATTGGATTTGGCTTACTGATTCTGAGAGCAAAAGAGTGGGCATATTTCACAAGGAGGCAGGGAAAGGTTTTAAGCACTGTCAAAGGAATAGCTCAGTCAACCCTAACCCTACATTTTGAAATATATGATTGTGGCATCTCTTCCTAGTGCTGATGGGAAAGCTTTTTAAAACAATTGATAAAATTTTTGTGCAAGACTTACTGTACTTGCAAGAAAATGCCAAGTCAACACAGAGTCCCTGTGCATAAGGAAACTTATGCATGGATTCTAGGCAATAATGTCACTTGAGATCAATTTATGTAGCATTCACATATGGCTATGTTGTGCAGGTTTTTGGTTTTTTTAGTATTTTCTGTACAGGAATTGCACACATGCTACATGATGCCCAGATGCTGTTTACATGCTATGTGCAGACAATTTGACAATGCTGTTACAACATAGTCAATGCTGTTTTCTACACAGTGGTGTCATTAGGGTTAGTATCACCCAGTGGTCTAACTCATGGCACCACTTCATAGACCGCCTCCCATACCAGACCAATCAGAATCCTTAGTAATGTTTTTTGTTCTAATGTACAACCTTCCCGCTGCAGAGCAGTTTTTAAAGCTACAGCTCTGTGTCTGCCTGTTGGGAAGCCATATCATACTAACACTGGCCAAAATTACTTCTGAATAAGCATACAATGGATTTTTCTGTTAAAATCATCACATTTCCATGATTTAGTACAGAACGTAAGTACTTCTTCTCTAGAAAAGTTAAATAATACAAACTTTGTTGTGCTCAAAATGGAATGCACAATAGTGGTTCCACATATGAAGTCCAGTAAATACTGCCTCAAAATACATTTTGAGTCTGGCATCTTCATCAGAAGATGTTAAAAATTCATAAAGGGGGAATAAAAGTAAGAGTGTTGGAGTTTCAGGCCTACGTTTAATAAAGCTGTTATCTCTGCTCTATTTCACTTGATTTGGAGAGTCTCAATGCAGTCTGAGTTCACACCTCTCATTGGGGCTGAGACAAAGCACAGTAAAATTTAAACTTCATTCACAGCAGTAAAGTAACTCCATTTGGGTTTAAGAGTGTCTCTGTCTCTTGTGAAGGCACAGGTTCTTTTCTTGAGCAAAGAACAATGGATTTCTCGGTAATTTTCTGTATGGCTACATTTGAAAAAAACCTTTTTGCTATATATGGAAACAATAAACGAACACTTAGACATTGAAGAAGAAGTGAAGGAAAACATTAAGGAAGAGGAAAAGTAGAAGAGTACAAGAGGTTGATAGAGTCATGGGGAAGTGAAAGAGTGTAGAGTGAGACTATGTTTGTAACCATGAAATATCTTGTAGTTCTGCTAGTCCAGGAAGGAAGGAAGGAAAATTCTCAGTGATCCCTACTCAATACCTTAAACAGTGAAGTATGGTCTCTGTAAGACCTTCACTCTACCTAAAATATTTGAGCCTCCTAAAATCAAAACTAAATGTTTAAAATCCATCTCTTTAGTTTAAAGCATTTTAAAGCATCTCTTTTAACCACATTATGGGGGAAAGTTGCATTGCACCTGAGTATTCATTGATTTGATCAAGCCAATAGGAGCATACGGCTGCTATTCAGAAACTGCTTAAAAGAGGAAATAAATGCCAGTTGCTTTAGAACTTTTACGAGCTTCAGAGCTGTTCAAGCTAATGATGAAATTAAGTGCAAGCTGGCACAAGGAACTTACCAATCGCATCTGGATCATTGCTTATGGTCTACAGGACTGCTTAAGGCTAATGTTTGTTGAAAACTGGGAAGAAACAGTGTTGTAGAAAGTCCAAGTAGAAGATGTTGTTTGTACCTATTATAGCAGCAGAATTCTAGAGGAAATTAGAAATGCAATTCTTTACTTTTGTCCTTTACTAAGGACAAAAGCAGACAGAGGAGAAAAGCCAACTCACATCCAGGGTTTTCTAATTCATTAGGAGAATCCACTAACCACACTACCAGCTCCCACAATGGGCCAACAACTGATGCACAGTTCACACCACCTGCCTCCTGAAATGAAAGGCCTGCTTTAGTGAGCGATCATGGCTATGGTGATTGTGCCATCACTTGCCCCATCCCACCCATTCAGCAGCCCACACAACCATTTACTCAATCAAACAGTAGATCCTCCATGGTCATTATTTTTGTTTTCTTCATGTCCAGCAGTAAGCCTCCCTTTTAACATTCTTCTTAATAGATGTTCCCAATTTGTGGTGTTTTGCTAATTATTAAAATATTTATATCCCATCCTATATCTGAAGAGCTCAGGCTGGCATAAAATAAAATCAATTTAAGTCAAGAAAAAGCATTATGCATGATAGTATGAAAATAGATGAAATCATATATAACTTAAAACTAGTTAAACAATTTAAAATCATGCTGACCATCCTGCATGTACAAATTAGATAAAATAAATTAATTCCTAAAGGCTTTTGGCTGAGCAGAAAAATAATACCCGTGCTGGTGTCAATCAATCCTCTGAAGTGAGGTTATTTTATAACCAGAGTGCCACAGTACAGAAGACCCTCTAAATGTTGTTTCATAAGATGTTGTCCACGCTGGTGGGACACACAGAAGGGCCCTCCCTTCTTTGGTAGGGATACATAGGAAAGACATTTTCTCTGGCATTAAATTCTGAAGCAGGTTTTGGTTTTAAATGTTTTCTCTAGCACCTTAACTTCAGAAAAGAAGTGTATTGCTAACCAGGGCCTCTAGGATTCAGGCCAAAAGCAACAGCCCTGTATATCCTTTGATGATATCTAGTGATAGAGAAAATATTTGACATGCATAGACATCAACAACAACAACAACAACAACAACAACAATAATTTTTATTTCTAGCCCACCCCTCTGAACAGGCAATCAGGGCAGGGTACAACAAGATTAAAACAGCAACAATTAAAATAGAACAATTCCATCCCCACCTCCCACCCCTTAAAATAAAATTAAATCAGCAATAAGTTAAAACATATCAATTACACTAAGGAATTCTTCCCTCCTATAAAGTGGCAGTTAATGAAATAGAGAGAAGAAGCCTTTAATCTGGTGATATCTTGTGTGTTGCACTTTTGGATTTTCTCATGTAAGATATGAGTTCATAGCAGAAATATGGCTTCAGCTTCAGGTTGCACATAGTTGATGTTACCTTTACGGTCCCAGGTCTGTGAAATGCCCAGATGGGTAACTCTGAGGTCCTCACTTTGAACAGGCCCTTTCTCCTATCTTTAGCCAAGTGTTCCTTTGACTTTAACGGTTGTGATGCAAGCAGAAATTCAGCAGTTAAAGCTTTCCCAAGTACACAGAACATTTGTAGAATATAGGCAGAAAAGAAGGAGCCTCTATGACACTCTGAAGCAGCATATTTCACTGTCAAATAGGTCTTACTGTCAGGAAGTTTTTCCTAATGTTTAGGTGGAATCTCTTTTCCTGTAGGTTGAATCCACTGCTCTGTGTCCTAGTCTCTACATCAGCAGAAAACAAGCTCTCTCCATCCTCAATATGATATCCCTACAAATATTTAAACATGACACCAGGTACTCTTCTCTTCTCCAGTCTAAACATACACAGCTCTCTCAGCCATTCCTCATGGGGCATGGTTTCCATACCTTTCACCATTTTAGTTGCCCGCCTCTGAGCATATCAGTTTGTCAATATCCTTCTCGAACTGACATGCACAGAACTGGACACAGTATTCTACGTGAAGTCTTACCAAAACAGAATAGAGTGGTACTATTCTATTTCCTGGTTCCATTAAAAGAGCTTTAAGGTCTTTGGAATGCTAGTATTTGGAACGCACATGGCCCCACCAGCTACCAATATGTTTCCAGGAACAAATCAAAGTTCTGGTTTGACTTGGGGGAAAAAAACTTGACTTGACTGGTACATACCTTTGGTCCAGTTTATTTGAAGGAACATATCTTAATACATGAAGATGCTCAAGTCCTGAGATCATTATAGAATGCCTTTGCATTAGTCCCACAACTTTCTCTGGCACATCTCATGATAATACATAAAAGGACCTTTTCACTGACTACTCTTGTGCTTTGAAATCAGTCCCCCCACACACTAGGGTGGTTACCTCCTTGTTGTCCTTTGAACAGCAGGTGTAAACTTCTGAGAACTGACTGCAAGGGCTTTAAATACTGTGCTGTTTTATTTATTTTTATCTTTTACCTTTTCATGGATTATTTTGAATGTTCCAATTTCACACATACCTTAATTACATGTCAACATAACTCTTTGGATATTTTAATGTATTGGTATGTGTTTCATCTTTATTTTTTAATTTTTTAATATTTTTAATTATTATAAGCTGTCTTGCTGAGACCCAGTGTAGTGTAGTGGTTTGAGCATTGGCCTATGACTCTGGAGACCAAGCTTTGGCCATGGAAGCCTACCAGGTGATCTTGGGCAAGTCAGGTTCTCTCAGCCACAGAGAAAGGCTAAGACAAGCCCCCTCTGAAAGGCTAAGACAAGCCGCCTCTGAACCAATCTTCCCAAGAAACCACTGTGATAGATTCACCGTAGGTCACCAGAGGTCAGAAATGGCTTGAAGGCACACAACAACAAAGCTGCTTTGAATTCCAAGTATGTGGAGAGAATGAGGTATTTGAATCAATATTAATAGTTACAGATAAACTTTGAAATATGTAGCACAAAATGGAAAAAAAATATAAAATAGCAATATGGGTTGAGTAAAATCTAAGGTATTAAATATCACAATTGATAGTGCAACATGTGGACTAAGGGTGGTAAATTATTTACTAAAGGTGGTGAAACAGTGGCTCACAGGCTGTAGAGATTCTCTTCTAATAGAATTCTCTACTAGAGAATTCTCCTAAAGACCCCCCCCCCCCCGCCAACGTCCCTAACTTCAAAACTTCCCCAAATCCCTACTTATTCCAAGGATAAAGTTTACTCTCAAATGGCCCATTGCTCAAATGGAAAGCTTTAATTCCCAGAATCTGTCCCCACAATCCCCAAGTATCTGATCCTTCCCATTCCCCCAAAGTGTGTGACCTATGGGGAACATGGAAGGGTAAATTGACATATGCCACAACATGCTCAAATTTCAAGAGCTCTTACCAAGGATCCTTCTCTGTATCTCATATGATGCCACATCATGCTTGAATTTCCATGTGTTCTACTTCAGAAGGTTCATAAAGCCCTCTTCCCTGATGCAGATACGTTTCTGAGACAAATCAGAATTTTTAAACTAGTTTATATGAAAATGATCCCCCCCCCCTTTAAACAAAAGTGGGGAAGTTATAGTTAATTCTGTTGTGCAAAAAGAGAAATATTACTTAATAGGTCACCATGGGCTCAGATCAACTTATTCCATTTCAAAGTGATTGGCATTTTGTGCACATTCAAGATGGTGGAAAATCTGTCTTAAATTCCATAACTCCATATTCTTCTGACTTTTTCGTTCAGCAGTGTAAAGAAACCAGAAACTTCACACACACACTGAAAATAGAGTATTTATACTTCACAGAGTGGGTGGTGAATAGGCATAAAGAGTGCTTTAGATAGAGAACAAAGGGCATTTCTTTTCATGTGAACGAACACATCAGATCTAAGCTTTGGATGTCGCAAAGTGGAAGACAGTGTGAGTTTAATTGGAATCAATTGTGGGGTTAGCAGTTCAGGTGGCCAAACCTCATGAGGCAATTTCATAGAGGGGAGGGTCGATGTCACTAGGTCAGAGTCCGATATGAATGGACCCATATTGTGCATTAAATTAAGAGAGTAGTCGATGGATCTGCTCTGGTTTCATAGGACTAGCAGAGGAAAAAAATGCACCACAGCCTTTTAATGCTATATGTGCTTTTCAACTTCCTGATAAAGATGAACTTATGAAAAATAAATGAGAAATGTGATACTATTCAGAAATCATACATATGAGTCATCACCTAATTAGGGGTTTTGTCTGTCATATTTGTCTATTCTTTGGTTCATAGTATTAGTCAATGAGTAACCATTGATGCTATATATGGCTGATCATGACATACAAATTAGTAGGGTTATCACCTTCCTAGGAGGAGAGATTATCTTACCAATACAATAATTATTTTTTCAAAAAAAAAAAAATCCCTTATAAATCAGGTCAAAAAGGACCACCCCCTGAGTTTTATCCCACTATTTCATGATGTCTAAACTTCACATTTGCAAAACTGTTGCCCTGTATGAACTTCAAGACATTGCTGAAATGTCAGCACAGCATTGAGAGTCAGGGGCTTTTAAGTGAAAATGAATTGTGATTTTCAAGAGTCTGTTTCTCACCTGTTACTGTTTCTTTCTGCTTCTGCTTATCAATTTTCTATCCCACCTTTTGATATAGAGGAATCTCCAAGGTGGCTATAAATTCTGACTCCACCAACACAGCAGTTTAATATATAAATGTGTACTAACCAAAGTGATATTACTGCAGCCTATTCTAGTTTAATGTGATATAGATTGGCTATTCTTAAAGCTTACATCAGTTACTACTTCACTGGAACCTAGGGAAGGAACATAGCTCTTTGAAAGAGGACATGCTTTGCTTTTTAAAAAAGTCTTATTTTTATTTCATCTAAAGGGCCACTGGTTTCATTTGTTGGAGGGGGGGGGGGTTAATAATAGCAACTCCAAAACTAGATCTCAACCAGCTAATTGAAACAATGGTGTGATTCAGTAGAGTAAATCTGAATATGATTCAAATATACTGACTTGCTTCTTTAGTGTATTTCAGGTCACACTTTCTCATAACACTGGTATTTTAAATGACATAACAACAAACTTCTTTCTTTTCTTTTTTTTTAAAAAAAGGGGAAAACAATTCAAAACAACATTCTACTAAAACAATCACTACAGAAAAACAAATAGGCACAGTAACAATTAAAAGTCATTATTTAAAATACTACAAAACAGCAGCACTCCATAATGCTTTGGGGGGTGGGAGGTGGGAGAGAGAAAAACAGAAATTCTCTCGTAAATAAAAATATGGAAGGGAGATAGCTTTTCCTAGAACTGTAATGTGGCTAGTACCAGAAAGGAAATCCTGACCTGTGTCCTTAGCATATCCTTCTAAGTGTAAGGTGGACCACATCATAGAGTCCTGTGTTGGCTCAAGATATTTCCATGCTTGAAAAGGAGCCTAAATATCACCATGCCACCACCATCACTAGCAGGATTAGCCTTACTATTTGGCAGAGGGAGTCAGCCACCTCAAATAATCTATCTAAGGAATGAGCAAATCTTAATAACTGATGATGATGATCACATTTAAGGTAGAAAGTGCTATAGTTAAAATAATATAAATGGCTTCAAATTTTAGGTACCTTAGCAGGGGGAGGGGGAGGGGTAGAAAATACATTTTTTAATTTTTTTAGACAGATGGCAAAATACTTATGTCCACCTCTGTCATTAAAGTCTGTTTCCAAATTTCCAGCTTTTGTAATCACAAGATCTAGCTTCCAGTCACCCCTCTGTAACTTTTGATATCAATTCTATATCAAAGAGGTATGTTTTAGTCCCAAAAGGGGGCTTCCTGTGGAGGAAAAAAGCTTTATCACATTTATATGGATGGCACAGAATGGGAGAAGCCCAAGACAATTAGCCATATGGGATCTCTCAAGATCAGAATCAGCATAATCCTCTCACTATGGGAAGACTGATACTGAGATGGACTGGGAGATTGTTTGCATATGGCATACAAAGGACTCTTTCATACAAGGCTAAATTGGAAGTATAATTTAAGGTCAATTCGAATGCAATCATGGGTTTTATGTTATTGCGAATTAACTCTTCGCACGCAAATTCGGGCAAGAGGGAAGCTAATTCGAATGCAATCATGGGTTTTACGTTATTGCAAATTAAAGCTTCGCATGCAAATTCGGGCAGGAGGGGGTTATTTTCGGGTAATGGGAAGTAATTCCGAACGGAGCAGGGGTTCATGTAAATTCGCTAAACAAGCGAATTTACATGAATCCGCATTGGCTCCATTCGGAGTTGGGAGAAATTCCTCCCCGTTTGAAAGAGTCCCAGGTGAGTTTCCTTCTGGGAATGAAACACTTTTTGAAGATTTTCATACCAGCGCTTACCGTGGGGTAAGCACTGGTAAAACTGAATGCTGAAACATTGCTGAAACATTGAGGAAGTGTGTGTGTGTGTGTGTGTGTGTGTGTGTGAAAGCCTGGTGCACTTCCTCAGCATCAGCAAATCATCAGTTCCCCTCTAGCATCACTGAATCGTTCAAAGAGAGCAAATTTCCTCTGAATGCAAAGTTTCCGTTCAGAGGAAATTCCCTCTCCCAGAACAATTCAGTGACACTAGAGGGAGCTGATGATTCCCTGACATTGAGGAAGCACACCAGGCACACACACACTCTTCCTCAAAGTTTCAGCAACGATTTACCAGCACTTAAGCACTGGTATGAAAAACGTCTTTGTCTGGGAACATTAACACTGATTGTCTGGTCATTACAGCAGATCATGCCTCATTCTTCTCCCCTGGGAAAATCACTAAAGTCTATAAACTTCCAAAATATTGCCATTAGGACCCATTTCTAGGTATAAATACATGTGCCTGAACAATAGCAATTTGGTTCAGTTTGCAATATGGCAGAAACTCTGTCAGCTTCAAACTTTGCCCCTCAGTACTGCTGCCTGTGCTACTCAACATGCAGATTGGGTCACATTCATCCCCCAGCTTTCTCCCAGATTGCAGCCTGGCTTTTGGTAAGGTATTGTTTTTCTCAACGCTACTACACACTACTACCTTTATTTGCATTAGTTCTTGTGTGTGCACATGTTTGTGTATGTGAATGCTATTGTGTGAATGGTGATTTTCCCCTTTGCTATTAATAAATTCAGATGTACTTAGCACTCTGGAGTTCTAGTTTTTCAGAATTGGTATACAAATGCTTGTATCTGAGTCAGTGTTACCCTGGCCCTTTCGGTGCTATTAATTTGTGCTATTAAAATTCCCCTATTATATATTACTTTGTGGGTGCCATATCGGTAATCTAGCAATTTGGGTAACACATTAATACCCTACGACTTATGCAACTAAAGTAAATGACTTCTCCTTGTTGCCAGGAAATTTCTATTCCACAGAACATTCTTCGACTATAAAAGCTCTCCGTCAGAAGTATAACTCTATCAGGAACATAAATATCCAAGAAACCTAGTTGCATGTATTTATATGTATGGGGTGTAGGAATGTCCACATATTTGTCTATGATTGCTAAATGAAGGATGGGCTTAGCAGCAGAAAATGAATCAAGTCTATATGACCTAAACTGTCAGTTTATAATGTGCTGGTGAAAAATAAGCATATACGATAAAGGAATATTAAAGAACATGTTCTCTTTTGGCCCTGCAAAAATTTTGGCTGTGTCTTCCCCTGAGCTAAGACATGAAGTGGCACTTTGCTTTTGTTTGTCACCTTTTGAGAAAGAGTTAACACTGTATGGACAAAGACGTCAGGGAAATGGTGCTAAAATTGAAGTACATTCCACAAACAAAAGCTTCTGTATGAAAATTCAATTTCCTTTATTGTTTTTAAGGTGTAGAAATTTAAGATGTAATAAAACATGAATACCAATTTGGAAGTATTAGTTGCTCCTAGCAACCTTCAGTATGATGCCTCATTTTTCATCTCTATCCTCTCTACAGTAACTGGACGAAAGGAGGAAAGCAGTATGGGATGCTTGCTGAACCGATATACAGAACTGACCTCTTTTTCCCCTTCTCAGTAACAATAAAATATCGTTAAAATTGCTGCTCCAGGTAAGATACCATTATGCATGGCATCTCAGAAACTTGCCCTTATGCCCCCTTTTGACATTATAAAGCTGCCTGTTTTAGCCTGAGGTGAGCCAAGTGTAAGCTCTATTTCCCAGGGGACAACTCTGTTTGCATTTTGAAAGCCTTGCATAACCATTACCAAATTAATAAAATACTTTAGCATAATTCAGCATTTAAAAATGCAGATAACCTCAAGGCAATGTGGAACGTATGGGAACTTCCAAGAAGTTCAGATTCAAGGAGAGGGTTTTGCAGGCTGAGGTCTATTTTTAATTTGCTTTGCCACTTCACCGTAGTGGTTCATTGCCCTTTAATTGGCGATTTCTCCTGTCTTCCTCCTCTCTTTCTTTATGGTCCCTTTAACACCAGTGAAGCACAGTGCCCCCTTTAACACCCTCTAAAACCAGTGGATCATAAAGTAGTGCTGGCATATACACACATGAACAGAAGTGATGACAGTGACAATGTCAGGCTGCAGGTAGGGGTCATGTGGCAGGTAGCTTGTCCGTCATTCTGGAGGCCGTTCTGATTGTGGGGTTGGCAAAGCCATACCCAGACATTGATGGAATGTGGGTGAATGCAAAAGCAGTTTACATAAAGGGGCACTGGATTCCAGCTTAAACACGTGTCTGACTTACAGCCATTGATGTAACATTATGCCGATAGAACACCTCAAGAGGATTATTTAATCATAATTTAAAACATTGTGTTGAATCTATTTTGCCTGGAAAGTTTAGGAAGCTGCCTAGAAGGTCTAAAAAGATGTAGTATGAAAAACAGGGCCATAATATAACCAGATGTTCTTTAAAAAGATCTTGGCTCAAAGAACAGAGGGCTGCAGAGATGTTCACGTATAACTATATGCACAGACACCATATACCCCAGTGATCATGATACAGTTGAAACTTTCCTTCTGCTGGCAGAAGCAAGGAAAAGCAAAATGCATGAAATTCGATATATGAGGGGAGAAGGAGATGCAAATCATTGTTTCCTTCAGTGTTATGGGGAAATACTCTCTATGATGAGAGTATTTCTAGTGGTGAGGTCGTTACTTCATAGGGCTACAGCTAAGGACTTGGGGTTTTACATGTACCTCCTGCAATGCATGCAGTAGGGATGGAAAGAATGTTTTGAAAATATTGTGGAAAGTGTGTTTAAAAATAACTGAAACCTCTTTTTGAACGAGACACCTTGTTGAGAAGAATGGTAAATAGGTGAGATTTTTCAAATTTTGGGACTAATTCTGCACAAAATGTACATGTGATTGTTTTGTATGGAAAACATTTTCTGTACAAGAAATGATATTTCTATGCAGAAATGTCTCCAGAAAGGAAAAAGCTGGGTTTTTTAAAATCAGAAAATGGTATAATTGGGAAGTTTTATTACTCTCTGTAAATTTTACACATGCATGATTTGCATAGAAAACAGCTCTTTCTGTCCAGTAAATAACATTTCTGCACATAAAATGTTATATTATGTTCTGAAAAAATCTGTTTTCTGTGCAAAACAACCATGTATATATGTTGTGCTAAATGAGTCCCAAATTATTAATAGGTATCTCAAACTGCAATATTTTTTTTAAAAGTTATTCAAAATTAGGGGAAAAATTGTTAAACTTATTTGTTACTTCTTTCCAGAAGAAACTTGGTAAAGGACTGTATCCTGTAGTATGATAGAAAAATAAATGTAAGGCTAACAGGTTATTAATGAATTATATATTGTGCTCACTGTGATTTTCTACCTTCACAGATGTAATTGGATTAATTCATAAATTAAGACGTGTAACTTCCATGCTCCAGATTTGACTACTGTATACCTTATCCCACATTTCTAGATATTTTGAGTGTGGGGGATGGAAATTCTTTTCTCCTACTGGTATGCTGTGTATTGACCAACAGCTACTGCTCGTAATACTGAGAAGTAATGATGTCTCAATGTTGACCATGTTGCTCTAAGTTCAGAGCAAATTAGAGAGCAGTTGTGTCCTGCCTGAAGAAGTACTGATTGGGTTCATTTGAGAAGGATGTGGAACTGCTAAATTCATTGTGGCAAAACATGCCAGAGAAGAATAGATTAGGCAGAAGGATAGAGAAAGAAAAAGGGAAGGCAATATCAAGGGAAGAAAAAGAGCAAACTCATTCAGGCCTTATAATTCATTCTGGGTATGAGATATCCTCAGACCCCTGGTATGGAGGAAACAGCAACATTGTGAAAACAAAGTGATAATAATGTTAGAATCTGAGAAATAGTTTGGACAGTTTCTCTCACTATAATAATGCCGACAGAACAATATGCTGAGGCATCACTCTGCCTGGTTTTTCCTCTATTTACAGAGGAGGCCAAGAAGGTCTGGCACACATAGGCTCCATATCACAATTGTGCAAATGTAAGGAGGACTCCATGCAAAGCAAATCACCCAAGCACCTCATGAGCAAAAAATGAACCATTGCTGAATATGTTTGGTGCAAATGAATCTTCAGCGGTGGGCTATTTTTGCCCCAGCCACACATTTGTGGTTATATAAGAGTTTAGAGTATCTTTTTACTTACAGCATATAGTTGTTGTTGTTAACCTTTATTTATATAGCGCTGTAAATTTACACAGTGCTGTACATAGAATCTTATATTTAGATGGTTCCCTGCCCTTGGGCTTACAGTCTAAAAGAGACAATACAAAGGGAGAAGGGAAGGGTGGTGGGAAGGGGGATGAGGTCCAGTGGTTCTTCTCTCGCTCTGGGGCCTGGACCAAGGCAGATGGATTGGAGGGAGGGCTTAATTGTGGACCTCTTAATTGTGCTGTTGCACCATTATGCCATTTGAAAGTGTGGAGTGTAATCTTAAAACATTGTTCTAGCAAACCTTTTAGAAATTCTATTTTACAACAGAATCTAAGAACTGTGTTATTAGTATTTGTTGTCAGATGATTTCTAATTATGACAACTCTATCATCATGAAAAAAAAATCAAAAATGTGACTCAAAAATAGATTTTGCCCTTACATATTAAAACCCAGAAACCATGTTGGAAATATGGAACTGTAATATCTCTTTGAGACAGAAACCATAATAATCTCTAATTATTGTTTCACATTACAGTACATTACATTATGGCGACAATGGCACTTTATACATCCATTATCATCTTCCCCCTACCTCACATGGTCCTATAAAATACACAAAGATATATAAAGAGAGAGAGAGAGAGAGATTCCATTTCGGAAAAGATGTAGCTGAACATGTGTGTGGTGCATCAAATACAAAATATTTGCTGTGTTAAGTGTTAAGTACCTCTAAGGGTACAATCTTAAAATGGGTGACTTCCTTTGATCAATGTTTGACCAATGTTTTTATTTTATTTTTTTATGCAAGGATTATCTGGTTGTTGAATAGATTATGGTCAAAGGAAGTCACCCAATTTAGGATTGTACCCTTAGAGGCACTTAACACTTAATACAGCAAATATTTTGTATTTGATGGACCACAGCAAACATCCTTCTAGCAAACACTTGAAAGCATCTATCAAAATGCATCCACTGACATTTTTTTCATTCTTTCACCACCCTCCACCTTTCTTATGATTTCCATTTTGATGGCCAAATGTATAGCCTTGAAGGTGGCTGTTTACCTTCCCTGATGTAGGCAGGCACAGACTGCAACAGTAGCATTGGCCAGAGTAATATCCTATTTTTCCCATTTTCAGATTCATTGCATTGTTTACTGCAGACAGACTGCTGCAACCCAATAAGGAAAATCTGTCTTTCCACAGGTCTCCTCCATCATACTCTCAATGCCAATGCTGATAAAAATCTTCCAGTTAGGTGGGAAAAAGGGGGCTAGGCAGGCATAAAAAGACTTAAACAAATAAGATTTTTTTATCAGAGGGTTTGTTAACTGAGGTATGTCTGCATTCCTTTTGAAGTGTCTCCCTTTTGTCAAATGTAGCCAATAACCGGAGTCACAAACCACAATCCCTCCACTAGATTGTAGAACATAATAAAAAGGTCTCAAAGCTATTTTTGCTACATTATGTGAATCTGTATTCTCAGCTCCTTCTTTTCTTGATCACGGTTGTGTTTATGTGCACTAACAGACATTCCTGTTCTTGTGGTTGGAGAAATAGCTTTGAATATGTGAGGCTAAAAGATTTCTGATATAATTTTCACTGTGGAGCAAATAATCCACCTCTGCTCTGGAGGTTCAGGAACAAAGTGTGTTTTATCTTCCAACTTTAACCTGCTCCTGGAAAAAAAGGATTTTTAAGGCATTATTATGTATTCAAAGCAAAATGTACTATTTAAAGAAACAAAACAAAACAAAAACTTTGATGGACCAATGTTAGCCTTAAGTGATCACTTTAAATAGAAGCACTCCAGTTATGTTTAAAGAGGTATAATGTAGCACCAAATTGCTTAATCTTTCCACAGAAATAAAACCCATGATCCTCGTCCATCTCAATTATTTGTGTTTAAGTAATGGCCATAGTGGTTAAAGTTTACTGGGCCCATTTCATCTTTTTACTGCTGATACTTTGCTTCTATCAACTTCAATAGCCAGGAAAGGGATATTTCTGCTTTCATTTGCCTGTAAAGATTATTATATATACTCAGCAGTAAATTTTAATCTTCCTGCTTCTTTTCTACCTTTCCTGGCCACTGAGTCCAAGAGTTATTCTCATATACAAATAGCAAATTGGAATTAACTTGTTTTGCCTTTTTCATTCAGTCATACATTTTTAGTGTGAATGTTACACTGAGCAAATTCCATTGTTGTTGTTGTCGTTGTTTTAAAATTTGCTCAAAAGTCTATTTGGCTTTTCTTTGCTAACGAAGATTCAGGAAGGACTCATCCCACACTTTCTACAAGCACGTTGATTACTAAAAAGGCCAATCTGAGATAAACAAGTCCGGTTGCAAGAGAGCACAGCAAAAAGTCTCCTTGGGTGATGTTTCCAGATTGTGGTTCTTTCTGTGTTGTTGTTTCTGTTCTAGACTTGTTCAATGTGAGTTCTCGAAAGAGGCTGCAGCATTGTGGATAGTGTGTCTCCATGCCTCCCGGTGTGAGGCCAGGGCAGACCATTGTTGGTGATCAATTTAGCCGAGCTTGAGATGCTGTTTCAGGGAGTCCTTGTATCTCTTCTTTGGGGCGCCCCTCTTACGCTGACCTGTGGCAAGTTGACCGTAGAGTACTATTTTGGGGAGGCAGTGGTCCTCCATCCTAGAAACGTAAAGTATTACTGAGCATGATTGCTGACCAATGGGACCTCTTGAAATTATGGACACTACATGCAGAAATGCCAGGCAGCCAGTGTTGTTGTTTTTTTAATCACACTTGAGAACTATTCCTGCACACATTTTCTTGAAAATAAGCCCCCATTACAAAGTGAGGCTTCCTTTTAAGTAAATGTGTATGGAGGTAACATTCTTTGTATCGCAGGTGTGGGCTACACTAACTATTGATAAATTATTGGTGTAGAAAACTGTTATTATTTTATTTTAAAATGTAACCATTGTATTCTGTAGGTTTAAAAATGGCTGACTGAATGCATAGTAAAACATATAAAGCACTGTCAAAATGTTATTACAAAGATACAAATGCCTTATCATGTCTCCTAAAAATACTGCCAAGTGCTATCAGAGTGTTAAGTGAATGGAATTATAGTAGGATTCCATTGATTTTTTTTTATTTTATTTTTTTACAATGGTCACTGTTCATAAATGTAACCTGGTGTAATCTATAATGTATTCTTCACCAATTTTTTCTGTGTAGGTAAGTCAACATAGGACTTTATCAGACCAGGCTTGTAAGGCACCACAAACCTGTTAGTCTAGCAAATGCAAACTTACTGGGTTGGAGACACTCACTATTACACATCTCTTCAAAAAGGCAAGACATATCTTTCTGTCCTAGCCTCTGTCTCTGCATGCCTGCCTCCATAGACCCATCTCCCTGCCCAAATCCCTATCCAGCATGCCTTTTGGTCTGTATTTATTTTTATTTTAGTTCAACTGCATGATCATGACAATCCATCAGGTCAAAAAAGAAAAGAAATTTAAGAAAGAAAAAGAAAAAAGAGCCCACTTGGAGAAAAGCAAGGATGCAGCTGGGCTACAGATGAGCTGTCATGTGATAGAGTATAGCCACAGATGCTCTAATTCCATTTTCTCCCAAGCCTGGTGTGATAAATTCCATAATCAACATCAAAGTCTGAAACTAGAATTTTAAAAATCTGTCCAGTGATGTACCTCAAGGTATGTTGCTATGTCAATTCCTGAGAAAACTTACCAAATTAATGTAGATTTAATACAACAGCATCCATAACTGAACAATGCTAAGGATGATGCTTTGAATCCTGGTGTGTTATCCTACCACTGTTGATTTATAAATAGATTCAGCATGTCATTCTATTAAATTACTTTAAAAGACAGCAATGCACCTGAGAATCTTGCAGAACATAGCCTTCTGCTTTTTATTTATTTTATTTTTTAAAAGGACATTTTACCTTGTGATTCTGGATAAAGAGAGTTGAAATTGATAGGATTAATATAAGTACTTAAAATGTGCTAAATATTTTGGCAGAAGGCACTTCACACAGACCTTACCTTAACAATACTTGCTTCCAGTGACATGTTCACAGTATATTTACTAATAATTTAAAAAAAAAAAAAAACACTTCTTGGCAAGATAGATGGCATCAAAAAAAGTCCATTGCATTTTCCAGTATCTCTAAACTGAGTGATTATTGAAGGTCTGGTGACGAATTAAACTCTCTCGGTGGCCCATTCCTGTCCATTTTAGCTCGTTCACTCCTAGTATTGCTATGTTTATGTGTTCCATTTTTTTCTTTATTTACTGTTTCCAGCTTTCCCAGGTGCAAGCTTCTCACAATCCAAGTTCCTTTGTTCCCTCTCTGGTGTGCTTTCACTCTTTGCCCTTTCTATTTCTCTGTTTGTGTGCTAGGTTTACCTTTATTTCATTTGAGATGTCACATTTCAGGGCTTTCTTGGTGAAATGGTCTTAAGGAGCTTCAACTATGTCTCCTTTTGCACAGGGCTAACTTGTGTTAGCTATGGTGTCATTGCTCTTCTCTCTCTGAGATCTTTCTCAGTGACATTCACCACTACTGCTGCTGCCTAGTAGCTGTTTACCCTGTACCACTTTTCCCTTCTTGCTCATTTCCCTCTCACCCTCTCAGACTGAGTTGTTTCTCCTCCCTGACCTCCCAATTCTTCATCTCCTTATTTTCCCCATTCCTGCAATTGTTTCTGCTTTGCCCTCCAAATAAATTTGCAACCTCCAAAATCAAACAAATTACATACATAAAGTCTCAGTTGTCTATGGGTGCTTCCACACTGCATAATTATTGCAGATTGACCCCACTATCATTGCCATGGAATGTATGGAATGCTGGGATTTATAGTTTTGATGAAGGATTTAGAATTTCTTCTAGATATCTCTAGTGCTGGAGTTCAGGGGAGTGAAATAGAGATATATGTGTTCCTCACCAATCTACAGATCCACAACATGAAGTCTAAATGGATCTGTATTCATATAAGCTTCTGAACATAAATATGGGGGTGATCTTTTCAAACCAGGTATCATCATCCTTTGACATTCAAATATATTGCTTTTGTTTATGTAACAGCAAGAATGTTTTTTAAACAACATGTCAGAATTACAATAGACATCTAAAAATGATTCCCTGTCATCCATCAGGTAAATATGAATTATACATTTGGTTATGATTGGAACATAATGCAGTTTTTTGAATTGGGTTTGATAACTGCCTGAAGAAGCATAAATGAGTTATTTGAAAGAGAGAAAGAAAAAGGCAACACAAGAATATATTTTGAACAATCACTTGAGAAGAAATTTAATTGGCAACAAGCTTTTCCAAAACAAAAATGCTCCTAAGATAAACCTTTAGCGGTACCATGTACCATAGGATTCTCAACTATATTCAACATTGAAATAAAAACAGAAATTAGTGGAAAGAATGTTTAAATATGGAACTACATTGTACTATTTGCCAGCTGCAGCTGTTACACCAGCTACACCCCTTCCTAGAAATGGTGGGCATAAATATGGTAATCCACATGCTGGTAACCTCAAAGATTGGACTTCTACAATGTGCTGTATATTGGGCTGCTTCTGTATCAAGTTTAGAAACTTCAGTTAGTTCAAAGCATGGCAGCCAGTTTGTTTATTGATCAATCAAGGAGTGACCACACTACAACAATTTTAAAATCACTCCTCTGGCAGCTAATTAGTTTCTGGACAATGTACAATATGTTGGTTATTTCCTTTAAAGCCCTACATGATTTGGGTCCAGGTTACCTACAGAATTGCCTTCTCACATAATCAGCTCCATACACTCAGGCCCTCTTGTAAACATCTACTTCGGTCAGCCCAAACTAAGATGACTGTTATCAAGAGGACATTTTCTTCAGTAGCTCCCAGAGTATTGAATCACCTGCCAGAAAAGTTTTGACAGCTTGAGATGCTGACTGGATTCAAATCAGCAGTAAAGATCAATCTCTTCCAGCAGTCTGTCCAGATTATTTTTAAATTATGGATGTTATGTGTTGGGTTTTGTTGTTGTTGTTCATTGCCTCAATCCACAGGGGAAAGCAAACAAGAAATAATAACAACAACTATAGACTATGTTTGCTTTTGTGTTCCTTGAATTAGTTTGCACAATAAAAGTTTCCAAATCTCAGGAACTGTCCACTGTCCCCTTAGGCTCATGGAAAAATCCCAGGGGAAAGCGTGTATAGCAAATAAAAATGGTTTTTAAATTGTATGCTGCTGGCTCCTTCAAGCTGCTTTGAACTGGCTGATGCAGAATTGTTCAGGGATATGCCTGGTCATGTCCTCCCCTCCTTCTCAGTGTTTCAGTACTGTATCAGAACTCACACAAGGGAGTGGTCAACAGGAAAAAATGGAACTGACTCTGTGTTTGTTGCCACTTAATTGAATTACCATTACCATGCTATAAATTCAATGCTTGGGGTCAACCTTCACCCCCAAGAACAACTTGAATGGGACCAACAAAGGACTAGAAAACTGTTTCCTGTACTACTCTAATATGTGTGTGTGTGTGTGCGCGCATGTGCAAGACACATGTAGTTGTGCATATATGACTCACAGGATTTCATTGCAGTGGAAGCGTTTCTGCCCCAAGAAAGACATGAAGCAGATTGGCATTGAAAAGGCCACAACTTTATTAACAGCAATACAAGGTAGGGTTGGCCCACAAGCATGAGGTCTGGATCTGCACATCACCAGCACCGAGGATGACTGATGTGAGGTTGCTTGTACACCAAGCATCAGGATGACTTTGAGGCAACACAACACCCTTGCACAATTACACAATTATGCAGCTACCAGAGGAAGGCCTCTCGTCACCAGGATATACTCCATGTCACCCATGGTTGGTCACATCACACCTGATGTTTCCCGGGTCCAAAAGACTCCCGATCCAGTGCTACTGAGCTCTGGAAACCAGTCCACCAGATCCAGTACCTGTGCTGCCACCCCAACAAGTTGTGACAAGCAACACCAATCCCAGTGAGGGAGGGTGGGGAACCGAGCAAGCAGCAAAGGCACAGCACTCATTGCACACTATCCTTAAATAGGCCTCCAACCATGGAGCCTTCCAAAAGTCCCTCCTCCCAGAGCCCCCCAGCCAATGGGAGGAGGAGGCGGGAAACGCCGTCCAATCCCCACGGTACCTGCCCAAGCAGCCCGGGGAGCCCAGGAGTTGGGCAAGGACGCACGGGGAGTGAACTTGCCACAACTCTTCCTGCAGGCAGGAAGAATCAGCAGGCTTCCCCTAGTGGGAAGAGCACCAGTGCCAAACAGCCAACTTGGGGCTCCAAGCCTCATGGAAACTACGCCTGCCCACACAAGGCAGGAGGTGCCATTTCTTTCTTTGAATGGTATGCTTTAAGCAACTATGGCTGATACTTGTTATTTTGCTTTATGATATTACCAGGGCATCATCTCTGACATTACTAGGGGCTGCAACATTGGGACCTGCCCATGATGTCAACAGGGACTAGCCTATTGCCTTGGGTTTTGCCCCTGAAACCTCAGGACCCAGGGTAGTCCTGATCTAGCAGCACTAGTTAAAGGCATCCCAGACAAGGGCTGAAAGGGTGATTTCACAAGGGGACATCCCCAGGAATGTGAATAAACATGCTCTCTTACGCATGAAGCACTATTACACAGAGTTTGTCAATCAAATCAATATCATCATCATCATTACCACCACCACCACCACAGCCTAAATCTAGTGTTAGTTCTAAACAGAGTAGATCCATTGAATCAATGGGATTTACCTGTGTTCACTCATCATTCTGCAATGGATTTGATGGGTGTACTTTAGTTGAGGAAGAGAACGTGTGTGGTGTAATAACTATCTCACATCCCTAAATTTCCAAGGATTCACTGTGATTTCAACCGCAGTCCGATGGGTAGATACTTTGATTGGCTTTGGAACTCCAATGGTAGATTCCCACTAATGAACTCTTGCCTTCTCCAGAGATCTTGACCTCAAAAAACTACCTTTTTTTGTTTGTTTGTTTTCTCTTCAAGATTTTCATTTTGGATTGGCTCATCATAGGGTTTTCAAGCTAAAGGCAATATTTATAAGAGTTAGCTAAAATGCATCCAATCTGGTAGTGGTTGGGCATATTAAGCCTGGCTTCTAAGCAAAAGTCAGTCTGACTTGGGAGTCCCTAACATCAGCATAGCTTTTTTCTTTACAGGAGCATGTATACAGCCATGATGGAAAGGTAGTGCCAAACAAAACAAAGAATGACCACAGATGATTTACAAACTTTAAAGTGTACAATAATGACATAGAAATAGTTAAAGATTTTCTATACTTTTGCTCAGCCATTCATCAAAATGGAGACTGAAGTCAAGAAAACAAAAGAAGACTAAGACTTGGAAGGGCAGTTAGGAAAGAACTAGATCGGATTCTCATGTGTAATGATGTATCACTACACACCAATGTCATAATCATCCATGCAATAGTTTTTCCAGTTTCTATATATGTGTGTGTGAAAGCAGCTGTGTTAAGAAATTTAACAGGAAAAAAAAATCATTTGAAATGTGAGGCTTGAGGAGAGTTCTACAGATAATGTGGAATACTGATCCAATCTCTTCCTATTTTCTAAGGACTTCATTAAAATATACTGCTACCTAGACTAGAGTTTCTTAGCTTCTTCTGATGTAATCCTATATGTTTCAATAAATATGCTGGGTTCTGGTCACCTCTTCCATTCTCTTAGCAGCCAGTCTTCAGCAGCAAAAATACTGTGGTTGCAATGAGGAGGAGTGTTTCTGGTAAATCTAAAGGAAACCAATGGGTTCATTTCCTCAGAAGCAGTGAATCCACTCTCTGTTTCACAGCTGTTTCTCCTTCAGCTTCTCCAGATTGTATGAGAACTCTCCCAATGCTGCTTCTCTGATAGGAGTAAAGTCTCCTACATGAATGGTTCCTTCACAACTTGGACCAAATTACAATGAATTTACCACTTCTGCAGCAATAGATTTACTGGTTAATCTCCATCTCATCCACATCATTGGTATTCTGCAGGAGCTTATTCAGTTGCAGCCAACAACCTCCAAAGATCCACATATTGTTTTGTATTCCAGAGAGTCTTAGATTGTTTCCTTGTTGTTCTAAGTAAATTGTTTCTTTGCAAAGTTTTGAAATAATGAAAATTGCGAAGTCTATCCATTTCACATTGTTTGAACCTCAAGTTATTTCTACTGAAGCTATGAAGAAATGTGTGAATGTTTAAAAATATTTTAAAGACAAACTGAAAGGAAATCCAGTAAACACAAGATCATGTTTTACCTGCTGGTATACAGGTGTTAAAAATGAGGATCCTCCAGAATAAAGAGATGACAATTCCGCACAAGGATTTCAAGGTACTCAGACACTTGAGCTTGGATGGATAAATCCCAGTTTCACTCCCATTAAAGAAAAGAAAATACATAGTCCTGGGCCACACATTAGTAGAGTCTGTTTTGCTTATTTTTACTAAAGCTCACTTCAAGAACCTTAGAATAAAATTCAGATAAAAGAATAATGTTCTCATTAAGACATTAGCATTCCTCACTTTAAAAAGGCATCCTATTTAAAATCAGAAAAGAATAAATAGTGTGTATACTATTAAAACTTACTTTTTCATCTTTGCAATCTTTAATTGTAAAATGTTCAGTTCCTGACATCTTGAATTACAGGTGAGAAAACCCTGTCTTTGACGCTGAAGATTTTCACACTTACCTGAATCACTGGTAAATCTTTCCCCAAATGTCCTCCATAGGTGGCTGAAAGAGCAAAAAAGCTTGTGTGTGTGAAGCCTGGAAGTGCTCCTTAATCATCATGGAAACAGATCTGGCTGCAGCATTTGTTAAATGTTCAAAGAAAAGCAGGGAAGGAGGCAGATTTCCTAAGTTTGTATTAATAGGAATCTGCCTCCTTCCCTGCTTTTCTTTGAACATTTAACAAATGCTGCAGCCAGATCCGTTTCCATGATGATTAAGAAGCACTTCCAGGCTTCACAAACAGAGGCTTTTTTGCTCTTTCGGCACTTTTGGAGGACATTTGGAGAATGATTTACCAGTGATTCAGGTAAGTGTGAAAATCTTCACTCTAGAAGAGCAGCCAACATAGGCAACAGCTGGAATTAATGGTACGATTCAGTACCAGGTAACTTCCTATGTTGTTTGTCATAGATGGTGTTGGCACTGAATTCACACAACTTGATTAAGGTACACCCTTCTCTAAGTAGTACATAGTCTTTATTGGGGTGCATATACTGGAAAAGTTTTATGATTGCTTTTAATAACTCAATTATTTGCAGGAGCACAGACTGAGTAGTCCTTAAAGGGACTCAGGAGCAAAACATGAGACAGTAATAAATAAAAATATTATACTGCATTACTGCAGTGAATTTCTCATTAGTGTCCATTGGCCTTTCTAAAGAAACCTATGGAGAGGACTGTGTCACCACTTTGTGTATGACAGCATGGTTCCGAACTGCCATAATTCTCCTCTCTTACTTATTTTCAAGGAATAGCAAATAGATAATTTATACCAATTGACAGCTTGTCACAGCAAATATTAAGTGACCCCCCATCTAATTAATGCAGTTAAAATACTTTAAAGAAAAGAAAAGAAAAACAACCTTCGACCCCTTAATTTAAAGCATTTTGATTGCACAATTGAAATGATTGCACTTTAAAATCATAATACTGAGCACACTTCTCATGAGAGACTCTAACATTAAAATGGAACAGCAGCTTTCTGTGAGTCATTAACCAAGATAACTTTTGAAAACAAATTATGGCTGTATTAGAACACTGGAGATGTTCACTAATTAATTTTAGGAAAGCTCTGTTAATATGAATCATGAATGATCAGAGTTCCTGACTGCTGTGAACTTAACTCTACTGCCTACTCTTTTTCTCCCCTAATGGGAGGGGGAATCATCATTGTTTATTTTAAGAAAATGTTAATTGAAGGATAAACTACAAAAAAGTTCCTCAGTTTAGTTTGCTTCATAAGTGTATTGCATAGTTTTATTTAATTATTCCTTCTGTCCCTCTCTCTGTATTTGTATGCACACACTTTAGATTGTATAACTTTGGCAGGACCCACTGATTTCACTTGTTGTATCTGTAAAGTCCCATAGAAATTGATGATGCTATGTAAATGAAGAAGAAGTAGAAGTCCCAAGCAGAATTGAATCATAGCAATCAATAACTCAATGTTGTTGTTGAGTGTGCCTTCAAGTCATTTCCAACTTATAACAACCCTCAGCCAAACCTGTAATGGGATTTTCTTGAAAAGTTTCTTCAGAGGTGGTTTGCCATTGCCATCCTCTGATGCTGAGAGAGTGTGACTTGCTCAAGGTCACCCAGTGGGTTTACATGGCTGAGCAGGGATTCAAACTCTGATTTCTAGAGCCATGGTCCAACAATGAAACCACCACACCATTCTTGTTCTCAATATTGGTTCTGTTTAAAAACTCTGTGTTGTATGGGTGCAAGTCTTTGCTACAAGTAATTTTTTTTAAGTCTTTAAAACTCTGCATTTTTATTTTGTGCAAACATCTTTTTCTGTGTAGAAAATCACACATCTTTGCAGAAATATTGTCTGCACCTCAAAAGATGGATTACTTCTAATCTTTTATATCTTGATTCTCTGTATAAACTAATCTGGACAATACCTTACAACTGAAATATTAAAAGACAAATACAGTGTTTGTGTGTTTTCAATCAATGCAGCAAATAAAAAAATTCAAGGAACAGTAGAAAAGCAAAGGGGGAAAACAGGTAAACTCACAGCCTGTGTAGACCAGCCATTAAAGTCAGCCTGGGAGCAGAGTCAGGGTGTGGCATACACAGGCTGCATGCACCTACTCCGCCACCATGGCAGCATAATGTTGCATGCCACACCACACAGCTTGTGGCATCACGGCATTCCTCTTGCACTGCATTTAGATGACACAACACCAAAAGAACATGGTAAAGCCACAGTGCAATGACTATGGTGCCCTTTGCAGGGCACAAAAAGGAGCCACTTTTTGCAACTCCTTTTTGCTCCACAGAAAGGCCAGATCAGGGCCATGGTGTGCAGTTGCCATGGCCCTGATCTGTCTCTAAAAGGGGTGGTTGTAGGCTGCCATTTAGGGGCAGTCTGCACTGTCAGGGTTTGAGGCCTGAGTTTAAAATGTCCAGATGTGCACAAAAGCAAAATGGGAACTATGAGTAATCTACAGCTTGCTAGCCAGGAATTGGATACAGTTGAGGCTTAAACTGCTGGCAATGTTCAAGGTCAGTATGTGCCTCCGAGCACGTAGTGCCTAATGTCAACATGATGTGTCTTCATGACTGAGGGGACAATAATGCAGGTGGCACAGGAAAGAGTCACCAGAAAAGGCTGGATATTGTGGCCACATGGCACAAATCTATAAATAGCCTACACACCATGGAGTGGGTGGTTGGGTAGTTGATTGGAGAAGTTTGTCAGACGTGTGAGTAGTAGATCTGTATTTTTGTAAATATAGCAACTGAAGAATAAACAAGCCTCTTTAGAGATAGATTTGGCTCCAGTCTGTTTCATCAACAACTGGGAGGAAGGTTTCCTGAAGTAGCCAAACAGCTCCAAGTTTGCTGGTATTTCCCTCAGCAATGGAGAAAGCTTCCAAACTTGTCTGTGCACATTATCTGCATTGACATGCACAGCCCTAAGTCCCCACAGGACTGACAAAATTAAGTATGTTTTTGGATACAATCAGAGAACTTCTGGCAATGGCAGTAAAAACATTTTTTCTGGTACAGACCACAGTTTAAAAATTACTTTATTACTTTAGAGAAGTAACTAGAGTTCCAAGCCCTATTTAGTTTCCATTATAGTTTCATTTTTTAACAAAAGTAACACTATTTCATTTCATTTCATTTATTGCCTCTTTCCCCCCTTTTCAAGTGTAGCTAATAAAAGCTCATCCCGCATTCTCCTCTTTGGTTAGTTTCCTATCATAAATCCTGATTTTTCATTCCCAGTAGGTAGGTATTGGGGCATGCTGGGAATTAGCATCAACCATTGATAGGATATCATTATCTCTTATGGCATGCTAAATTAGGATATGAATTTTAAATTTGTTTAAATTTTAAACAAATGCTTATTTATTTATTTATTTCTGTCCTCAATATGGGTCCAAGGCAGCTTACAGTACAAGATTAAAACATATTACAGTCAAAACAATAAATGATACAGATGTTAAATAAAGTTGACCATAATGTAGTAGTTAAAAATGCATATGGAATATACAATAAAGTCTACCACACCACACTAATAGGTCCTCTGCTACATTCACTTAAACATCAAAGGCCAGATTGATTAAATAAAAAGGTCTTTGCTTACTGGCAAAAGGAGATCACATAGGGTGACAATATTGCCTCCAGTGAGTGACCGTTCAACAGACTAGAAGCAACCCCACTGAGAAGGACTTCTCCTAATGCCCTCACCTATGCTACCTATCATGGTAGGAAGAAAGTCCACCCCAAAGAATGTAATGTCCCAGTGTAAACTAGGAGCTGATGAGACCTGGCATAGATAGTCATTCTGTTTGATCTCCCAGTAATTTTACAGAAAGTATCAGAAGCTCAATGCATTTTTTTTTGGGGGGGGGGGATTCTTTTTAAAAAGAAAGTACTGTGAAAGTAGATTAAGTGCTGCAATGTGATACAGTGATATGCTTTGTTGTTGTTGTTGTTGTTGTTGTTGTTGTTGTTTTGCTGAATTACCTGTGTATGTTGATCTTTACAGCATGGAGTTGAATTATTTTGCAAAGCCTCACCATCCATCTACAGGTTATTGATGTGCCACCAGGGAATAATGAGATCAGACAAGGAAGATGGGTTAATCAAGGGCCACTTTATTGACCTATTTATTTACATTTGTAAATCTTGGAAGATAATATAGAGGAAAGACCTGGTGCTAGATCAGCTGGGGCCAGGTGTCACCTCTGACTGCCTCCCCAGCCTTCCCTTGGTTGAATCACCTGCCCCCATAGTGAAGTGGTTCCAGAGCTCTATCAACACCACAAGGAGGTGCCCCAGTGTATGCCAATCTCTTCCATTCTCCCCACTACCTGTTGTCCTATTTATGACTTCCACCCTTACCCAATCATGACAATAATTCCCCAGGCTGCAGTCTGGAGTAGGCAAAAACAAACAAACAAACAAACAAAAAAACCCTTGGGAAAGAGGGGAGAAAATTCTTACTCGGCCTCGAAGTGACCATTGACGGTCACACTGCACCAAGGATAGGAGCATGGGGCACACGTGGGGTTGCGTTGCCTTAAGTTGTCTTTGACCCCATCCCCCATGCGGCATCATGGAGCTTATGCTCTGCCTGCTGACTTCCTGGCCTCATCCCATTGGGCCCATCAAATGCTGGGTTCCTCCCTGCCATCACTGTGATCTGCAGTTCCCAGGTACCCTCACGTCACAATTCTGATCACCTACTGGTGTTTGGATACTAAGGAATATCCTTTAGTATATATCTCCCTTAGAAAGCAAATCGGGCCATTCCTTAAAAAAAAATCTATGATTTAGATTTCTTTTCAGATTTGAAGTAAACAGACCTCTAACACAGGAGGTTGCCTTACAATTTATTCGTGGTAGACTATCTGACAAGTAGTATGATTGGCAGCAGCTCTTGGGCAGAAGCCTTTCCCATCATGTAGCACATAATCCCTTCAACTGGAGAGTCCAAGGATTGAATATAGGACCTTGCAAATACAATTTGTCTATGTAATGAATGAGGTAGCAATACCTCCTATACTTGAGTTAAGAGACAACCATCACAATTAGCTGCAGTTTTTAGCTTTATCCTCAATATCAGAAGAAGGATTATTACGTATCATGGGCCACATATAGACTTTTGGGATTGTGTGCACCTTGTGTGCATCTTTTTGCTTCCTCTCGAGCCTCACTAATCACTCTAAGTAGTCAAGTCCCTTAAAAAACTTTAAAAACACATATTATTTTTAATCAAAAAGTATTCTGAAGGATTGTCTTTGTATCCACTCCTACATCCAAACAGCCAAACATTGCCCCCTAAACTGAACAGATGTGACTTTAGTGTCACCAAGGTTTCCAGGAGATGGTACAGCCTATGCTGAGACTAAAGGAACAAAAATAGTATCCTGACTTACTGTGCATAGTCACTCTGGGGTAGTCATTGGTCTACTTCCCTTCTAAAGCTGTCAAAGGCCATGTCCATATGGGCCAAATAATAATCCTCCCCCTGCCGACATGCTCCCAGTGAGCAGGCCAGATGATGTAGAGTACAGTCCTTGGTTCTGGTATGAACTGTCTGGAAGATGTTTGGCCAGTTCAATGTTGAACTCATGTTATACCTCCCTTTAAATGGCTTAAATAAACTTACCTTTTGCTCGGGGTCTTCCCAGAAGGTCTGGAACCCTCCAGAGCCATGTCTGACAGCTCTTTTCAATGTGTGCCACTGTGCCACCCAGCAGCAATGCTGCTGGCATGAGATCAGATTGAGGTTCCCAGTTATGTGATTAACAATGAGCACCTTGTTTTGACCTCAGAGCAAGTGACTTACTGAAGCTGCAGTGCTGCCAAATGGCAAAGCAGGACACATGTGTGAACAACTGCCCAGCATCACAAGGAAGAGTCCAAGGTAATGGGGCAGTATCAGGGCAGCTTCAGAGTCAGAATATTCTGGGCTGCTCCCAAATTATTATGGCCTATGTAGACACCATGCAAATTAGTGTCCATCAATGGAACTTGTTATAGTGAATTCCTGCTGGATAGACACTATGTGCAGAAGTTCTTTCTTTATCCTCTCTTGAGCCTTACATATTTTCAAGGAATGCCCCTTGTTCTAGTATTACATTTGAGGAAGAAGTTTTCACTATCAGCCTTTTATTTTTAATTCTAACAGGTTAGCTCAGGGACCTTGGGCCAAATATATCAAATATAGTGACCCAAATATAGGGTTGGTTTTTTTAAAAAAAAAAAAAATTGCATTTTCCAAATCTAAATTAAGGCACAAAGCTATGGTTCAGACAGATGCAAATATCCATCTCCAAACCCTTTTGTGTACATTATTTGCTCTGTCAATAAATAAAATTGTTTTCTTCCTTCATCATCTCAATGTGTCCTGTCTAGTGCATGGCTTCTTTGACAACTGAAGCATTAAGTAACATCTAATTATGCACAGTGAACAATGGCCTAAATGTGGAGAGAGATGTCATATAATTCTGCTTGCTATGTAGATATCTCCCTCAGTAGTGGCATTTTCTTTTGAAACCTATTTTCTTTTGAAACTGTTTTTCTTGGAGTATTTATGAAAAGCAAGAACTCTCCAATTGTTTCCCCTCTCCTTTTCTACTTCCCTCTACCAGCACATTCTCCTTTAGAAGTACATAACTGCTAAAATGCTGAATACTTTCCACTATGTACCCCATTCCTACTTGCTGCTTATAAAGATATTTTTATTTATTATTGACTTTCCATTTAATATTAATTTGGAGCACAAAGTGCTGATCAAAATCATATCAAGACTTGCCTGTTGCTTTCCCACTGCAGTTATCATGTTGCTATAGTAACAGCAAGCAGTGGGTTTTCACATATTGGGAAAAATTTGATAAATGTTACATTTGGCAGCGTGTTGTGAATATATCGCAGTTGTGTTTTGTTTTTGTTTTTGACAATGGGTAAATTGTTCTGTATGTCCTCATGCTTCCAATCTATTTTACAATCTACCCACATAATTACCAGGAAAAAAAAATGCTTTAAGATCCACTGGGAAGGCTTTACTCAGTTAAAAATATTTACCAGTCAGTACTGGACTGAGTAAATATTTTTAATTTTTAGTAGTTGCCACCATCCTCTGAAACTTAATTCCCAGAGTTACTTGCCAGATAACTTGTGCTTCACGTGGTTCTTGCTTCTGTCAGATGCTACATTTGCATCTTACATGCCATGCATGTAGGGGCAGGCTGAGTTATGGTGATAGGATATTGTTATTGTTGTGTGCCTTCAAGTCATTTCTGACTTACAGGCCCGATCTAGACAGGCATTTTAAGGCGCGATTAGGGCTAAAAAGCCCTCCTTTAGGGTTCGGGAGGGTGCAGTGTCTACACCCTACTGAGCCCTAAAGTGTATGGGTGCTGCCATTTTTAAATGGTGGCTTCCATACGGAAGTGCTATGATAGCATCATCACGTGTGCAGCATTTAGAAACACTGTGCACGTTGTGATGCTTTTGCACCGCGGGAGGGTGCCAAGTGTGCCCTTTCCATGGCACAAAAAGGAGCTTCCGGGTCTTTAATTAGCCTTTAAATGGCTGCGGCAAAGACCCAGGGAGAAAGGGGCCGTGGCAGTGCAGGGGAGCGGGGTGCAGCGGGCGCCCAGGGCACCTGCTGCACCTTGCTTTGAGGCTGCAGGGAAACAGCAGTTTGCCGCTTCCCCACGGCCTCTAGAAGTGGTGGGATGGGGCCGCGGAGGCTGCCGCTGTGGCAGCCTTGGCCCCATCTTGCTGCTAAAAGGGGTGAGTACAGACCGCCCCTTTTGGGCAGTGTGGAAAGCCCCATGGTGTCTCTAAGACACATCAATCATGGGGTTTTCTTGGCAAGATTTGTTCAGAGGAGGTTTGGGGATATGCAGCATAACAGTTACTATAAGATGATGGTTATTACACAGATGGTATAATAAAATAGAGGAGGCAGGCACGGACAAAAAAATAAAAAAAATAAAACCCTAAGGTCATTTGACTGGGAAGAAACTGGAGAAAAAAACAAGAACGAGGGACAGTATGGGAAAGGAAAGAATAGGAGCTGTTTGGAGCGTGTAATGAAGGAAATACCACCCACCCAATATTTTGAAATTATGTGTATTTTAATTAGGCAACATTAAAGCTTGCTGTTTAGTTCTGAAAATGAACATCTCTCATGTGGACCTACAGTTACTAAATAAAGGTATGCTGAATTTTAACTACAGAAGCTTGAATTTATGAATTTGGTTAACTGCTAGATTTGATAGCTGCCAAAGCGGGACCACTTTGGTTGAAGACTGAAGGAATATGACCCCACTCCCAAGCAGTGAAGCCACTTATCAGGGAGGAGATGAATTTGCTAGAAATGAGAAAGAGGTCACGGTGGAGGAAAAGAATACTTAGATGCCCTGGCACATGTTCCAGGTGTTGATTACAAGAAATGTGTCATTTCTGTCTCAGAATCTCCCTGTTTGTTGTTGCATGGTCCATCCATGCTTCCTCCAAGCATGCAGAACTCTACTGCACTTTGTAGCAGGACTCAAAAATTTTTCCAGGTTTTTTTTAAGCTGCTCTGCACTTCTGCAATAGGGACTTGGGCAATTGGCAACAGATACAATCTATTAAACAGATGGAACATTGAGGATTTTCATACCTGGCTGAAAGGGATTTTCATACCTGGCTGAAAGCCCTGTTTCAATAGCTGAAGGGATGTCATGTTGAGGAGGGAGCAAGCTTTTTTTGTGCTGCTCTGGAGAACAGGACCCAGAACAATGGACGCAAGCTTCAGGAAAAGAGATTCCACCTCAACATTAGGAGGAACTTCTTGACAGTAAGGGCTGCTGGACAGTGGAACACACTCCCTCGGAGTGTAGTGGATTCTCCTTCCTTAAAAGTCTTTAAACAGACACTGGATAGCCATTTGTTGGGAAAGCTTTGATTGTGATTTCTTGCATGGCAGGTGATAGGACTGGATGGCCCTTGTGGTCTCTTCCAGCTCTATGATTCTATTATTCTAGATATTTTGCCAGTTCCAGTGAGCAATATATGCATTCTGTTCATAAATAAAACTACATTCTTACACATAGCCATTAAACTTATTTAAGTCAAAGTATGCAAATTCTGTCCTGGACTCCCCTTAAAACAAAACAGTCTCTCACATTCTGGGGAAAAATATGACACTCTAGATATAAGTGAATTCCAGTTCCCATCCTAGACAATAGTGTGTGGAATGGATGAGAAGATCATTAACATCCAGAGAACTACAGATTGGCTAGTCTTTTTCTACCAAGAACTGTGTTTCACCTACATGATTCTTCTCTAACTCATAACTGCCAGCAACCTCCATGCTGTTTTTGACCCATATCTATCATATGTGACTATATTTTATCCTTGACCTGTGAGATATTTTGCACTATCCACAAGTTCAGTAAAAAATTGACTCCCTTACTTCTTTACTCCTGTTTTTCCCCCTTATGTAACATCCTCTGATTCTCTTTTTGCTCTGGACAACCTGGAGATAGGCTGTTGCTGCTACCACTTGTCATTGTCATCTTTGGCCATTTCTAGTGCCAGTATTGGGTCTATGTTCCACATGGACCCCTAAAATTGTGGCAAACCCACTACCACAGATATATATATATATATATGACCACAGATATATATATATATATATATATATATATATATATATATACACACACACACACACACACACATATATATATCAGGCAGGTCTATCCAGATGATTTTTAAAACTAAATTTTAAATGATGAATAATTTGAATATGTATGTGCCTTGTTTGTTCTTTTAAACTGATGGATCTTGTATTTTAACTGAAACATATTTGTTGGTCTGTTTTTGTTTCCCACCTCAATGGAGAGAGGTGGGTCAGGAATAATAATAATAATAATAATAATAATAATAATAATACACTCACATACACGTGCATACAGTGGATATGCTCATTGTTGTGTCAGTGCAGCCATGTGTACACATTTCTGTTTGTTAATATGTGGTCTGGTGAGTCATAAGTGCTCCAACCTGTGCATAACTATCCCATTGATATGGCAAGCCCACTGCATGTGTGTGTATGTGTGTAATTAGCCATCCAGTATGACTAATGTGATTCTTTCAGTCTTAAAGAACAGAAATAGTCAACATTTCAATCTGTGCTCCAACACAGATTAGACTGAAACATTTTCCTAACCTGAGGGAAATTATCTGGAAACTTTAGAACTATTGTATCTGAAAAAATGACACACACCAACAGATTCTTAACTGTAATGACACAATAATCTTTCATGAAGTTATTACTTTAATTAACTTTTTAATGGACTTTTAATAAAAAGACAATTTGCAATTAAGATATATACTTAGCAGACTGAATTGTTCTGGTATGAATTCATTATATAATGTCTTTTCTAATCAATGTATGTGGTTTTGAAATTCCAAGCACAGCTTTGAGCATTGGCTTAAATAATAGTAATGCTGATATTATCTTCTATTGAGAAATGATTTTTGGCAATCCAATGAAATATGAGTAGTGAACTCAGATGTATGTATTTAAAAGTGAGCCAACATCTCTCTTTCCGTATAAGTAGATTGGGTTGAACAATTGTGGCACTCCACAGGTTTTGGCTGTAATTCCCATCATCCCAAACAACATAGCCAATGGGGAGGAACTCTGGGAATCTGTGGGGCTTTCTAGATTGGCAAAAAGAAGTGTGTTCATGGCTGCATGAAACTCTAGCCTTTAGATGAGAAAAAGGGAAAGTGTGCCATAAAAATGCTTTTTTTGCATTTTAGGGGAGAAGAAGCACCTTTAAAAAGGTGCTGGTTTTCCCAGCTTCTTTTTAAAAAACTGCGGAACAGCACAGCTCCATCTAAAGGTTGTGGTCAAGAAAAAGGCAACTTCATGTCACACTTTCCTGCCAATCTAGAAAGCCCCTGTGGTTCAAAAATATTAAGAGGGTACATATCTCTAATTCAGATTGTGGCTCCATTGCCATCTATTTCCACAGCTTTCACCTTCATTGGTTTTTCTATTTACATGCATATTCCAGTATACATCTGCTACAAAACTGAGTGGACTTTAGTTCAATGGGGATTAGACAAATTTGAGGAGGATAGATCCATCAAAAGCTATGAATCATGATGACTAAATGACACCTCTATGTACTGATATTATCTCTTTTTATGATTTTTGATCATATAATTTTAATAGTATGAAACATACAAGGCAGAACTACATGCATACAACTACAAACTTAAAACTAAGTGCTTCACACTACATACTAACCAACTACAAAAAATAAAAATAGCAAAATAGAATAACATAGCTATATCATTGTGAATAACAAACATAGAAATATGTATAATTCCTTTGATGCTGCTTTTAGATGAACTAGGAATCTTGGCATTGGGACTGAATTGGCTAAGTGTGATGTTAAGTCAGCATTTATTTTGTTTCTAGTTCACCCTTTAGATTTTGAATTGTTAGGCTTCAAGTTAGATGGCCAGATTTACATGGATTGGGCACTTCTGATGGGGTGCTGAGTCTCCTGTGCAGCCTTTGAGATGTTTAGCACCTTTTTTCAATGGGCTGATCAGGACAGGACTGGTCTTAGAGGGGTTGTCCACTACTTGGATGATTTCTTGTTCATAGGGTCATATGGTTCTGGGGTTTGTTCATTCTTACTCAGGGAATTTCAACCTCTAGTTGATGTGTTAGGTGTTTCATTAGCTCCTGAAAAAACTGAGGGACCTAACACTAGATGACAGTTTTTGGGGGATATCCATTGATACTGTCAATCAGTGTTTAAACACCCTGATGATAAGGTAGTCAGGTTACAAGAAAAGGTACATGAATTCCTTTGTTGGCATAAGGCTACAATCCATGAATTTCAGGAGCTTATTGGCCATTTGAACTTTGCATGTAGGGTGGTTGCCCCTGGGCAAGCATTTGTGAAGCACTTTTGTGATGCCATATGCAGTGTCGTTAACTCTCACCATAGGATCTATGTTACATCTTCTATAAAGGATGACATCTTAGTTTGGTCTCAGTTTCTTGCTGATTTTAATGGGATTTCTTTTTGGTGCAAGAAGGTCAAGCTTCACGGTGCCCTGCAGGTATCATCTGATGCAGCAGACTATGTAGGTTTTGGTGTATACTTCAATGGCCATTGGTGTGCCCAATCTTGGTCGCAAGAATGGGTTCAGGTGGGAAGAACTTTTGACCTAACTTTTCTGGAGTTTTTTCCCATTTTGGTGGCAGTTCTCATATGGGCTAGAGAGTTTGCAAATTCTTCAGTATGTTTCTGGTGTGTCAAAATGTCAGTGGCACATTTTCTTAACTCCTTTGACATCCAAAACACTGAGGGTCATGCACTTGGTCTGAGCATTTATGTTACAATGTTTATGCTTTAATATTTTGTTTATAGCTTTGCATTTTGGGGGTATTGATAGTTCCATTCCAGACGCTCTTTCTCATAAACAGATGGAGCGCTTCTAGATGGGTGGCTCTGCTGGCAGAACCGATGCCTGAACATCTGTGGAAGCTTGGCAGCTGGAGGTGTTTTTCAGATCCCTGCCATGTGCCGTCAAGAGTTGAAGTATTACTATGTGGCCAAAACATGATCTACTGGACTGCCTGGCAAGCAAGTTCAAACCACTTTGGTACTCACTTGGGACTTGGCGATATTGGACATTTGCATTGGTTGGACAAGCAGGGTCTTTGTTGGCATGGCCTGTTGCCGTTGTTGTTTAAGGAGCACCATGGATCTCTGCCCCAAGTATTGGTGGTTCACCTGGATGGCAATAATCTAGGGCTGTTAAAGGGTAAAGTGTTTACTCTGCAGGTCCTGAATGATTTTCACCTTATCAGACAGTCATGGCCAAGGGTGTAGATTATTTGGTCTGCTTTTTCGGAGTGAGTAGAAATGTGGTCATGACCCTATTGCTATTGACACCACCCAAAGGTGGGCTAATAGGGAAATCCAAAAAGCACTTGAGGCTGGGCTAAATCACTATGTGTCCCATCCCCAGATTATATTCCAGAGGCCAGAACTCTACAGGGCAGATGGCATTCACCTTTCTGAAACGGGTATTGCAATATTCTTAACAGATCTGCAGCAAGATATTGAACAGGTACTCAATAATGAGGTGGGAGATAGGGGCTAAGTGGATGCTTTCCCATATCTGTGCCATAAATATTTGAATTATATTTCAGTGAGCACCTTGGACACCTTTTGGGTGGAAGGGACAATTCTGGAACCACCTCTTTAGGCCTTGTGACCTGGTAGGTGGCAGAAAGAAATTGCCCTTAGGTCTGGCTTGAAAGATAAAGCCCATCTTTAATCTTTGTGGATTGGGATGGGTACTTTCTGGTTAAACTTCCTGATGCAACCCAGCTTTTGGGTTGTCAATAGCTCAGGTGTTATTATCCAGACAAGCTGCAGAGGTGGTCTAGGGAAAGACACAGGATGCAGCTTCTCTCACATTTGGCTGTTGTTAGAAATTAGTTGAAGTTCTGTTAAGAATTTATTAAATAGGTCAATAAATGAACCTGTTTCTTAATAATAATAATAATAATAATAATAATAATAATAATAAATATTTATTTCTATTCCGCCCCTCTGAGCAAGCAATCGGGGCAGAGTACAACAAAATTAAAACAATAACAAGTTAAAATGCCCCTTCCTTACCCTTACCACCCTCCCTTAAAAAAGGAGAATTAAATCACAATAGAGTTAAAAACATGAATGATTAAAATAACAATACACAATAATAGGGAGCGGACCAAAACTTAGGTTGTATGGAGATAAAGTACAGAGAGAAGGGTTAAAGAGCCCTTAAGACCTAGGTGTGGAGCTGGGGATATTCACATTCTCTGGGAAGGCCTGCCGGAAGAGATGCGTCTTTAGGGCTCTTTTGAAGCCTTCTAAAGATGTAATGAGACGCATCTCGTCCGGCAGGTCATTCCACAACTTGGGGGCGACAGCCGAAAAAGCCCACTGGGAGGTCTGTACCAGCTTGGTCTTCATGGGTTGAAGCAGGTTCCTCCCAGAGGACCGGAGTGTGCGGGGGGGGGTTCGTATGGGAGGAGGCCATCCCTTAGATAAGATGGGCCCAAGCCATGACGGGCTTTAAAGGTTAAAACCAACACCTTGTACTGTGCCTGGAAACTGATCGGCAGCCAGTGGAGGGCTTTTAGCACAGGAGTGATATGCTCTTTCCTGGATGTTCCAGCCAGAAGCCTGGTTGCCATATTTTGGACCATTTGTAGTTTCCGGGTTAGGCACAAGGGTAGCCCCATGTAGAGTGCATTGCAGTAGTCCAAACATGAGGTTACCAGCGCGTGTATCAGAGTTTCCAGATCCCTCCTCTCCAGGAAAGGGCGCAGCTGGCGTATCAACCGAAGCTGGTAACAAGCGCTCCTGACCGTCGCATTCATCTGACTTGTCATGTGAAGCGACGGATCAAGGAGTACCCCCAGACTGCGAACAGAGTCCTTCGAGGAGAGTGTGACTCCATCGAGGACTGGAAGTTGTATTCCCAAACCTGGTTTCGGGCCTGTGACTGTGAGCACCTCCGTTTTGTCTGGATTAAGCTTCAATCGGTTCATCCCATTTCAGTGTCTGGGCTCATTATTCTGGGGTAGCAATTGTTAGGTTTGCATACACATCCTTACACATTTTTATACTTAGCTTTATATGACTAAATCTTTGCATCAATTTTTAATAATAATAATAATAATAATAATAATAATAATAATTTCTAACCCGCCCCTCTGAGCGAGCAATCGGGGTGGGGTGCAACATTTAAAAACATATACAGATTAAAATATTACTATCTATACAACACATACCCACCTCCCACCCCTTTTTGATGTAGCCTTCCATAATATGCAACTTTTGCAATTAGATCTTTGCAATTAGATTTCATCCACTATAAATTTGTTCTTTTATGCTTCTCTTGTGCCTTGTCTATGGCAAAACAAAATTACTATAAATCATTGATCTGCGCCAATGAGAGGCACCCGCAGCGATTGTTCTCCTGCTTCAATTCACTGCTAAAACCTTCCTCTCCCCCTATCTTCTCATCATTTTCTCCAACAGACTTCGCCAACTACTTCCTCACAAAAGTCACTACTATTCGATCTGAAATTGTTCCTCCTGATTTGCCCCCTACCACTAATCTCCTGGTACCTTCTACTAATAAACTCTCTGTGTTTCCACCTGTTTCTCTGGATGAACTCTCTACGCTGCTAAATTCTTCCAAACTTACAACTTGTTCTCTTGATCCTATCCCCTCCCATCTTCTAATCTCTATAACCCCTTCTTTTCTGCCCTCGCTCCTCTATATCTTTAATCTCTCTCTCTCTTCGGGTTCCTTCCCTTCTGACTTCAAACATGCTCTCATTTCCCCAATTCTGAAGAAGCCGTCCAATCTCTCTTCTGCCTTTCCTCTCTAAGGTTCTAGAACGGGTAGTCTATTCTCACTGTCTTGAGTTTCTTCAAGCCAACTCCATCCTGGATCCTTTTCAGTCTGGTTTCCACCCTCGGCACTCTACTGAGACAGCCCTCACCAAGATCTCAAATGACCTCTTACAGGCCAAGGCGAATAGACTCTACTCTATTCTCATTCTTCTAGACTTGTCTGCAGCCTTCGACACCATGGACCACTGTCTCTTGCTTGACTTACTTTCTGACCTCGGGTTCTCCGACTCTGTTCTCAACTGGTTTAAATCTTTTGCCATGGTCACAGTTGGTCAGACTTCCTCCTCTGTTCCCTTATCTGTTGGAGTTCCCCAGGGCTCTGTCCTAGGTCCCCTTTTGTTCTCTCTATACACATTATCCTTTGGTAAACTCATCAATTCTTTTGGTTTCTCCTATCATCTGTATGCTGATGACACTCAGCTGTATCTTTCCACCCCTGACCTTTCACTGGGGCTTGAACAGCAAGTCTCCTCTTGTTTGGCTGCCATCTCGCAGTGGATGCGGCATCGGCGCTTGAAGCTCAACATGTCTAAGACAGAGCTCCTCATCTTCCCACCTAAGCCCACCCTTCAATACTCCTTTTCTGTTTCTGTTGATGGCACTTCTATCCATCTGGTTCAGCAAGCCCGCAGTCTTGGTTTCATCTTTGACTCCTCTCTGTCGTTTATCCCCCAGATTCAGGCCACCGCCAAGACCTGTAGATTCTCTCTTTACAACATTGCTAAAATCCGTCCATTCCTCTCAGCCTCCACTGCCAAGACTCTGGTCCATGCCCTAGTGGTTTCACGACTAGATTACTGTAACCTTCTTCTGACAGGTCTTCCTCTATCTCACCTCCATCCTTTAATCTCTTTCCAGAACTCAGCTGCACGTATTATCACATCTGCTCGCCGCTTTGACCATGTTTCTCCCCTCTTGTTCTCCCTTCACTGGCTCCCCTTCCCCTTCAGCATCCAGTACAAGCTTTTGTTACTGACTTTCAAAGCCCTCCATGGACTGGCCCCTCCTTACTTGTCTGACCTTCTTTCTCCTCACACTCCTTCTCGTACCCTCCGTTCTGGTAGTCATGGTCTCCTGTCCCAGCCAAGGATTTCCACTGCCCTGTCCCGGATTCGTCCTTTCTCACTTGCTGCCCCTTACTCCTGGAACCTTCTTCCCCCACATGCACGCCTCATCACATCTCTAACCAGGTTCAAAACTGAGTTAAAGACTATATTGTTTAGAGAAGCTTTCCCAGATGTGTGACTTTGTCTGGCCCATTTTAACTGTGCATTACAAAGCCGAGCCCTCCCTCTAGTCCATCTGCATTGGTCCAGGCCTCAGAGGGAGAGAAGAACCACGGGACCTGATACCCTTCCCCATCACCTTTCCCTTCTCCTCTTGTGTCGTGTCTTTTAGATTGTAAGCCTGAGGGCAGGGAACTGTCTAATTATAAGTTTATATGTACAGCACTGTGTAAACCTACAGCGCTATATAAATAAAGGTTAATAATAACAATCTTTGAAATAATAGTTCTTTAATGTATGTGTTTTTATATGAAGGTTTCCCTTATGTACCCACTTTTACATGTGATTTCCACAAATGCATTGCACCTCAAGCTATCTATACAGGGTGGAACAGCACTCTTCCCCCACCCACCCACCCCCAGTATGCCAGGTATTGGTACCATGTTTGTGTCCATTAGCCACAACATTTTTTCCCTTTCTTTCCTGGAATCAATCCATAACTCCCATCACTTTAAGTAAAGTTGCCCTAATATACACAAACACCTACAAATTTCTGTACTGCGTGCATTATGAGGGGTATATGATAACTGAGAAGCACTGAAAAACATAAAGAAGTGGGGGGAAATTATAATTCTGTTCCAGTTCACATATTTGTTTGCAAATCCAAATTAAGTTAGATTCTATTAAAATGTGAACCAAACAAACCAACCCTCCTCCATGCTTAATAAACCCACAATGACTAGGATCTATCACTGATGTGAATGAAAACCGAGAATTAATACATGGTGTTGTGAGAAAGTTCTTGCTACTCAAGTATAAGGAGTTGTGATTCCCACCAAACAGTTGTTTGAATGGGAAATGCCAGCTTGGCATGAAAAACAATAATGAAATGTTCAGCTATTTGATTAAGGGGTATGATGAGAAATAGTCCAGAAAAAACTGCAATAGTAAGTGAGATTATTAGACTGATATCCACTAACTGAAAGATCTGAACTAAGCACTATTTTAAAAAAAATCCTACTGTTTTTCAGCTAATTATTTTTGCCACAATAGGACATCAGGTTGCTTTGTTCACCTGAAGGCTAATGTAACACCCAATAGATAGAATTAAAAATCATACTTGCTTCATGTTCCAACAGGTTACATTTAAACATCATTGGTTTTCATTATTTGAATTACTGGAAAATTAGCTAAAAGTGGTTTAATTCTGTGCATTAAATAACAAGTCACAAATAAGATAACAGCCTTAAGTTTTCCCAACTAGTTGACAATTCTATATACATAATGAGACTTATTTTTGTTTGTTTGTTTGTTTGGTTTGTTTTGTTTTACTAAAATTATCCATCCGTGCCTTGCAGAATGTATATTTAAAAGAACACCTTCTGGTATCTTGGAATTTTTACGCTGTAGAATTCTTGTAAATGTGTAAAATTTGTACATGGTGTTCTCTAATTAACATCTTATTTAAAAAAAACAAGGCAATGTAAGTAAGTAAAAAAAGTAAATAACTTCCAAGTCTCACTACAATCCCAAATCACTGACATTGATTTTGATTTTTTTATCTTATTTGTTTATTATTCATTTTTGGTACTCAGGTCATTTGAGCCAACATTTATGAAGAACGAGAGGAAAGAACAAGAACTGTCAGTTTTTGATCTTTAGAAGAATGCACATACAACAGCCAGTGGACATAAAAGCATGAATAATTTGACTGCTGTTTGAGAAAAAAATGCACAGTTAATCAGTAGGAAACAACAGCAAGAAGATTCCACCACTCTATAAAAATTTGTCTTACTAATCATGGACATTTTCTCATGTGTTTTTGGAAGAGCTAATTTTGTTTCTGCTAGTGAAGGCATTTTTATGGCACCATATATACATAAATTATACCAGAAATATTATAGTGTAGTCATGGACATTTTGTTGAGTAAAGGAGCCTGGGTTTTGTAGACCCAAAAAACAACAACTAGAAAACCAACAACCATTTTCAGAGCTCTTGTAAAGGCATTCCGAACTTGATGAAAGCAGGGTGGTAGAATCATTGCCATTAAGCAGGAAAACATTAGCATTGTGTGAGGTAAGAAACATAAAGCTAGATGTACATTCTTGATGCAGACACTGGTTGCACTTACTATGAAGATCCTTGAAGTTGAAGGTCTGGCAATCTAATGTTATGAGTGTCCTAAATAGTTTTTTTTTTTTTTTCATCACAGGAGATAAAAGCAAGAATGAATTCATACTGGAGAAAGTAAAGGACAATTGCTGGAGGCCCAGCCTAGAAAAGGAGCAGGCTTTTCCATGTGTGTTTGTGTGTGTGTGTGTAAGAGAAAGAGTGATTAACAAACAGATTGTTATAAATGACTTTGCAAAATATTTCATCATCTACCTTTTTAGTTGCAAAATAAAAGTGAAGTATATCCCAGATGACTGGTTAGAACACTGTTGTCTACATTCTTAAGTGAATGATGACA
Source organism: Urosaurus nigricauda (assembly GCA_034509955.1). Lineage (NCBI taxonomy): Eukaryota > Metazoa > Chordata > Lepidosauria > Squamata > Phrynosomatidae > Urosaurus > Urosaurus nigricauda. The sequence continues at coordinate 118,159,575 of JAOEGL010000004.1, read as the reverse complement.
TTAACTATTATCTTCTGGACTGATATCATGCAGTATTAAAAGTTTTAAGTTTGTGGATCCTGATTTATTTTTCTTCCTGTGCAAAGGATCTGAAAGAGATGGCACATCAGTTCCAAATACAAATCATAGAGGCTATGGTGTTCCGGGTAAAAATGTTTAGCCATTGGTTGCTCAAGATGATTGTTAGGTGGTTCCAATTGTAATAATTCTTTAGTCTCCTGCTGTTTTCTCCTCTCACTGAAAATACTACCATGTACATCTGCATTCAGTCATATAGAAAAGATTGCAGGACTGTTTTGTTTTGTTTGATATAGTAGATCCTGGCAGTCACTTAGCCACTAAAACCCACATAGGTGATGAAATACTCAGAATTACAAGGACACAGTCCAGGATTTCTGACTGGTGTTTTCAGGACAACATTTACCCCAGTAATCTCCATAGATCTGATGGCAGATGGAAAGCTCTAATGGGAGACTTTCTGATTGCTGTAAAAAGCTATCCAGGATTTTCTAACAATGGACAGTTTTCCCTAATTGTGGTATGGTAATTAAGAAATCCTGATACTGGATGGAAGTCTACTGCAAAATGGAAGCATTGTTGGCTGTTGCTTGACCTTACAAAAGACAGGAGTCAAACAACAGCAAACATTTCACTCTTACAGTAGATTTCCTTCCAGCATAGCATTGCAGATTTGATTCCTCTCAAAAGCGTTGTTGCTGTCTTGATGTTGTTAACAGAAACATCCTTTTTGGAGAAACTGTTGCTTAAGTTCACTGGTCCTTTTACAGTATTTTTCTTCAATTTTATGGATGTGTCTTTCTTAAAATCAAATGGTAGATTATATATCTTTAAAGATCTTTGGAGTTTCAGAGTCTCCAATCCAGGTAGGAATGGGAAACAATGGACATGACTATTTGTGTCCCATTAGGTTGAATGCAGATCCTTGGTGACATGTGAACATAAATAGTGGAGAGATCTAAAACTGTTCTTAGTGAAAATCTCAGCATGAGGTACTATTATAGTGTGGCACAAAACCAACATTTCAAATCAGGCATTTCTAATGTCTTTTAAGATTTGAAATTGCCATATCTCCCACCAATAGTACATATTTCAATGAATTCTTATCTTCCAGGTAGCACCACAGTCATGTGAATGTAGGGGTTGGTGGGTCCATTTATTGGATGAACAACCATGAAATAACAAGAGCAGACATATATATATATGGGGAAATAAAGGTCCATTTATTTGACCTATTCAAATACTAATAAATTTGATGGGGGGGGGGGAGGCTACAAGAAGGGGGAGCATCCTGGTATAGGTTTCAGCTGGAGAACCAGATCTCACTACATTACCAAAACCCTTCCAGCCTACTGGGACACAAAACCAGGCCCCGAAGTACAGGAAATCCAAGATCTCCTTTAGGAGGCAAACATAGGGCGTTCTCTCCCCAAATCCAATGAGTTTGTGAGAGAGATCAACCATCCCCCCCCCCCCCATTATCAGCTGCAAAGGTAGGCTCCTTTCCAACCCCTATGTCCCTTGTCCTGTAAAGGCTGTCCCAGAGACACCCAAAGGGAGTGCCAATGGTGAACACTGAACTAATCGTATTTTCCTCCATCACTGCCACTGAAAGCGTCAAGCATCACCTTAGTCCCTTTCCCTCACCAGGATGGCCAACACAGCCTTCACCACTTCCTGTAAGTCCCCTAAAAAACAACAGATTGCCCTTATCAGAAAGGTGAACTCCATCCCTCCTGTAGAGGTCATCAGGCCAGAAACGAATAGATCGATTGGAAATCACAAAGCTGCCTGAAACAACACAACTATTGATGAGAAAGTTCATCAGTGATTTCATTTTTGATACCTGGAACATGAAAAGCTGTAAAGAGTATATTGTGGTGGAGACAGGAAAGACCAAAGGTCCTCACAAGCTTCATGACATGTGGAGATCACTTTTCATGTCTAGCATCACAAAGTCACCTCAAAATGCCCTACCTGGTGCTATTACCTTAGATGCATAATTAAGCTGACCTATCAACTCTTGAAAAATGTGGAGATTAAAGGCAAAGCTCTGAAATTTGGATGGGGGAATTGAAAGGGCCTATAATCCTACCTTCTAATATTTCCTTTTTAATTTTAGACCTAACAACATCTTCTAAATTTTTAACTGACTGCCAATTATTAGAAAGAAAAGGTTTGTGCACATCATTGAGAGGGATGTGAAAACCAAACATAAATCCATCATGTAGATATGCAACTGCTGTTGTAGCAGGATAAAAGTAAAGTAGCTGATTAAAGTAATCCAACTTAATTGGACTGGGTCCTCTTTGAAAAGGAGTGGAGGGGTTATCCTATTCCTTTACAATGCTTGGGCATCTGAAACCAGCTGCTCTCTTTGCTCTTGGGCAAAGGAATATGTCCCTTTGCAAATCAAGCACTCATGGTAAAACCTACAGGGATTCTTGTTGCAATTCCCCTGAACCCTGAATTCCCAGCAGGTGTCTGTGAAGGGACCCTGGGTTGAGTTTCACCAAGAGATTTCTGAACAATGTGGCCACTATGTGCCCATTCACCTTGCACAGGCCTGGCTGGGGCTATGACCTGCATCCAACACTGAGAATGCATCTGATCCCAAGAATGACCAGGAGTATGGGTGACCTTCATCCTGAAAACCTCATCATACTGAAGCCAAGCTAATCCTGCAAAATCAGAGTAGGTCCAATGTATTATATCCATATATCTAACCAGAGCATAAGCCTTCATGGACTGAAGCCTAGCAATGGCCCCCAAATACATAAACATACCAGACACCCAGTTTCTCCACTTCCTGTCAACTTTACGTATAGAGGGAAACCAGCATAAAAAGTCACTGTGCTCTGTCCCCTATCACAGCCCCCTGGCTTGGCTAATTAGCAAAGCTCCAATTATCATGAGTCAACAGTGCGATTCAGCAGCTAAAAAGGCCAATGCAATTTTAGGTTCCATCAATAGAAGTATAGTGTCTAGATCAAGAGAAGTAATAGTGCCACTCTATTCAGCAGCTAAAAAGGCCAATGCAATTTTAGGTTGCATCAATAGAAGTATAGTGTTTAGATCAAGAGAAGTAATAGTGCTTCTATTCTGCTTTGGTGAGGCCCCACCTGGAATACTGTGTCCAGTTCTGGGCACCACAATTCAAAAAAGGATGTGGAGAAACTGGAGCATGTCCAAAGGAGGGCGACTAAGATGGTGAAGGGTCTGGGAACCATGCCCTATGAGGACCGCCTTAGGGAACTGGGGATGTTTAGCCTGGAGAAGAGAAGGCTAAGAGGTGATGTGATAGCCCTGTTTAAATATTTGAAGGGATGTCACATTGAGGAGGGAGCAAGCTTGTTTTCTGCTGCTCCAGAGACCAAGACACGGAACAATGAATAGAAATTGCAGGAAAAGAGATTCCACCTCAACATTAGGAGGAACTTCCTGACAGTAAGGGCTGTTCGACAGTGGAACACACTCCCTCGGAGTGTGGTGGAGTCTCCTTCCTTGGAGGTCTTTAAGCAGAGGCTGGATTGCCATCTGTCAGGAATGCTTTGATTGGGAGTTCCTGCATGGCAGGGGGTTGGACTGGATGACTCTTGTGGTCTCTTCCAACTCTAAGGGGCTTTCTAGATTGGCAAAAAGAAGTGTGTTCACGGCTGCATGAAACTCTAGCCTTTAGATGAGATCATGAAAACACTTTTTTTGCATTTTAGGGGAGAAGAAGCACCTTTAAAAAGGTGCTGGTTTTCCCAGCTTCTTTTTTAAGAACTGCGGAACAGCGGAGCTCCATCTAAAGGCTGTGGTGCAGCTGCTAAGCATTAAGGAAAAGGCAACTTCATGTCACACTTTCCTGCCAATCTTGAAAGCCCCTATGATTCTATGATCCTGATTTCTAATTATTAAGACAATCAAAGACATACCTTCCCTTAAAGCAGCTGTGCTGTTTAGATCATGTCCACATTCTTGCCACTTTAATCCTCATCTTTCTATTCCCCTCTCTCTACCTGTACTGCCAGAATTCTATACTGTTTTTGTGCGGAACGTTTTGAAAATTCTAACAAACTATATATAGATATAGATATAGATAGATATAGACACTTATTTTCTTAATATTTAAATGCATTTTCCTCAAAATACATAGTAAAAGAAATATTTAAACAGTGAAGAACAGCATAGCCATGTTGTAAGTATGAAATCTATTGCAAAGAGAAATTCCAAACTTCAAATCAACCCAAGTGGTGTAGACTAGGTCATTTTTGCATAGAAATTATCCAGTTTGCTCCAACATCGTTAACTTTGTTTGGTGATTGCACTACCAAACATTTTTGAAAATCCTCAGGGGAAAATAAATGGACAGCTTATCATCTAAGCTAAAGGGAGCTCATGCATCTCCTGTCAAAAATAGGACTGCAATTTATATCTATGTGTTTAACCCTCAGGTGAAAAGTTATCATTTCAGAGTTGGAGAAATATTTTTTCCTCTTATAAAATTCCTGATCACTAACATTATTCTTTCTTCTTCTACTGAGTCAGCTCCATTTTCCCCTGTTAGCTCTCTTGGCACTTATCATGTAATAATATTCATATTGGCAATCCCAATCAATCCAGGATCCAATATTGAATGTGATGACACCATAATGTTCTGTAACATTTCAGATTTGACTGTCTGATCTCTCTGTGTCCTGATATCACTGAAGTATATTTTGAATTAGGGAAATGTTTCATGAATAGGAGACTTCTTTCAAAACAATCTTGTACCAAATCACTGAGAGATGTTTCTGAGAAACATTTCTATTAAGATTAATGAAAAGAATATTTACCTCTTTGTTTCTATTGTACAACAATGCCTCACATTTCTCTAGTTTTTCTGCTTTTGTCATAACTTTTTACTGTTTTTTTTTCACCCCAGACAAAAAAATCCAGCCAATCAGAGATTGCAGACTCACAGGATTCCATAACCAAGTATTTTGGGTTGCATGATCATGTTAATGAGGACAAACGTAGACAATGAAGACAAGAATGGACAATGTTTCCTTGATTAGGCATATGGACTATTCCAGCAAATTTCAAATGACGAGGCTAATCTAGGCTGAGCTAAAAGTTCTCCTTTGAGAATTTACAACTAAATATCTTGAAACAATGAAACATGGGGCCTGCCAACTGAGAACCCATTGTGTGTTTTAAAGGCTGTAGCTTTGCAAGATAGGAATAGCTCTTTTCTTTTTTCAAAAAAAATAATTAAGATGATGATGATGACGATTATAATTTATATCCTGCTCCTCCGAACGATTGAAGCAGCAATTGTAAAACACTGTCTCATAGCTCTCTTGTCACTAAAAGCAAGAGTGGAAGTATTTCAGGTTTTACAGTGGCTTTTGTTTCTCTTCAGAATGCACAAAACACTGTTACATCCAGCTCTTGATTTTACTATCACACCTCTTGCAGCTGTTCCAAGTTGCTTGGAAGTTCTACCAGTGTCAAACCTCTAAAGTTGAGAAGGACAATTTACCACCTCTGGGCAGCATGCAGTTTCCAAATTTTAGTTGTATGGCCCTTGAAGTTTTTCACTGGCCTCCCCAAAGCTCCCCACCCACCATTTTAAAAATATATATATATATCAATGGGTTTGATTTTTGGACAATTTTTGTCCCTAAAGTATGGACACACACCCTGAAAAATTCATTTAAAAATGAAAATGCAACCTACTTCTAAGAGAACACCAGAACCTCCATATTATTGTTGTTGTTTTTGTTGTTATCTGCCTTCAAGTCATTTCCAAATTATGGTGAACCCATCATGTGGTTTTCTTGGCAAGATTTGTTCAGAGAAGGTTTTTAATCGCTTTCCCATAAGTGCGAGAACATGTGATTCCAAGAGCACAGCAGAATCCCACACTAGCTCCAATACCTTCTGTTTCATCAGCAGTCCCACTAAAAATGGCAACAGGAAGTGATGTGAATGCAGAGGGAGTGCAGAGAAAACCAGAGATATTTAGACTTACTGCAGGATTGGCCAGAGGGAAATCCCCCCCCCCATGTTGTTGTCTTACCTTGCTCTAAAGCATGGGTGGGCAACTAGGCTTGTGTGTGTTCAAGTTGTCTGTTGACTTATGGTGGCCCCGTGAATTTCATAGGGTTTCCTTAGGCAAGGAATAACCAGAGAGGATTTTTCCAGTTCCTTCCTCTGTTATATAGACTACAGCTCATGGTATTCACTGACATTATCAGCTCCAAGTGTTAAGGAGGGGAGGTCTCTCCTCTACTTAGCTTTCAAAATCAGTCAAGATCTGCTGCCTTTATGGTATTTAAGCCTGTTTTACTACCCTACTAATACTATCATTGCAAATAAATAAATAATCTCCAGCTAAACAGAAAACAAGAAGTAAAATCAGAGTCTGGAGAGCTCAAAACAGTTTGCTAAAGGGAACTTCTTTTGAGATGATTTGTTAAGTGAGGAATGCCTGTAAATGATTTAACATTTCATGACCCACAGATGGGGAAAATTTAACTTAGGGAAAGGAACTTGATTAAGAAATGCATTTCAACCACAGTGGTGTAGCCAAAATCTATGTAGGGGAATTTTACTTAGCTCAAATTGAGAGGGGGTCAGCTACAAGGACCCTGTGAAACCATCTCCCATCTGTATACGAAGAGGCTGATGGATCCAAGAAATGATGCAGAGGAAGACTTATTCAATTAAAGTATTATTTTATTAAGGGGGAAAATCACACAGAAATGCACTATCACACACTCATTCATTCAAGGCTCAGAAAATCAGGGGTTAGCTTTGAATAGATTTTGAGGCAAAACTAAGGGCAATACTTACTACAGATGGGGCTTGGCTTCTGAAGCCCAATAAGGTGAAGTGGTGTGGGACACAGCCATTCCAAGAGCGTTGGGTGAACGGAGGTGCTGGAGCTAGTCTAGAGATCACAGTGACATAGTGTTCCCATGAAATCCAAACTAGCACAATGAGGGGAGATTTTCCAGGTGGTTATAAAGCTTAAAACTATCCTCAGGGCAAAGGTATTCGATTGTATGGGTTGAGGTAATCTGGCCTGGTAATATTAAAGATAAATGGAAAGGGGATAAAGTCATCAGCCAGCCCATTAGGTGAGATGTCTAGGCAATCACCATCCATTCTTCTGATTATGGAGGTGATGATGATCTCATTTGCAACTCCAAAACTGCTGCCCTGCCTTTGTATGGGATGTTTCAGGTGGCCTTGGTGTGACCTGCCTGTCATCACCTGGGTGGTACTGGGGTCATCTACAGGGTACATCTGGAGTCATGTGGAATGCCACACACACAAAAAAAAAATTCAGAAAAATGCACTTTAGCTAACAGTGACTGGGAACTGTAGCAAAATTCTTAAGCAACAACTTGATTTTTCTTCCAGACCAAAGGACCTGAAAAACAGCTACTGAAGTACTCCAGCTGTCAGAAGAGATATGAGGAGGAAACACTACATTTCCTGATGTCAGGAGGTAAGAAATGTTAAATGTCATCCCCACAGCAGGATAATCTTGAGCTGTGAGAATATTTGCAAGGTACAAATAAGGACATGAGGGGGCTTTTTAGATCGCCCAAAAGGGGCGGTCCATAGTCGCCCCTTCTGGCGGTGAGATGAGGCCTAGGCTGCCGCACTGGCAGCCCCAAAGGCCTCATCCCGCCGCTTTTGGAGGCCACGGGGAACCGGCAAACTGCCGGTTCCCCGCGGCCTCCAAGCGGGGTGCAGCAGGCGCTCTGGGCGCCCGCTGCACCCCGCTTCCCTCGGCGGGGCTGAAGGGAGGAAGGGGCCGCGGTGGCGGCACCTTTCTCCCTGGGTCTTTGCCGCGGCCATTTAAAGTCCGCAGCAAAGACCCGCCGCAAAAAAAGAGCTCCGCGATGGAGCTCTTTTTTTGTGGCGCGGGAAGGGTGCGATTGGCGCCCTCCCGCGCCGCAAAAACGTCATAACGTGCGCAGCATGTCAAAACGCTGTGCACGTGATGACGCCTTTGTGGTGCCTCCGTATGGATGCCGCCATCTTTAAATGGCGGCGTCCATACGCTTTAGGGTTAGGGAGGGTGTAAACGCTACGCCCTCCCTAACCCTAAAGACGGGCTTTTTAGCCCTAATCGCGCATTTTTTTGCCCATCTAAAACGGGGCCGAGATGCTGACTTATGTTTAATTAGACCATTTGTTTACTCAGCCCACTTTTAGCTATCATGGTAGAGATTAACTTTCCATAGTGTCTTGTGGAGAGAGATTCTTCCCACCCCAGAACCAATGTAGTGCAATCAAGCATAGTCTACATTGAAGTCATTTCTGACTTATGGCAACCTCAAGGAGAACTTTTGCATGTTTTTTTCTTGACAAGATTTCTTCAGAGAAGGTTTGTCATTGCCTCCCTATGAGGCTGAGAGCATGTGACTTGCCCAAGGTCACCCAGTGGGTTTCAGGGCCAAGTGGTAATCGAACCTTGGCCTCCAGAGTCATAGTCCAATATTAAACCACACTAGCTCCATACTCATTCATAAAATATTGTGCAATGTCATGCTATAGTGAAGTCATGAATGTGCAAAAACTTGGCCCAGATGATTCTGGCCAAAGTGTAGCATTATGACTTCCTGCCTGTAACTTTCTTGCTGATATCACTGCACAATTTAGATAACAGCTTTTCTTTCAACCAAACATCCCCAAATGAAATGGCTTTTTAGCCAGAGCAGTTAAAATAAAATCATGTTGGAGCTATAAGAAGAAAGGCTGCAAAGGCTGGAATTAATTCCAAAGGCTTTGCTGTTGTCTTATTGGGGTTCTTTGCCTAAGAACTCTACACAAAGCTCAGGAAAAAACATTTTAAAAAGAAGGACTGCATCCTGCTATCTCCATCGAGCAATGAGCAAAATGTACTGGCAGTGTGAGTTCAACATCAGCATTGTAGCCAATCTGGAATAACAGATGGAGAATTAACTGAAATTCCGTTATTTGTATTAAATGACTCCTAGGTGCTATTGAGTCTTGTACAATAATAAGGAAGAAATGGAACTACCATATGTGACTGTGTAACTAGGGTGATGTCTAACTGTTGAGAAATATGCTTCGCTAGAAGAAACTTTCCCCAATGGCAAGGTTTAGTTACTTACTGCTTTCTCTTAATGAGGGTGAGATTTTTTTTTGGCTGTTTATTTGCTTCCAAATTAACTAGAAGTGCCTTTCTCTTAAGCAGACATTTGAATAACAGAGTCTCACTTAAACAGAAACATTATGTTATTGAGAAGTCTGGGCATAAATTTAGCTGTCTGTGGATGTTACAAACAGAAGCAAATTATATAACAAGGACAGATTGGTGGTGAATACTTGAGGCTGAACCAACACTTAGGCATGAAATAGAAGGTACACACAGACACACACAGAGAGGTGTGGTTATAAAGCAAGGATGTCCTCTGTAACAGGATCAGGGGGCACCTGTAACAGGATCAGGCTTGTAGAAAGATGCAAGAGAGGGAGTAAGAAAAGAAGAAGAGTAGGTAGTTGAGGGTATGAGTATGTGGGTGAAGGTAAGGGTAGGTAGATAAGTAGTGAAGAAGGTGGAAGATGAAAGGAAGGGAGGAGAGGGGAGAATGGTTGAATTTGAGAAGGAGAAGAGGGATGAGGAAGGAATGAAGATAAGAGGAGGAGGAGGAAGGAGAAGAAGAAAGAGGGAAGAAGAACACAGAAAGAGAGGAAGACTATGAAGAAGGTTATGAAGAAGAGAATGTAAAGTTATGAAAGTATATGCTTTTTATATGTTTGTCAGATGACTAATATTTTTTTAAAAAAGAAAGCACACAAACGGAGGGCAGAGAAAAGATGAGTGGAGAGTAGGAAGACATGTATTTCACCATTTCCTTGCACACATACCAGTTGTATCTATTTCCACCCATCAACAGAAACAATGAGGGAGATAACACACAAAGAGTTTTTAGAGGAGCGACATATTGGCACCATCTTTTCACCTTCCATGGAATTATTTTCACCTTCTTTGGAATGGAGGATGCTTAACCCAACCTGGATCTTTTCTCCAACACGTTTTTTTTTTTAATCTCATGGTAAAATATGCATCTGTTTCTCACACATTACCTATGTGAGCTTCTATTTCCATCCTCAGATTTTCCTGCTGACCTCTAAAACATTAAATCCATCTAATAATAATAACAACAATAATAATAATAATAATAATTTATTTCTAGCCCGCCCCTCTGAACGAGCAATCAGGGCAGGTTACAACAAGGTTAAAAAACAATACAATTAAAATATACCATCCCATCACCCAACTCCCCCCCCCCTTAAAACAGGATTAAATCACAATAAAATTAAAATCAATAAATGAGCATATAAAAATAAAATAAAAACAGCGACAGAAGTTCCAATCTGGAAACCTGGAAATCTCATAAAGGTCAAAAATATATTTCTTCTGTTTTGATAAACCTCTATGAGAAGAAACCTGGTTTCTTGAGAATCTTCAACGTTCAGGACAAAAATCACAAAAAACATTTCCACCCATAAAACATCTTTTTTCTAAGAAAGAAACAGTATTTTCTGCATGGAATATAACCCATCTGCATAGGTTGGAGTGGTGAGGCCAATTTGGATAGGGGTTACAGTAATTCAATGCTGTGAGATTGGACCCCACCAGAATGGCCCTGTAGCTCCAACTCTTGGCTCCTATAATTCACCTTGCCCTTTTACGGTCATCCCATATTGGATCTAGTACCTGTGTGTCACTAGTATTTGGTTTTTGGTTTCATAAGACTCCACACTTAAATAACAGACTACTCTATTAATAGAGAGAGCAGTAGCAAACATTCACCAACACTTATTTTGTTAGATATGAAGGACAGAGAGGGAACTGGTACATAAATGTTCCATGCCAAAAACTAGTCCAGTCTATTGCATCCCCTTTTCCCCATTAATCTTAGTATTTTTCAAATAAAAACAACTAGATGAAATCCACATTTAAACATTTAATTTTTTTTAAAAAAATGTGCATCTTTAAAATATGCCATTCTAAAGACATCAATCACAAATTTAATCTTTCTAAACATATTTTAATTTGTGAAAATTGCTGACAGTTGTAACATGATATTTGGAAAAGTACAAATTTCACTAGACAGTTTTTCTCACCTACACATTGCTCCAACAGGTGTCTATCAGGTCACTTCATGTTGGATTAACAAAGACTGTGCAATCTAATGCATGTCTATTCAGAAATGAGACCCGTGAATTCAATGGGAAAGGAGTTGCTAGATTTAATTCTAGAAATATTTATAACTTGATTATCTGCATGTCCATGCCCAACATGACCTGTGTAAGCTGCCTGTGTAAGCTACACACCCACTTAGGTACAAATCTATTGAATTCAATGTACTGCATCTTTAACACATACACTCCAATTTAAATCAAAGGCTTTCTTTAACCACACTTTTCACTGGTCAGAAAATAAGGTTTCATTCATGCCATCATGGTCTGGGTAGAGAACAAATCACCCTTGTAAACAAACCTAACTTGAGCTTAGTAGTACCAGCACATTTTTGAAAGATTTCTTTCCACTCACCTCAGCTGAGAAGTTGTTTCTAATACATCAGACTTCTATCTAAGCCACCTTTGTGTTTCCTCTAAGTTCCCTTGCCATTCCTGTTAATGTGGAAACCCATTTGTCTTAGATGAGGATTTTTTTTTCATGCAGGCCATTTTATCTGGGCCTGATATTACTGCAGCCATAATAATTAATTTGCAAAATTACTGCTGGTTGATTTGATGATGAGTGGATCCATGTTGGGGGGAAAAAAGGTGACCTGGAGAAGGACAAAAATCTTTCCGTCCTTAGAAGTGCTTGGGCAATCATCTCCCTCAGTCCTTTTCCCTCTCTTTTTGGCTATTTTATATGTTGGAGAATATTTAATTTCATAGAGCATGCAAGACTCTGATTCCTCCACCTCCCATCAGCCCAATGATTATTTGGTGGGTCATCATTTCACTCATTTTATCTTTCAGCCTCTTTCAGATAGAGCAATGTAAGTGTTTTATGAATACATGGCTTATCTCCTTATGAATCCAGTTAGTATAGTCGACAGGATGCCTGGCAGTGATATTCACTTCAAGGCAAACAGAAGAGCCTAGGATAGCAATTTCCTGGAGAGAGAAAGTATGATGGGAATTTCATTTAAAGGCCTTTAAACATAATGTAAAAACCCAACAAAACATGCTCATAAAGTAAATATGCATAATTTATTCTATTTCAGAGTTTATGAATTCTGTGTAAGATTGTATCTTCTCTTCTAGTTATTTTTATAATGTCACTGGGAGATTGGCAAGCCTCCATTGGCCATTAGCTGCCCTGCATTCAAATTTACTGCAAGTGTAAATTACCAAATAATAAAGGCCAAAATTCTCTATTAGCTGCTTAATAGCTAAGTATCCTCTTCTGCCATGAAGTCTCCTCTTCCAACCTGGTGGAACCATATTTTATCTAACAGTAGCTTTTCATATCCACAGTCAGTACTTAGATATAATTGTGGCTCTATTGCTACAATTGTACCTTCTCCATCCAAACCTACTTTACTGGACATCAGCTCTATGGGGAAAAGGAGGTCCTTTCTGACAGCAAATGGAGGATAAAATAAGTTTCCATCACTTTTGGAGGAGGTTGGTCAAGCCCGGAAAAGTTAGTTAAATATACTTAATAAAGTAGCCAATACAGTGGGTCCTTGTTATCCATTGGGGTTTAGTTCCAGGATCCCTCCATGGATAACAAAATCCATGGATGCTGAAATCCCATTAAATACAGGGGCATAGTAAAATGGTCTCCATTATATAAAATAGAAAATTAAGGTTTGATATTTGGAATTTATACTTTTCAAAATATTTTCAAGCCGTAGATGCCTGAATCTGTAGAAAAAAATCCATGGATAGGGAGGGCCGACTGTAAAGGATTCCAGTCAATATCCACAGCAACAGTCCACTAAATATCCATACTCATCTGAACACAAATAGGCCTAAATCTGGAGAAGGAGACATGAGTATGAGTTATGGCCCAACACTTGTGAGTATTTTGCTCTCATATGCAAGGAGGAATAATTTCCGTAGTTTTGATCCTTCTGAGGAAGAAAATGGATATTCCTGTGTAGTTTTTCACACATTATTTGTACCTCTTTTACTCTGTAAAGAGATACATTTTTCTTGTGTAAGTGTTGCTTTTGTGCAAAAGCCACTTTTTATTTCAAAGAAACTCACAGTTGTGTAGAAAAAAGGGTATCTTTTACAAAGAAAAAATAATAATTTTGGACCACCCCCAATTCTGTTTCCACAAAGGTAGCAGAGGGTGAGCACTGGCCCTGCTCTCTCCCCAGGGAGGGAGCTGAGGCAATGGTAAGAGCGGTGAGGAGGTGAGTCCACCCCTCATGGCTTCTTTGCCAGACAAGGAGCTGAGGTGGTAACAGGGGCAGTGGAGGGGTGAGTGAACCTGCTCACGGCTTTGTTGCTATTCCAGCTCTCTCCCCAGAGAGGGAGGTGAGGTGGCAGTGAGAGCATGCCTCTCTTGGCTTCTCTGGCCCAGAGGTCTACTCAGAGAGGGAGCCAAGGTAATGGTGATGGTGGCAGAGGGACGAGCACACCTCTTGTGGCTCCTTTCTAGACTGTCTCTCTCCTCAGGGAGAGAGCTGAGGTGCCATTGAGGGCAGCAGAGGGGTGAGGATACCCCTCATGGCTTAATTGCCAGCCCAGCTCTCTCCCCAGGGAAAGAGTTGAGGTTGTGGTGAGAGCAGCAGAGGGGTGGGCATGAACCTCTTGACTTTACTGGCCCAACTCTCTCCTCAGGGAGGGAGCCAAGGTAATAGTGATGGCGGTGGAGGGTCAAGTGCACCTTTGTGGTTTCTTTGTTGTACCATCTCTCTCAATTGGTTGGGTGCCAATGTAGTGGCAAGGATGGCAGAGGGGTGAGCAAACCCCTCATGGATTTGTTGCTGGCTTGGGTCTCTCCCAATGGAGGGGTCAAGGTGACAGCGAAGGCAGCAGAGGAGTGGGCATGCCCCCCTTGGCTTCCCTGGCCCAACTCTCTCTCCAGAGAGGGAGCTGAGCTGCTAGCAAGGGTGGCAGATAAGCAAGGCAGTTATAGAGTGCCTTCCCCCACCAACAGCCTCTGCATACAAACCAGGCAACTGGGTAGAGACAGGTAGAGTTTTCCTTATCTTGAGCCCATTCACACAATGCAGTGAGAAAGCTAGTATTCCTGTTGAACTGTCATTCTATGGATTCCTGGGATTTGCAGTTTAGGGAGAAACATTTTGGACTCTCAGCTACAGCACTTTAGTGAGTCAAAAGACTAAAACCCTGAGGATCCCATAGGATGGAACCATGCCACTCAGAGTGGCAAGCCTGGGTGTAATATCAATAAAATGTACATTTCTATACTGCTTCTCAGTGAGCTCAGCACTCTCTCTAAGTGGTTTACAACCTGTAAGCTAATTACCTCCAACAAGGTTTGTACTCTTTTTACTGACCTACAAAAGGTTGGAAGGCTGAGTCAACCTATATGGAGCCCCATATTTTAGTATGTGTGCATGGGAGCTTTTAAAGTAGAAGCATACATGAAAAATCCCTCAGGCTGCATCTACACTACAGAATTAATTCAGTCTAACACCACTTAAGACACTTTATGGCTCATCGCTATGGAATGCTGGAATTTGTAGTTTTGTGAGATATTTAGTTTTCACTGTGAGATAATTGTGGTGTCACAACAAACTATAAACCCCAGGATGGTAAAATGACAGTTACAGTTGTGTCAAGCAGCAGCAGCAGCAGTCCTTGCCATCTCATTCAGTTAAACAGATAGAATCATAGAATCATAGAGTTGGAAGAGACCACAAGGGCCATCCAGTCCAACCCCCTGCCATGCAGGAACTCCCACTCAAAGCATCCCCGACAGATGGCCATCCAGCCTCTGCTTAAAGACCTCCAAGGATGGAGACTCCACTACACTTCGAGGGAGTGTGTTCCACCGTCGAACAGCCCTTAGATGGGTTCTCTGCTTCCTTACAAAAAGAAAAAAAAAGGGGGGGGGGGAAGGGAAAAAAAAGCCCTTTTAATAACTTCATGAAAATAAATCGGTTTCAGACAGATATTTTATTGTGGATCCTTTTTGTTTCATAGAAGTCTAAATTTCTCATTTAAAGAAAATTAAAACATGTGCATCAAGTAAATTCTGTGACAGGTTCTGACGCTGTGGGGATTGCATTGGGTTTGGGGGGGGGGAGATTGAATTATCGCACATCCACAGGAGTGTTTGTGTGTGTGTATGAGATGAAGGGTATTCTTTGATAATTAAACAGCCAGATCAACTAAACACATGTTCATATGAGGTGGAATATTTGTTTGAAGGAGCTGAACAAATTTTAAAAAAAAGGTAAAAATAATAATCTCTGTGTCCTAAAAAATACTGCTACTGTTATTTCCACCTGAAGACAAAAGAAATAATGTTGAATAAATAAAATAAATAACATAAACCCTGAAGGGAAAATAACATTTTAAAACAACAACAATAGGAAATCATAGTGTGAATGGTATTGTGGAGAAAGTTCCACCCCAATTTTTAAAAATTGTGCCAGTGCCTATACAGACAATCAGAGTAGAAATCTAAATCTTTTGAAGTTTTTAGTCCTCACATGCAAGAACTATATTTTCCTCTCAGCTGCAAGAGGAAATGGATAGAACACTGTACAGTTTTAATTCAGAATTTGCAGATCCTAAAGGATTTCTGTTGTGAAATACACTTTTGGTGCAAAGAATTGTGTGTTTTTTTTAACCAAAATAAATAAATAAATCTACAAACATTTGAGTCCCTTGAACAAAATTCACAAGTTTTCTACTAAAACCCAATAGGTGTGCATGTTGTAGGCTGAAGGGATCATATTATAGTGCAACTCTCTCATTTCTACATTAAAATTGTCTTTCCAGAAAGACATGTGGTTTGGGCACAAAAACACAATTTGGGCATAAAAACACAAACTTGGTGCAAAATAAAAATAAAAATGCAGGTGTGTTTTCTAGAATGTTTTGGTGCAAAATGGTTGTTGTTGTTGTTATTGTTATTGTTGTTAAATTTTTGCAGAAAACAACTGCATGTGCTTCTGAGAACAGCCGCACCCTATTCTCACTGTAGTTTGTCACATTATTGTCTAGAAACTTTTCTTTTAATGTGTGTAAAATGGTATTTTGCACAGAAAATATTCTTTTTGAAGAAAATTGTGTATTTCTGAAGGAAAAAAAAAGAATATATTTTTGCTCAAAACCCCAATAACTGTAGGGCTTTTTGTGGAGGAAAAAAGTGCAAGCATCCACTGTGGGTAGGAAACCCATACACATTTGTGCACCAAATAGCTTTTGACAACAGTTTGAAATGTGTGGTTCCTAGCAAAATTCTTACCTCTGTTTTATTCTTTCCAGTTAGGCTCCCTGAGTGTCAGAAAATTTAGTTTTCAGCAGAGTAAAGACAAATATTATTTCCATCTTTAATAAAACACATCACTGGAATGTCTCAGTATTCCTTCAAAACATGTTTCTTGCAATATCTGCTGGAATTTCTATATCCTGCTCCATTACAGAAATAATGGGGGAACAGATATGGCTTATTGTATCAAATGCTGGCAACATATGTTAGGTCAGTTGCAAAAAAGTTTAAAAAACTGTCCTACCACATGTTGCCAATTGTTGAAATATGGTTTGATTAGTATTGTCACAACACTGTAACAAAGCTGGACTCCTGGTGATGTACCAGGCTGGCTGCTCAGAAGTCTTCCTTCAGAGAATATGATGCATTGGCATTAGAGCATCAACAATGCTCTTATTCTTTATTTTCTTGGCAAATACTACTGGAATGGGCATATACCTCTGGACTCTACAAGCTGTTCATCAGTTTTTAGACCCCATGTTCAAAATTGCTAAGCAAAACAAGTACTGAAAGGCAGCCAGTTTATCAATTACTCTGAGTAAATTTCTAAGTAGTCAAACCTTATATACTTAGTGAGTGCACACAATCTATTGAGATCCATTATTTCTGTGAAGTTACTGCACCTTGAGACTGCCAGGAGCAGCAGACTATTGAATGCCTTCAGCTGAATGACATCAAGGGGCCTGTACTGCTGCCACTCACTCACAAACTACAAGGTTTTGAGTTCAATACCAGCCAAGAGCTCCAGGGTTGACCCAGCCTTGTGTCCTTCTGTAGGTTACTAAAATGAATACCCAGCTTGTTGGGGGCAATTAACTTACACATTGTAAGGAGGTGCTTAAGTGCACTGACAAGTGGTATAGAAATGTACTTGCTTTTGCTACCAGTGTTTCTATTTTATAACCCAGATGTGACCAGGGGTTCTGTTGTTATGGGTGGATGACCCTGTCATCAGTTTCAATAGCACTCCTCTTTGAAACTCTTTCAGATATTAGCAGTTCTTTCAGGTATTGTAGAAGCTATACATTTACATTTACAACAAAATTTGGCACCTAGATAGCTCTGGTGAAAACTGAAGAAACTGCTAATATCTGGAAGAGCTCCAGAGGAGACAACCATGAAAACTGAAGATGGACTAGCCATCTCATGCCAAGTGCCCTGAACGTATGGCATCCCTCTCTATTCATTTCACAAATCATAAAGAATGCTTTCTGTGAGGACCAGGTCAAAAAGTCTCTAGCATTAACATCTTTGCTAGCATTCTTATTTAGCCCTATGTATGCCTATGTGAGAACTTTGAAACTGCTGTGACTTGTCTGTGAATCAAGGCAAGGCAGACACAATAAAACAAGAAATGGAACATATAAACATTGTAAGACTTGGTGTGAGTATGTTACAGCGGACAGGAAAGGGACATTTTGAGTCAGATTACAGGGTTTTTTACTCAGAAAATGAAAATCAGAGAAGAAATCAACTGGTAGTGAGCAAAGCTGATAGGAAGAAAATCAACTCATCTAAAATGTGGTACTGAAGAAAAATTCTATTGATAGAATGGACAGCAAAAATGACAAATACAAAGCCCTTGAGCAAACCAAACTTGCACTTTCCCAGAATGCCAAGATAACTAATCTGAGACTGCTGTACTTTGGACATGCCATGAGAATACATGACTCACTAGAAATGAGAATAAGGCTTGGTAATGTAGAAGGCAGTAGAAAAACTGTATCACAGATAAACTAAATCAGACCACCCATGGTTCTGAGTCTGAAAGGCCTATTATCATCATTTTTATGATAGTGTGACATGGAGGTCTCTTATTTATAGAATTGTCACAAGACAAAGTCAATAGCATTCAGCAAAAACAAATTTACACCAGATATTACTAGCTTTCCTTTATGCTTTTTGGAGAGGATCATGCTAATCTACACTTGCTGTGCTCCAACCTTTGAGCAGGGAAAGGAGTTCTTTCTCACCCAAGCTCTTACAACATCTTCTTTGCATTATGTTTGATCATAAAAGAACATGTTGATGATCAACCATGAAATAATGAGAGCACACACACACACATATATGGGAAAATAAAGTGCCATTTATTTGACTTATTCAAATATTAATAAACTTTTTGGGAAACTACAAGAAGGGGGAGCATCCTTGTACATGCCCAGCTGGAGAACCAGGTGTCACCACATGGCCAAAACCCTCCAGCCTACCCTTGGTGAAACACCGGGCCCTGAGGTAAATCCAAATACAAGTCCAGCCTACTGGAATGCAAACACAGGACATTCCCTCCCAAAATCCCATAAGTTTGTAAGAGAGAGCAAAGCCCCACACATCAGCCTCAAAGGCAGGCTCCTTTCCAACCCCCAGGTCCCTTGACTTGTAAAGGCTATCCCAGAGCCCAACTTTCTCCCAAAGAGTGTGCCCATGGTGAACACTGAACTAATCATATTTTCGCTCACCACTGTCCCCTGGTGGCAATGGTAGTATCCTATTTAATGACTCACCAAGTCAGTTTTCCAATTCCTAATATACCCAGTATGAGTAGGTGAAAAAAACAAACAAACAGTGGGGATAAAAATTCCTACCTGGCCCTGAAGCGACCAGCTAAGCTCACACAGGATAATGGACAGGTCGTACGTATATCAGAGACAGGTCGTACGTATATCAAAGACAAGGAATGGCAGTGCTGACTATGTCATGTCCGAATTACTACTACTACTACTTCGATTATTATTATTTTATTTCAATACATTCCAGCATTCCAATGACCAAAATGAAATAGATTGTCATAGTTAGCTGTAATTTGCTTTAAAATTCTTCGGCTGATAATGTCATAAAATTGTTGCCTTGTAAATCTAGTTTTATATGAATTCTGCAATATTTTTTTTTTGTCTACTAAAATACCCTTGGTCCTATGATGAGGACTGGACATTCTTAAGTTTTGTACATATGGATTTGAGAACATTGAGGGAAATATCTCAAACTGTTTTTTAAAATAATTTTTTCAGCATTTTTAAAAGAGTTTAGCACCAAACAACTTTGCCAGTAACTGAAGAAACAGATTCTTATCCCCTGGCCTAAAGAGGTTCAGTGTCATAAACATTAATAAATAAAGTGCATCTTTCTTACAAATTAATGCATCTAACAACTGCATTTGTATCTTTTTTTCTCTCTCCAAGGAACTGTTTTAACTTCACAGAAATTCAGTGAAGTAGGCTGAGAAGAAATGAATAAAATATGACAATCTTATGTAGTTAATTGTGTTTTCTTTAAAAGGACAAATTTAAAGTTAGACTGAAATAGGAAGTGATACAGTTACAAACTTTTGCTTTTCACAGACTTGGTCTGCATTGACTTCTCTACTGTGAAATCTGTGTTGAATCTTCAATTGAATGAGCATTTCAGATATTTCTAAGGCATGTCTTCTAGTATTATCACAAAGGGTGTTGCAGTCAAACATTTTCTATCCATATTGCCAGCGTGCCAAGGATACTGCACTAGTCATGTCCTACACACTTATCCTGTACTCCTTCCAGTCCTCATCTTCATGCTGATAATTATTTTTAATGTCCTAGTTTTATTTTAATGTGCAACATTAAATTTGTGAGAGGCAATGCAGACAAGCTGTGTTGGTGCAATAATAGCTAAGAGATTATCATAATCATCAGAAATCTAATAGAAAACATACTGATGCTTTTTTTTAAAGGGCTTTAGAAAATTCATATTGATTTACTGCTTTGTTTGGAAGCATGCCCTGTGTAATGTTCTGCTCTCCCTTGGCCATGAACTTTTGACATGGTTGTTGATCAGCTGTTACGCACAAAAATAATTCTTTTCTCATTTCATCATTCAGACAGGCTTTGAAAGTGACCAGAATATATTTGCTATGTTTAGTGCTGACTAAAGTAAAAGAGATATATTTAAATCCGCAGTACAACAAAAGTATTTTGCTATTCTGCAGGCACTGCAAAGCATCTAATATACATGCACATCTCAGATTAATTCTCCAATGCTTTACTAGTTCATGAATGCATTTGCATGGCTAAATGGAAGTGGACTTGCAATGGCAAGGAAATTCAGAGATGGAATGTGGTGTGTTTATTTAATCAATAACAAAATGGGCATTTATAATGCATAGGTTATGATGAGAGCCTGAAAGTAACTAATTACAAATAATTAACTACTTTTAATTAACTCTTTGAGCCAGCATGCTGTAGTGGTTTGGGCATTGGACTATGGCTCTGGAGACCAGAGTATGATTCCCTGCTCGATTGTGGAAACCCACTGGGTGACCTTGAGTGTGTGTGAGGGAGTCACATACTCTCAGAAAACCCCGTGATAGATTCCCCTTAGGGTCACCAAAAGTTGGAAATGACTTGAAGGCACACAACAACAACAACGACAAGGGCACTTCTGAAATCTGTTAGACAAAACCTCATATTCTATATGCTAGGATGAAGTTATTTGAGAAGGGGTGTAATTGAGGACCCACCACTAGCAACATTTGGCCTCCTGTGCCTTAGAAAAATGAGAAAGGTGTGATCCTAATAAGACAGCAGGCAGAGGGTAGTTATTATTAGTGAATAACTTAGCTATTTAGATAGCAAATGGGGAAAAATGGGCTGTCTCCCTTCAGTGGGGTTTTGACAACAGATCCTCTGGGGTAACTCAGGAGGGCATCAATAATGAATAAAATATTGTTGAAAACATTTCTCCCCAGGATTGTATGTAAGTGAGCCATGATGGTGTACTGGTTTGACAGTCCTATGTAAACTAACACTCATTCAACTTTCCAAAAATTCCTCAGATTTGCCTCGAATTTTGCTTTAGGATCAAGCTAAGATCCTAAAGTACCTAATACCTGCATATTCCTCTCATACTTGACTCTGAGTGAATTTGGGAGCAATAATAACTGTATTGCCACAGGAGGAAGCCGAGCATGTGTTCATTTGCAAAAGTGTCTGTTCATAAGCCTTGTTGCATAGAGTTGGAAGAAAAAGATAGTTGAAACAAACAAGCAACACATTTGGCTACTTAGACTTGTTACTTTCTTTGGGATTTTTTTTCTTTGTCTCCATGTTTGAATGTTCAAAGTGTAAACAGTATAAAAAGACTCAAGGAAAGCAATTTCAGTCAAATAATTGCAAATGACACATAAACAGCTCCATTAATAGCTCCTCTTTTAATGTTATAAAATAGAAATAAGTAATGCTTGCTTATCGTCAAACCATTTGTCTGTCTTTTATTCCTTCTATTAACTGAGAGCAGAAGGAATGGTAGCTAACACACTGAACATTGGTCTTTCTGATAAACAACTTTTTGACTATTTTTTTTTATTTAGAAGAGAACTGTTTTATCACTAAGAAAGAAGAAGTTAGAGAGGGTAGGGCTATGGTGAAGTAATGTTGACTTAGGAGATGGTTTAAAGCCGAGGGAAAATTACATAGGAGATGACAAGAATGTTGATATTGCTATGGGGGGAGGGCATCAAGTAGCCTTTTCCTGATTTAATTCATTCTTAGAATCACAGAAGTTGATGGTTAGGAATTCCAATACTTGGAGAAGTTACTGTCTTGGACTACATGATGGAAATGCACACAGTTCACATGGTTATTATACTATTATTTACACTGAAAACAGTATTCTGTGCAAAAATTAAAAAGGTACAATTTTTTCATAGAATAAGTCTCAAAGTGCAAATAGTATTTGGAGACTTTTTTTTCACAGTGCGAAGAAAATTGCTAAAATTATTCATTTCTTCCTTCAAGAATAAAATTAACCAAGAATTACAGGTATTCTTCAGTTATGTTCCTGGGATTTACTTCTTTGACAGAAATATTGGTATCATAGGTAGAAATAAAAAGGAAAGAATAGGGATAGGTTCCTACATCAGAAAAAAGCAACTGTTCCAAATGTTTCAGCATTTTTTTTTTATATATTCAAAACTAACATTATGGTCATGTGAAATGAAACAATCAGGTCAGATAAGCTTATGTAATCAAAAACATTTTGAAGCTTCTAGAAACCGCTTGAAAATTTCTTTCAAAATGCATCCCAGCAGGGTTTTTTCTTTTTCTTTCAGCAGTCTCCACTTGTCTTATGTTTACCATTTTTGGTGGTAGAATTTATAGATCTAAGCACTTTCAACTTCTTAGGGTAGGTGGTGAGGCAGGCTAATCTGCTTTTGTATTTTCTTTTGGTTTTGTGCTTCACATTTGCTCAGCAAGTAATTCTGGGGGTATTTGTTTACTATGCCTATCATTGGTAAGCAAAAACAGTTCCAAAAGGGTCACTTTGGGTAGAAACTGATGAGCCAACTAAAGCAGTTTCCATACACTTTAAAGGTGGGACGTGTAGATGACACATGTCTCCAAAGTGGGTGGAAACCGGATTGAAGCCATTAGGCTAAAAACCAGAGCAAAAAAGATGCTGCAATAGTGTGACTCAGGGTGGAAAATGTGCACCTTTGTCCCTGCATATAAACACCCCAATGTGAGATAAGTTCAGGAGGAGTGATTCATCCTAACCCTAATCCTAAAGCTGCATATAAACACACAGGCTCAGGTGAGAATTAAAAAAAAAAAAAGAAGAAGAAGAAGAAGGATAGAGCCAATGTATTCAAACAGTTGGGCTGGCAATAAAAAAGTGAAAATGTGGCACTTCCAATGGATATAAGTACAACATAAGACCTGCTTCCAGAAAATGCAGTTTTGAGCCACTTTTTTCTGACCGCCTGTTCCAGGCGGTAGAATAGAATCCCATTCTTTCCTGGGTCCAGTTTTATTGCATTGTTTACTGCAGATACTCTGCTACAACAGAACACTGATAGCCTGTCTTTCTCGAGCTATCCTTCCAATGGCAATTATGTCAAAAGATAACAAAACAAAACAAAACAAAAACTCACCTTCCAGTTAGACAGAAGGCAAGAAACTAGGGGCTATGCTCCCATTAAAAAAAAGACTTTCTATAAAGACACTTCTTTGTCAGAGATTTCGTTAACTCAGGTAAACCTGAACATCCTTTCACACAGAGCACATGACCACAATCTTCTCCACAATAATGAGATGTCTTATATTTTGAAATGGTTTCTGAATTTTCATGTCCGATTATAAATTAGGGTTTGAAAGTTTTAGCCAAATATGTATGTTCTCCTTCCCCTTTGATAATCTTTTTTTTTAAAGGTAATATCATGGATCATATCAAAACCTATAATTTTAGCCCCAAAACCTGCCCTTGATTTAGGCATGATTTCCACTTATAGCTGAGTATGCGGTGCACATTTCGATTTCTTTGGTAACAAAAAAGCTAAAACAAAAAACAAAAAACAAAACCCTAAATAATACAAAGTCTATTTCCACCAGGGAAGAAGTGTTTTGCTTAGTGCAGAAGCCCAGCTTCTCACAATACTCCACTATAGAATGTTTCAGTACTATTTGCTGCTGAAATTGACTGGATGATCTCCTACTGTTAATTGTTAGCATCTTCTCCAAAAAACAGTAGGTGGATCCCCACCTAACACAGATACTCACTTTGTTTGGCTTTGTAGCTTTATTTCATGTGAGGTAGGGGGCAGCTGATTGATGAGGAGTTGAACAGATGGATTTTCCAGACCACCAAAAATAAATAAATGCAGAAATCACTTGGAATTTCAGTATCTAGTATATGAAAGAGAAGGCAGGTTTAATTGTGTGCTTTAATGTTTTAAAAGAGAGAAGAAAAAATACTGATATATTTCAGATTGGTCTATGTATGTATGAGGTCTTGCAGACCCTTGGGTTTGATGGGTTTTACTGATTGTTACCTTCCTGTGTTCTGTGAACGGAATCCTTTTCTATTCTTGGGTGTGTGTGTTTGTGTGAGATTATTATTGTAAGTACCAATGTGTTGGCTCTCTACTGGGGTTTAGTCCATGTTTGTTTGGTTGTGTGTGTGTGTTTTTTTTTTAAATTACAGGTCCAGTTTGCTGAGATTGATGTGTGGCCTTACAGTTTAAAATATAAATGTTCTTCTCTCACTTTTTAACTTTTTTTTTCTCAGAGTGATGGTGCTACAATATTATAAATCAGATTTCACTAAGGAACCAATGTGGCAAGGTGCTGTTACTCCTTTTAAAAGAGAGAGAGAAAGGAGAGAAGAAGGATAAGAGGTTTAAATAATCCCCTTAACATTTTCACTATACATTTTGAAATGGAAGTAATAGATTAGTGAAGTGGAAATTCAATGGGTTTATAAGCACTACAACCCATGTCACTATACAAAACACAGCATGAAAAACAACTATTGTTGTGCACATGTCCATTAGAGCTTTTTTGTGTTTTGATATGTCTTTTATTTTTATTCATATGTCTGTTATTTTTAAAAAATGATTCAAGGGTGGGAATAAAAATTTGCAACTGGTGCCAGAAATTGGCAGGAAATGTATGACACAATAAAATATAATTTGACTATTTTTGAAACAACAACAGCAACAACAACAACAATCATCATCATCATCATCATCATCATCATCATCAATCCTGCAACCTCCAGCAACTACTCTACACATTTGTCCCATCTGGAGAAGCCCTAAAACATAGCCTCAGCCAGTGAAACTGGAGCAACAGTGAGGTAAAAAAGAAAAGAAAAGAAAAGAAATATTATTTTCTACAAATTACAACTGTGGCTCAAACTACAGTGGAGAATTAATGCAGTTTGATGCTGCTTTAACTGCCATGGTTTAAAGCTATGAAATTCTGGGATTTGTAGGTTTGGAAGTTATTTAGGCCTCGTTCACAGGGCCTTTGTTCACACTTGCACCAAATTTCTGATATAATTTCTGGGGGGTGGGCTGCTAAATCTAGAGGAACTTGTTCTTCCAAATCTGTGGCATTCCCCACATCTTTTTAAATGCATAGATTCAGTGCAAGTGTGAACACACTGTCAATTGGATTTGCTTCTCTGTGGCACGGTCACTCCTGTGACAACTCCATTTTGATTCTATCCTATTGATGAATGTGAACGCAGAGTGGAGTAAATTGAAATGGGCAGATTCGATCATGGTTTGAATACTGTGAACATCTATTCGGCGCTAAATCACTTCATTGATTTTAGTTTTAAAATGTTTTAATATGTAGTTTAAATGAGGCCTTAGCCTCCTCTGTCAGAGAGCTCTTGTGGCAGAACTAAACCCCAGAATGACATAGGATGAAGATATTACAGATAAAGCACTGTCAAACTGCATCAATTCTACAATGTGGTAACAGCCTATATTTATGCAATTGATGACCACAATCTACAATAATGTCCACACCTTATAGTTACAGAATAGGGATGTAGATCTTTGTGTTCTTTACCCTCAGAAACAATAATTAATAATTTCTGAAGCATTCTCCCCACTGGATGAGAGCAAAAAGATGTCTGCACAGTTTCTAATTGCTGCTTGTGTTAAGAGAAGTATTTTCTGCAAATACCCCTCTTTTCCTATGCAGAAACCTATTTTCTGTATGGAAAAAAACAAGTTTTCTGTATACACGTCCATGGGAGGTTTTTATGCAGAAATCACTTTCTGTAATGAATTACAATTTCTTAGCAAAGGTTGACATGTTTTGTTATGTGCAGAAAACATGTTTACACAACTAAGCAACCTCTCCTGGCCTACCCTTCCCAGACATGGCAAAACTGTAGCAGGGTGCAAGGTGCCAGAAGCATGCATGATAAGGGACAAGAGCGAGAGATGGTGTCAAAGGGAGGAGAAAGGAAATAATTGGGGAAGACATGCAGCAGCCAAGTGCAAAACACAAGAGAGTGTGCAGACTGAAAAGAAAGGGAATAAGGCAGATGAGACAAGCTAGGAGTGTGACCACAGAGACAAAGCAACATGAGTAGAGTGCCAGCAAGAGGAGAACAGCCAAGTTAATTGATCCCATGATCTCCTCCCTGAGCAAAGAGACAGCTGCGAAAAGGGATGAAAAAAGAGTAGACAGAAGATAATTAAGCTTGATGTGATTCTTCAGATTTTTGGGAAATAGACCCAAACAAAGTGAAAGAAATAGATAAGACTTTTAATGGACTAACTCCAGATTTATTTGTCTTATCTACTGTAACATGTCAAATGAAGTTAAATGTGCAGATGAGAGGAATAGAATTTATCTCTACAATGTAAATTCCAGAAGGGAAACAAAACAATAGGTACAAAGGCAAAGATTTATGTTGACAAGTTCAAAGATGGTGTTAAGCGGAGAAAACAAGCCATCCAGCATATAGGGTGTTGAAAATATTCATCTACAAAGAGTTATATGCATTCTTTCACATTCTGAGATTTTTGTTGAACTAACATTGTTCTGTGTTCTCTGTTAGTTTCTAGGTGTCGTATGGCAAGTTGACATGTCCTGATTTGCAGCCTAGCAGTGTGCTAAGTCCAAATTTGCCATTTGGGGGCTCAAATGAGGTTGAGCGATGTTGCCATTATAGAGTGGCTAAGGTCAAAAGGCCTACAGTGGAGCCCTGGGCCTCCTCCTGATGTGTTAGACATTGACTTTTGTGGGATTGGCTTGGACTTGCTGGAAGGCAAGATCCTCACTTTGCACATACTGAAGGATTGTTGGCTTGGAGTTTCCCTTTTATTTTTCTGCCATTTTGCTCCACCAAGTGTGTCATGTGGAAGGTAATCCTAAACTTGTTAACCTTGTCTGGAAAAAAAGTGAACAGGGAGCTTTGTAATGCCATGTGCATGCATGTGGGCCACTTTCTCCTGTATCCCCCCATAATTTTCATCAACAACAGGTCTACAGGGATGGTGGTGTTCATTTCTGGAAGAAGAGAATATGTTGTTCATGGGGGAATTGCAACAGGAGATGAGGCCCATGTTAATTGGCCTGGTGGCAGAAAGGAACAAATGAGACACTTGTCTATTATTGATGCCAGGTAGCAGGGGGTGGATATAAGTTTTCAGTGTTCTCATTTGGCACCTTTTTCATGTAGGGCAGGGCTGGGGAGGGGGTAGAGGAAAAAAGCTACCCTCGAGGTTAATCTGGGACCTGGGTGATAAGGCATACTGGGAGAAAAAGATAAGCTAGTATGGGATACCAGTAGACAATATCATACAAATATAATAGACTAAACGTGTATGGATGTCTCTGCCTGTATACTTTGCTATAGTTCCTCAGTATAGGAAGCAACCCTGGTAGCAACTTGACAGAGAAGCACAAAACGGAATGAAGTACAAGGGATTGTTATGCTAAGCCGAAATCTGAATTTTGATGTATGTGTTTTCCCTATGCCCTAAGTCCACATGTTCACTTCATATAGTTAGCATTTACTCCGCATAGCACATCTATAAGGTAGGGTTTGTGAGGGAAAGTAGTCACCCATGGTTACATGGTAAATTCCATGACCAAGCAGAGATTTGAGTTTGGGGCTCTCCACATCCATCACATTAAACATTACTTTATACTGCTTCACCCAGATCAGTTGCTTAATTTGCACATTAACATGCAAAGCAGATGCCCAATTTGAAGTGGAATAACTTAAATTGTTGCCACTCAGTTTAAATTTTGTCCTCACTACTAATTCTTCAGTGTCTTTGTTTTGTTAACTTGCTTTCAGAAGACTTTTTGTGACACTCTGGACAAAGGTCTGAGTTAGGAATTGGAGCAGTCAACAAAATAATACAAAATATTAATCTTATCTTCTGCTTAAACTTCAAAGTACAGAATGATGGCAACATCTTCAGTTTTAGGGTTGAATCCAGCAGTCAGTCCTCTATGTTTATCATTTGAAGCTTTCCTTTAAAAAAAATAAATAAATAATATTCACAAAGACTATTTAAACAATTTCCAAATTAAGCTCCCACCAAGGATTGCACTGATTCTTTTCAGAGTTTGATATTTGGTAGGGAAATAAAATATCTTGCTTCACCTCATACATGTTTTCATGCGACTGTCCAGTGCCGGCTCTGAAATATTGATATAGTCTGCTCTGCTCTGAAATAGTGTCTGCTCTGAAATAAGTCTCCTCAAAATGTCTTTCTATTGTTTAAAAGGTTAAAGATATTTCATTTGACCTACCAACAGTTCCTCTAGAGCTCAAGGTTTTTCAATGGTATTGTGGATTATTGTATCATGATGATTACACTTTTCACAAATGCTTCTTATGTAAACATGTGTATGGACACCTGATTTAATTACATGTTTTGTGACTTGATTTTCACACAAAAACATGAAAATAAATGAGTAGATTTGGCTTGTCCCAACATTTGGTATTTAACTAACATCTTTACCATTCTTCAGCTTGCAAAATTATCTCTGCCTTTCTCTGTCTTTTTTTTAAAAGTCTCCTAGCAATTATAATGCAGGAAGAGAATCCTCCATTGTCTCCAAAAGTTGTTGCTAGAGTTGGACTTTAAGGTGTTGTTCTTTTGTAAGAGACTTGATTTGCAAAATATCGATTAAGCTAAACCTGGCAGGGCTTTTTATAATGGCATGGAACTTTTTAAAATTGACACAGCTTTCTGCTTAAACAGAAAAACAAACTTGTTTTTTTTTTCTTCCCTAAGAAAGTAGCATTCCAAAGAAAAATCCAGAAAAAGAGATGATGAAAAGATTCTGTCTTTGCCAAAAAAATATGGAACTTGCAATACTGAACAAGGAGCAAGATAATAAAAGGTTTGCACTCATATCAAATGAAATGAAAACAATTTTTCACATTTTAGGGAATCTTTCTGGGTCAGAAACTTGGTGAAAAAATGTCTAGTAATCTTTTCAGGTTTCTCTCCTAACTCTTGTGTTGGGAGATATAGATGGCTTTTAGGATGATGCCAGAAATATTTCCCTGGTGGCACAGTGGTTAAATGTCTGTACTGCAGCCATTCACTCACAAACCACAAGGTTGTGAATTCAATACCAACCAGGGGCTCAGGATTGACAGCCTAGCATCTGAGGTTGCTAAAATGAGTACACAGCTTGTTTGGGGTAACTAGTTTACACATTGTAAACCAGTTAGGGTGTGCTTGAATGCACTGATAAGTGGTATAGAAATTACTTCCTATTGCTATTTTTTGAGGTAGACCAAAAGGGAAAACCTTGGTGAGTTGGCTTGTGGTAATTGCTTTTGCTTTGTTTATTAAGTGAAGGGGGTACATTCTGAACTTGAAAACAAGATTAATGCACAGATTTTCAAGAATCCGGTGGGAATCTGCTAATCCAAGGAGTTGGATTGCTAAACCAAGGAGCTGGAAACAATGAATTGGATTAGATGCCCTCTTAAAATCAAAAACAACTTTAGTCAACTAGCTGTAGGTACTTACGTTACTTATAATACATTGTTTTCAAGCTCTGGTTCTTTGGATGTAACCAATATTTGAAAATTGAAAACCAGAAATTGTTTCATGGATGAGGGGGAATCTGAATGGGGTCAAATGACAGCAATATGTTTTTAGTAATTATACATAGTCTTTCAATATCTGGAAATAAATTATGCTGCCATTTGCCTCTAGCACTTATGTAAACCTCTTGTGTTATGAATGTTTTCAAAAGTAGTACCAAAGGGGAAAAGAAAGATTATATTCTTAATCACTGCCAACTCAGCAGGCAAAATCAATGACAGTAAGGAGAAGCTGTTTTTTGACATTCCATGGTCTTTATCAATGGGCAGTACATGTTGTTTGCAAAGTAATAGGCTGGTCTGAACATTTAGTGAATCTTTTTGTAATTGTTAAAAATCAGTAACCTTTTTAAATGGCATTTGGATTCCCCTCAGACAGTTCTACCATTTTTCATTGTAATCTTCTTCCAGGATATGTGTGATGTGTGCATTGATATGTAATGGGCTATTGCTGATACAACTTGACATAATTACACACTGATATAAAACTCAAAGTACATGATCAGGGTACCAGTTACAATCCTGGCATGACTAATTAGTGTGCTATGTACACAAATAATATGTTCATGTTCTGTATCACATGTGCATATAGAAATGTTTATCAGTTGTTGTTGTTTTAGTCACAGAGTCATGTAATGATAGAGATTGAAGAAATCTCTTGGGTCACTGAGTCAAATTCCTTGCTCAGTGCTGGATCTCCAGATTGGTTTCCATGCTTTGGTCCCCCACATATTTTGGTATCTGATTCCATTGCTAAACAATTCTTACTGTCAAAAAGTTCCTTCTAATGTTCAATCAAAATCTACTCTTCTGTAATAATTATATCCACTTCTACCTAGCTATAAGAATTTTGCTTACTCTTTATTACATTTTCATGCAAAGAGTCTTCCACCAATGGCTTCAGCAAATTTCTAGAAGCATCCTTTACAAATATCTATAAAGTACAAACTTGATTATTTTGCTGTTTCTCACAATTGTGTACAGTGCATAGTCATTTAACATAATATTATGTATGCTTTTCTATTTTATCTTTAAATCCAATGAAGACATTCAAACACACTCCAAAATAACCAAAACCATACAATCTTATTTCATTCAGCATAGCTGTAGAGTAGGAGAAAGCATAATATAATATGACACAAACATGTGATATAATGCAAAAAAAAAAAAAATGTGGCAAATACTTGATGAAAAGTGAGATATCAGACCAAACTCATGAACAGCATGGTCAATTTAGGTTTAAAACCTGTAAATGTAGTTCATAACTTGAACCCCAAACACAAGTTATTGCAGCAACTGTACTTCACATGATTTTGTCCAAAAGGAAATTATGGGAAATATTTGCTTTACCATTTTAAAAATCACACATTTATATCAAGTGTATTGCATATTTATTCATCAGTTGATTTCCTACAGTTTGAAGCAAGGGGCACTTCTGATTTGCTATTTACAAAGTTATGGCTAGAAATACAGTGGTGAGAAGATATTTGTAAATTCCTTAGCATTCTAACCTTGTAATCTTAGATAAAAAAAAATAGGTAAATTGATTAAACAAACAACACCGAATTATAATGTATTATTAGCATGTATTCATCCACAACTGTTTCAACAACCAACATCCTAAGTATTTCAGTAGATGGTGTGTCTTCATGTGTAACAATAACTTGAAGTAAGTGTTCTTTGTAAATGTCGATCTCTCACATTGATTTTAAGACCTGACTTGAAGGTACTTAACAATAACAATTTCCCATCTTCATGGTTCTCGTTTTTCTCCTTCTGGCTCTGAGTTTCCATACTACCTGATTAATTACCTGAATTCCTTCATATACATTTCCACAATTAGCTAGTTGAGAAGCAGGGTCATCTCCTTTCTTGATCTTTACCTGCACCATCTCTGTGTAATCACAAGGACCTCTTCTCTGCTCTCAGATTTTGGTCTTGCAATCTCAGGTAATGGAATGCAGCTAACTTAACAACCCTATGATATAGCTGTTCTACATATATTTTTCACAACCTTGTTCAGTCAGTCAGTGTTGACAGGGACCTAGAGTGATGCTGAGTTGATGAGGCTGCAGTGTGAGAGCGAGATGGGAGGGAGATCATTAATGTTTTGTGCCACTCAGGCTCAGGATTGGAAGAGGACTTTTTTGTGGGGGGGGGGGGCACTGCCACACCCCAAACACCTAGTCAATGGTGTCATTGGTCATGTTGGCTGAAGGATTTTGGGTACTATAGTCCTAAAGCCCTGGTGGCACAGTGGTTAAATGCCTGTACTGCAGCAACTCACTCAAAACCATAAGGTGGCGAGTTCAATACAAGCAAAAGGGCTCAAGCTCGACTCAGGCTTGCATCCTTCCAAGGTCGCTAAAATGAGTACCCAGATTGTTGGGGGCAAGTAGCTTACAGTTGTAAACCGCTTAGACACTGCTTCATATACAAATGAAGCTGTTTGCTTGACTGCTGTAATCCGCTTTGATTCACCACCAGAAAAGGTGGAATAAAAATAAATCCTATTATTGTTGTTGTTGTTGTTGTTGTTGTACAATTTTCAAACCTGGGAAAACCACAGTAGCATTGTAAAAGGGCTACTTTAAAAAAAAATAACACATTGCACTGATAGAGGCATCATCTTCACAGATATATCCTTTACAGGATAGCTTTCACCTATCTTCACATTACCTCAGATACAAAGCTTTTTTTCATCTGTAGAGTAAATTAGCACCTTCATCTTCCAGTCACATATATAATCATCATGGTATCTTAGCAGAAAAACACATGGTTAGAGAAGCCTAGGTTCACTCTTCAGCATCTCTTAGCCAGAACGGCTGCATGTGATACCCTCATAAGTCACTGCTAGACAATTTAAACACTACTTGCTGGATGGAATGATCGTCTGACTCCTTGGAAGACAGCTAAATGTATTCTTCAATAGAGATTAAAGAAGTGATAAACCCAATGATGAATGAATCCACTCTAGGTCTTAATCTGAACTCTCAAAGAGCCACCCAAGGTGCCTAAACTAATTCTTCTATAGGTTCAACATGTTGAATAGCTCTTTTAAAGTTTGGAATAAAACCCAGATTTGAGTCACTACCCCACTGACATCTATCACTGTATAGACTTGCCTGTGTAAAAATCATTTAAAAAACAACAACAAAACTAATGCCAGGCTTCATGTGCTTTGAAGAAGGAAAGCTAAATCTGTTTTTCAAAATGTTTCAAGAGCACATCAAGAGATGGCAGTCCAGCTGCTTCTGGCACTACAAGACAACAAAAGTTTTGAAATTGACTTTGTTGTAACTATTGCATTTAATGTTTAAACCTTTCTTGTTTTTTCTTAGGGGAAAAAACACAAATGTAATTTTGAATAAATCATAAGGGAATGGCAAAGCTCCATTAAACACATCTATAGTTTATTTTTATATCAGAATAACATAGGGTCGATTAAACATCCCATGGATCTTGTTATTGATTTGTTT
Organism: Urosaurus nigricauda; assembly: GCA_034509955.1. Taxonomy (NCBI): domain Eukaryota; kingdom Metazoa; phylum Chordata; class Lepidosauria; order Squamata; family Phrynosomatidae; genus Urosaurus; species Urosaurus nigricauda. The sequence goes on along the minus strand of JAOEGL010000004.1, from coordinate 118,126,254 downwards.
CAGACATTGTTTGCTAGCTCTCAGCTGTTTTGGTGTTTTGTTTTGTTTTTACTGTTAAGATAGTACTCCTTCCTTCAAAAATGTTTTCATTCCTCACGAGTTAAGAATGCATTTGAACAGCCATAATATTTGCACCAGTCAACTGTAATTTTAATGCATTTTGTGTTTTAGACTCAAAAAATATAAAATGATGCTGCACTGGTGAGTACAGAGGGTCTGAGAAGAAGGCAAACAAAAAGTCACATTACTTTATTTACAATTGAATGCTGGTAGATAAGATACCTGCATTGATTTTTTGAACTCTTAGATTCTAACTAAAGCCAACTGCATAGTTCCAAAAAGCTGAATGTTGCCTTTGGAGGAAAATTCCTATAAAGTACTCATGATAAGATCAGATCTCCCCCTTTGAACCTAATCAGAACAGAGGTTGGGTTTGTTTGAACTGAGAAATCTCTCTAATTTAAAAACCTTTTAAATATTCAGGTATATTTCTCTGTTTTTTATTTGTTTAATTCTAGATGTTAGCAAAATGTCATTTTTGGCAAAATGCCATAGGCTGTGTTTTTTATTTTATTTATATAGGCCACAGGCCCCTTATATGTTCCTACTCTTGTAATTGTTCTATTTGTACCCAGCACATTGCAATGCACTTACTATGAGCACTTATTGGACCACTTGCGTTTAATGATAGCATGCCAGCAACATGTTCAGTGGAGCCATGAAGCGCTAGGACATCATTGTTGCCTGAAGAGAAGCCATAGATTGATATGGGTTATTTTGCATGAAGCTTGGGAACACAAGGTATAACTCAGAAATGATCTGGTCAACATATGTCAAGATATAAGATGTCTGTCAAGATATAAGATGCTATAATTCATTCTTATCATCCATACAATGCACTTTCTAGATTTTTAAAACTTTATTTTAATTCTACCCACCAAATATTTGGTGGGAAATAATATGGAAAATACTACATTTTTCCCTACAAGATGTTTTAATATGAAGCCACTTGTACACATTTGCTAAGGAAAAATGTGTTTGTTCTTTCTACTTGATTTGTGTCTCTTTCATCCTCATCCATCACCCTCAAAAGTAACATAATGTTTTCCACAGGTAAATAGCTCTTTTTTCCCCCCTGCTGCATAGAAATGCTTTAGAAGACTCTTTCTTCAAGACCAGCAAGTTGGTATCTAAGAATTTACACAAGTCTGAAATCAAGTCTAGTTATAGTGCTTCATTTGTAACAGTTAAGTCTGGATCAAGTCATTGAAACAATTTAATTCTGACTTAAGTCCGAATCAAATGAGCCATGCATAGGCCATGGAAGGATTTTTTTCCCAGCTTGGGAAGAAGGAATTGGGATGGAAAATGGAGGGAGACTAACATGGAACTCATTAAATTCCAACAGGTTTGCAGATGTTACTTCTGGTATTACTGAATGCCCTAGTCTGATAGGTATTGTGAATGGAAGAGTAGCCACTACAAAAAGTGATATCCTATTACGGTGCCTGTTTTTATTTTTTTATTTTCTTTCCTTCCCAGAACATGGACAATTTGAGAAATCTAAGCGTGAACTAGCATAGAACTGAAACTTCATGACATCTGATGGTGACCTCAGAAAACACACACACACAAAACTACACACAGAAAATGATGTCTTCAGACTCCTGAAAATGCAAACAAACACATGTGGTCTCACCTGTTCACTGGCAACCAAAAACAAACATATGAAGAATGGTTGAGGGAGCTGGGCATTCTTAGCTTGATGGAGAGAAGACTGAGGGGTGACATGACAACATTCTTTAAACAACTCAAAGCTTTAGTAGAGTGGAGAGGGCAGCCCAAATTTGCTGCCCAAATGGGTAGGACCAGATCTAATGGTGTGAAGTTACAAAATGATACATTTAGATTGACCACTAGAAGGAACTTCTTGACAGTAAGAGTGATTTGACAATGGAACCAATTTCCTAAGGCAGTGATGGAATCTCTTTCTCTGAACATCTTCAGATAGAGATTGGACAGCTACCTGCTGGGGATCTTTAGATGGAAATCTGGAATTGATCAAAGGGTCAGACTTGATATTCCATGAGACCCCTTCTACCTTTATGGTTCATCATCATCATCATCATCATCATCATCATCATCATCAGTCCACAAGTTTCCTTTACATTATTTCACAAGAATTTTCCATACCTTTTAACAATAAAATTCAGTGCTTTGAGTTTCTTCATATCAATTTTAATTTATTATTAGTTTTATTTTTATAAATTTATTAATTTTCTATATATTTCATTCTTGATTACCTGTATGAGATTACAAGAATACTAGAAAACTAAAAAAGTAACTTTACTTCCTTGTCATTATTCTTTTATAGCAAGTTCCAGTATTTTCCTACTGGGAGCCAGTCTTTTTCTACTGTTTTGAGAAACTTGTTATTTATCAGACGGGTAAATTTATCCAGTTCTATCATTTCAGCCATCCGTCTACTGTCAGTTTTCCTTTGCCCAGCTATGGTTCTAACATCACCCAAAATCGGAAGATTACCTGAAATTTTACCATTAGTTATTACTACTGAAGACTTATGAGCAAGTAAAATATTTTCAAATTAGGGAAGCAGTAATGTAAGACTGGTTCATGATCTTTCATAGTGAAAGTAGGAAAGAAAAAATAGGTCAGTAGTGAAACACATTTTTTAAAAATGTAAAATGTCTCAAGTTTGAACTCTAGAGTATTCAATTAAATTTCAGGCAGGGGAAAGTCTCAGTTTGATTATTATTGTCAGGAAGTAGGCCAGTAACTATTAAGGCAAAGTGGCAACTTCATTATATAAGTATCACACAATTCTGAACACAGGAAATGAATAAATGGAAATAATAACATCTTCTTAAATTCTGGAAATTTGCACACTCACACATTTATACAAATGACAGAGTTTGGTAGTAAAATGATGAAAGTTAGAAAGTATCCTGTAATTAATGTGTGTGTGTGTGTGGGGGGGGAACATAACCTGGACACAATAATGCTATTTTATAAAATAGTCCAGTTACTTGTTACAGTATTGTTACTTAGACTGGCTTTTCTGAAACTACTTAATGCGATATAAGTCACAAATGGGGTATATTTCTCCCAAGTTGACAGATACTGATTCATATAGAAGCTGTTCATGAGGAATGATTTTTTTAGAGGGAAAAGAAGAACAGGTTAAGAAAAGAGATGTGATAAATAAGTTTCCAATAACATGGGCAGGTATGCATACTGTGACAAGGAAGCAGTTGGTGGATAGGTAGAAGAGACAACAAGTATTTTCCTCATTCAGTGCAGAAAAGAATATCATAAAATTCATCAGAATAAATGAAATTAAAGCTAACAAATATTGAAATTAGAACCACAGATACATGCAAGAATTTGGGAATAATAATAGAAATTGATGAATAAGGAAATTCCACAGATTCAAAGACTTCTTCACATAAAATGTGCAGAAACTACCTGTTACACATTACCAGATTCTCTTTGCTAGAGTTGAGCAGAACTTTACATTTAAGGTATTTGAAATGGAATAGCATTAGACAAGATATTTTCTTACATTAGATGTTGGAAAACCAAATATTATAATAGGTAAGTTCATGTGTAGGAAAGGTCAGTATGTTCAGGTACTCACTGAAAGTCCTCCAACACTAACAGCTAGGTGAGAGAAAATAGAAATTATGGTCTTCATGGTCACATTTCCACATTAGTGAAGCCATGGGTCTTTGTTTTGGTCTGAAGAGTTTCAGTTTGCTCTGGATTTTGAAAGAACTATCCAAGGTGCTGGCCTGTGCCCCCAAAACCAGTTCAGTGCTTTGGATAGCTCATTTAATGTTCAGATTAAAACTCTGAGCAGATTCACCATTCCATTGAACTGGAAGCTACCAACTGCCAATGAGTAGCTTGCAAGATAACTTCATCCTGCACTATAGATGTGTAACTTCATATATGTGCTGTAACGGAGGAAAGAGTTCCTTCTCCAAGGCATGTTAATCAGTTGAGTGTCTCAATAGACTTATAAAATGGGGCTGAAGTGTGATAGTACCGTTCCTTTTCACCCAATCAAGTGAGACATGAGATAACTATTGCCCACTGGTCTAGCAGACATTGTGTGGATCAGGATAGGAGAAAAGATAGATTGGGATCATCTAGTAGATCTCTGGTTGATTTGCAGTAGGTATGCACAACTTTTTCCCCAAACAACCTTGATGAGCCATACATTGGGTTCATACATTTCTGTTGATATTATTTTTAGTTCTGAAAAAGGAACTCAGTGGTTGAGCACAAGGATACTTCCATATATATATATATATATATATATATATTAAAAAGAGGTAGAACTACACACACACACACACAACATGCATTAACCTATGGGTTTGTTAATCCATTTATGGTATTCCTTGCTTCTTATCACTTTATGATGCCATCACTCATGCTGAGTGATTGGAGGCTATATATATAATAAGACCTGACTTTACTGAAAATCCTTTAGCAAACATGATACAAAAATCGTATGAAAAATGTATGGATCACATTGCAAATATACATTGGATAATCGAGTGCTCCAGGGAATTCCAGAAGAAGATCTGCAGGTGCGTTATTGACTATAGAAAAATCTTTGACTGCACAGATTAAAAAAAAAAAAAAAAAGCTATGGTTTATGCTTAGAGGAATGGACGTGCCACAACGTCTGATTGCTCTGATGTGTAACTGTACTCAGGACAAGAGGCTGCCATCAGACAAGAATATGGAGAAACAGAATGGTTCCCAATCATCAAAGGGATCAGGAAAGGCTGCATACTATCACCCTATTTATTCAACCTGTATTTAGGAAATTGCCATGACCAGCCAAGAGGAGGAATCAGAGGATGAGGAGGAGGCTGTGCCTCCTCAAGTGCAAGATGAGATTGGGGCTATGCCAGGTCCCAGTTCTGCCCTGCCAAACCACAGCCCTGACCTTCCAGCCTCAGGAGTTGAGGCTCAGCCAGGCTCTAGCACTGTGGAGCTCCCTTCAGAGGCTCAGCAGCTGAGTGTGGCCCCTGGGGAAGAACCAAGCATGAAGGCTCCTTCTTTTAAGGAAAGGAGAGCTGAGAGTGCTTGCCTGCATCAGTCCCGGAGGCTTATCTGCAGATAAGCTACAGCTGGCACAAGGGAGGGCATCTCTTATTTAACCAGCTAGGGAATGCCACCTCTTTGCCAGAGCTTATTGCAAGTTCCTTTGGAGTGATTGCTGTCAGCACTGGCTCCATGTTTCCGGAACCCTTGTTTGCCTTGAACCTATAACTTTGGAATGAACTGGACTACTGCTACCTTCTGATTGCCCTGACCCTGGACCGAACTGAATTCTGTGACCTCTGATATCCTGACTCTGGCTTTTGGCTTGCTCTTTCTGACAATCCCCAGGTCTGCAGACTTTCTCCCAGCTGCATAGCTAGTTTCATTGCTGAGCCCTTCTTATCAGCGTGTGTGTTTGTGTCCAGGACAAAAATATTGTACCCAAAGCAGGCTTAGAATCAGAGGGAGGAGGAATGGACATACGAGAGGAAGGAACATTAACAGTCTAAGGAAGGTCAAGAAGGAAAGTGCCAAGCTTGGATTAATGCTGAACATTAAAAAATGACAATGGAAGAGCTACAAGAATTCACCCTGGACAATGAGGCAATTGAAATAGTTAAAGAGTACCCATATTGTGGGTCTAATATTGATTAGAGTGAAACTGCCATCAGGAAATCAGAAGAAAAATTGGAATGGGAAGGGCAGTTGTGAAAGAAATGGACAAGATCAAAAACTGTAAAGACATTACTCTGAACACTAAAGTAAGGATAGTCCAAACCATTATATCCCACCACAATATACAGATACAAGAGCTGGACTGTGGAAAAATGCCAATAGAAAGAAAATCAACTTATGTGGGATGTGTTGCTTGAAAAGAGTGCTGATGATACCATGGATGGCCAAGAAGACATACAAATGGGTACCAGAACAGATTAATCCCAAACTATCCCTGGAAACCAAAATAACTAAATTGAGGCTCTCATACCTCAGCCACATTGTGAAGACAAATAAATAATTAGATAAAGCAATGATGCTAGGAAAGGTGGAAGGCAGTAGAAAAATGGAAGACCACATGTCAGATGGCTAGACTTGAAGGGGGGGGGGTCACAGTCCTGCTCCAAGAGGACATGAGAGGCTGTGGATGGGGGTCTTGGAGATGTCTCATCCACAAGGTCGCCATGAATCAAAGTTAACCCAAGGGTGGTTAACAACAAGAACAATGCCTGCATGCATTGCCACAACGGTATCTGACTACTTGTAGTACAGACTTGTATTTCCTTCTCCTCTGTGTTCAGCCCCCAAACCAGCTCCAGATAGTATTACAGCCTCAGGAACAGGTTTTGTGGTAGCAGTAGGCAAGAGGGAATCAATGGAGGCAAGCATTCCACTGAATCCTAGGCTTTATCATGCCTTGATATTGCAGTCAACAATGATTAATATGAATTTAGTGTACTTATCCTCTATTGTGAAGAAATAATAATTTTATGTTTATGTATGAAAGATTTAACATAAAAAATTAAACTCAGTATTGAAACAAAAGGATAACTGTGACATAGTATTTTATGTGATTGGACAAAATTTTGTTTTCTCTCAAAACATTTCTACTGTATCCAAAGTTTGTAACAGTATAATTCTCAAGGAAGCAATTTGATGCTAACTGAAAATATTGTGATATAGGGGGGCCTTTGAATTTACGAACTCCAATCCAGCAGAGTTGTACAGGTTTCAAACTTCATATGAAACTTGCAAGTAGCTTGCTTTGTATGGCCAGGAACATAATAGAAACTACATTTATATAAAATGGAGATCTGTGTTCTTTCCTGTTATAAAAAAAACAAAAGAATTTCACCACACAGTTGCCACTAACAAAGCAAATAAATGGAGGCGGGAGTTTAGGACCATTCAGGTTTTTGATCTTGATACTTCTCCTGCTTCTATTTACATTTTAAAACACTCACATTAAGCAATTTATGGAATTTGTGTCTACTTCAGCCCCTTAGCATGAATATGGATGGAAGAAAAAAAAATCTATTTTCACCTTCAAATTTCCATTAGGTGAGGATAGTTCAAATCTATATTTATGGCTATCATTAAATCAGAGCAACTCTGTGGACAATAGTTACATTGTATATGAGGAAGTATGGCTCTTGGATTACACAGCTAGTCTTGGATCTCTGAGACATCATTTGATGACTGATTGAAAGAGATAGTGTAGCATACAGAAAATGCAAATTTAGCAAATGATACTATTTCAAGTGTAGTCACAACCCTCTCAATGATGTAGCTACATTTTTTCATGCTTAACGTAATTCTCATAGTGCAATCATATGTACAAGGGTGCACAGGAAATGTAGTAAGGATATAAGTCAGAGCAGTTGCCACATGAAAGCAAATCTGGAGATCTAAACATTTTAATTGAAATGTTATTCCCCAATCCCATAGAACCAACAAACAGGGTTGTCTATTGGCAACAGACAAGGATGGTTCTGTCATTAACCTCACTGAAACAATCTCTTCATGCAAAAGGGTGCTGGGGTGGCAGTGCTTTTGAGATGAAGAATACTAAGTAGAGGGATAAGAATCCACCACTATGCCAAGCAATGAGAAAAGCTTACGATGGCAGAAGCCCCATCATTCCTACTATTGTTAGAGACTAAGGCCTGATACAGATAGGCAAAATGAGACGTGGTGGCAGCGATTTTAGGGTTAAGGACCACACACCAACCACGTAGTCCCTAATGCTAGTTTGTGTGGAGGGCACCATACTTATACAGAACACTCCACACGGTGCACATAGTAATGATGTCACTACATGGTGCGGTGCAGCAGCTTGGCTCAATTCCACAGCTCCTTCACTCCAGGGAGGCCTTGGGGACCTCCATTTTGCAGCTCCTTCAGGAGAACTCCCTTGGGCAGCTCTGTTTTGGAGCTCCTTTGGGGGAGATGTTCCTAGGGGAGCTCCATTTCTGAGCTCCTTTGGGGAGCTTTCCTTTGGGGAGCTCCTGAGGAGAAAGGGGCCATTTCTTTCTTCTCATGGCTTCTGGGGTGTGGTGTGATGATGGTGTGGTCCCCCCCCCATCACAAGGGAACAATAACTAAAGGTCCCATTACTCAGTCACCACTGTCATCAACAGCCATTTCTGCTGTTTTTGTGAGTGCTTCCTAGTTGGCCCCACTCTCAGAGGAGGCAAGTATGCACAGATTAGCCACATTCTGAATAGTCTGTGTTACCATTGAAGATAGGAAGTCTTTAGCTGTCATTGCCTGCTCCTTTCCATTTGGGGATGTTGTGTCATAGTGGTATCCTTTGCTATCTCCTCTTCCTCTCTAGAAGGTGGCTGTTTAGGTTGGTCTGAGAAAGACTGGAGAAGTAAGCTGCAACCAGTTTTTTTCTGGCTGGATGCATTGTCTGAACCTCCTGGAGTAAGAGGGAACAGCAAGAAAGATTGAGTTGGCCTTGGATGGTAGGAAAGTGGACAGAGATATCAGGAAGGGGAACAAAGAAATGAAAGAACACTTGCTCAAGGGAGGGAAGAAGGGGTCAAACTAGGGATAGCTCAGAAGGTTCCACAGTAACAAAGATAAAGAAATATGAAGCAACTGATGGATGTAATCATGGAAACAGTCCATCATTGCACATTATGGAAAGAAGGGAAACATTATATCCAAGTAGCCAGGATAGTGAAATCAGAATAAAAAGAAACAAAGCACCAAAACCTGTTGTACTTGGAGAAAATGTTATGGAACATTGAGGTGAGAAGGTGCTATAAAAAGCATCTGTATGAATCCCCCACACCTTTTTTTCTGCCGGTGAATTAGTCATCTTCTTGGAAAGAAAGGGTTTTCTAGAAACAGTAGCTTTAACAAAGCTATCTTTCAGCTATGGGAAACAGAACAAAAATACATGACTCGAGTGAAAATGTGCTTGAACAAGCAATTGTATCCTTGCAAAACCAACACAGATTATCAGATTATGTAGAGAAATCTCTTCAGGGAAGACAGTATAAAAGAGAATGAAGTGACATAATTTGATAAACCAAATGTTCAAGGACATTCCAAGCCTAGGGGGATATCTCCTCAAAATAAAATCTAAGTATATATATATATATATATATATATATATATAATATTGTCAGTATTATCAGTAAGAACTCTTATATAAAAGTATTGTGTAGATTTTTTTTCTCCCTAGGCCAGGACTTTTCAAATTGCTTTTTGTAGGGGGAAAAAATAATCCTCTGGCATTTTTCATGGTTCTTCAACTGAAGATCAGAAACTCTTCCACCTTCCACAAAACATGGTGTGTCTAAAATACATCAGATTGGGGGAGAGGGTCTTATATCATTATCAGGTTTTTATCAGTTAAAACATCTAATGAAAATAAAGAAAGAGCTATAGAAATAAGAATAAACTATCAACAGAGTCAACAGTGTATTTGGAGATAATTGAGAGATGCCAGGGATCACTTTAATTTCAAGCTGTGGTGTTGTGCAGTGTTAGTTTGAAGATTCAGGCCTCTAAATCCCTTTTAATGCTCTTAGGTTTGAATCTAGAGCACAGCTGAACAACACAGACTATTCTGATTGATAGGCAATATGAAGTTTCTTGACTGGTCAGACGTAGCATGGACATTACTGTCCTCTGTCCTTGCTGTGTCAGGCCCATTTTACTGGTTATTATTGTAAACATTCTGGGATTCAGAGGTATGAATTCCTAGGCCTAAATCCAATAGCCCATCCTGGATAAAGGAGATAATAATAATAATAATAATAATAATAATAATAATTTTATAGCCCGCTCCTCTGTCAACCAACTGGAGCGGGTTACAACAATAAAAATACAAGGTAAAATTTACAATGACCCATACCCCCCCTTAAAATTAGATTAAACTAACATCAAAGTTAAAAACAACATAATTAAAATTCTCACAACATAAAACAACAATCGATTGCATGGACGTCGGGGGTCAAGATGTTAAAAATTGAGGGGAGAGCTTGACCCACTAACAGAGCCTGGAGTTAAGGACTTTCTGGGAAGACCTGCCTGAAGAGATGTGTCTTTATGGCTTTTTTAAGAGCAATCAAGAGATGTAATAAGACACATCTCATCTGGCAGGCCATTCCATAGTCTGGAAGCGGCAGCAGAGAAGGTCCTCTGGGAAGTCTGTGACAGCCTAGTTTTCATCGGCTGCAACAGATTAGTCCCAGAGGACCGGAGTGTGTGTGTGTGGGGGGGGGGTTCATATGGGAAGAGGCGGTCCCTAAGATAAGATGGACCCAAGCCATGTAAGGCTTTAAAGGTTAAAACCAACACCTTGTACTGTGCCCGGAAACTAATGTGAAGCGACGAGTCTAGGAGTACCCGCAGACTGTGAACAGAGTCCTTCGAGGAGAGTGTGACTCCATCTAGGACTGGGAGATGTATTCCCAAACCTGGCTTCAATCCTGTAACTGTTAGTACCTCTGTTTTGTCTGGATTAAGCTTCAACCTGTTTTCTCTCATCCAATCCATTACTGCTGCAAGACAGCCATTGAGAGGAGAGACACCATCTGAAGTCTGAGCTGACAATCTTGTCATGAAGTGGTATATCTGAGTGTCGTCAATGTACTGAAGACACTGAGCTCCATGCGTCTGAATGATCTCATCCAGCGGCTTCATATAGATATTAAACAGCATCGGGGACAGGATGGCACCCTGAGGGATGCCACAATTAAGCTTGATCTTTGAAGAGCAACTGTTCCTGAGCTTCACCCTTTGGGATCTACTGGAGAGAAAGGACTGGATCCACTGGAGTGCGGTGCCTCCAATCCCCAACTCCCTCAGCCGACCCAAAAGAATGGAATGATCTACAGTGTCAAAGGCCGTGGAGAGATCCAAGAGCACCAGCAGGGTCACACTACCCCTATCGATGCTCAGGCAGAGGTCATCAATCAGAGCAACCATGAATCCAATGAATCAATTACAGAATTACAAGTCAGCATCTAAGTATATTCCATGAATTTCATAGGTCCATTCTAATTGGGAATAGCTATTGAATTTAGGCCATTAAATCCAACATCACCCTGATATAAGATAGTGTGAGAAAAATAACATGAAGAGCTGTTTGATAGTGAAAAAGACTACCAAGAAGGTAGAGAACTCTTCTTCATGGAAGTTGTTTAAACAGAGTTTGGATTATTGTCTCGTAGGGTGTGATGTATCTATGGATTCCTACATAACAGGGTTTGAACTAGATTATCTTGTTGTTCTTTCCAGTTTATAACTCTGTGATTTTAAAGAGGTTTGGTAAGTCAACTGATACTTCTAAAGGAATCAAACTGTAATTCTATGATTTTAAGAATTTTGCTAAGACTACTGAAACTTCCAAAAGACTTATTTCTGCATTTTGTTATCTAATAGAGACAAGAGGATACTCTGTCATTTCCTGTTGATACAGCATTGAACATTCCTGAGTCTTTCTTTTTAAAAATGCCTAATTTTCATTCAACCTCACTCCCCATTTTTTTTATTTCAAGCAATTCACTGTCCACATAAGAAAGTGCTGATTGAAGGCATAATAGTATGTTAAAGAGCACCCTTCCCAGCAGAAGAAATATGTTCTCCTAGATTATGTTTGCATGGTGGAAGAACTGGAAGGGTATCTGACTTTAAAACTCTGGCTGAGTACATCTGGTGCACTAACCATCAATTTGGCATTCTTAATAGTAGCTGCTAACACCTGAGATGATAAATTAACAGATGCCTTTCAAGCTGTTTCTTCACTTCAAGCCTCATTTACTTCAACCTATTCAGTGTAAAAAACAAACAATGCACAATTAAAAAGAGATCCTGGCCATACCAAACACACACACACACACACCTCATGAAGATTTCGTATTACAGATGCATGAAGCAATGAGATGGTGTTTTGGGTAAGGAAGGTAATGAGCCAAGTGGTATTAACAGGAAGGTTGAAAAGATACACTGACTTGGCTTGTTGCCATGTTTTAAAGCCCTACAAGCCCAATACAAGCTTGGCACTACTGCAAGACTGTATCATGTCATGTTTTGAAAACCAAATGGGAGAACGAGATAATTCTACTCCACAGTCATTGTCTAAAATCCTGATGGTGACTTATATGTGCCTAAGATGCCGTAGGAAGATGACTGGACATTTTTGTCTGATTTGAATCATGTTTACTTCATGTTTACTTCAAGGTTGAGGAAACTAAAGCATGCTTGTGGTGACATTGCATCGACCTTGATGACTCCTTCAGTTGTACATTATTTATTTTTATAACATTGTCATCCATTGCAAGGGTCATGCAACACAATCAATGTGTAGCTCTGCATGCAGAGAAGTACATGCCACAACCCTAATACAGGATCTCAGCCAGTATCTGAGAAATCAGGGGAGCTAAATTTAACATTTGAAATTTCTGTCAGAAACCTTAGAGTTCTCTGAACAGTTCTTTTTTTAAAAATGTTTACAATGGCATATAGCTAACAGAACCAAAAACATAATACAAGAATTATTAACAATTATTTACAATGCTAAAACTAATCACATGGGCATGGCCAATTTTTCCATCCATCATTTACAGTGATAACAGAAAAACATGGAGATCCCCTTGAAAGGATTTCAAGATAGCATTTCCTCTTAATTCCACATCCCCAATAGATCAACTAATATGTCAAGATTCATTCTACTCTGAGGGCCTGTCTACACAGGCCATTGGCACTGGTCTTCCCCTGCCCTTGTGTCACCCTGTTCAGAGGATGCAGGGCCAAAGCCCCAAATCAGGTGCTAAATGTCTTTGGGTGGGAAGGTCAAGTCCACACTGAATCTGGGTCATCCCTTCCTTAAACCTGTTTTAAAAATAACATACCTATTGCTCCAGATCTTCCTGGAAAATCCAGAGTGACATGGGACAGCTATTGACCTGTCATTCTACTGTGCTGCCCAGCACTGCTGCTAGTGGTGCAGACCCCTGTCTCTGGGGTCACAATGAGGGGCCCAGCTATGTGATCAATACTAGGCACCATGTTTCTGACCTCTGAGGAAGTGACCTGCATTGCTCCAGAATGCACTGGTAAAGGAAAAAAAATCAATACAGCTTTGGGGCCAGAATGCTCTGGAAGCAGCCTGGATTGGGGTGTAAATAATAATCCATGAAGACCCTCGGGGTCTTCATGCATTATTATTCACACCCCAATCCAGATCCCTTTTAGTATACAGAGGGAATGAGAGAAAGAGAACTCAGCCTTCTGCTGTCACATTCCACATGGCAGAGTTAGCAGCCATTCCATCTTTCAGAAAATGTCATGCAATAGAGACAGCAGTTGTGTCTTAGTTCCCATAGGAACTGCTCTATAGCAGCATGACAGCCTGAAGTATTGGGAACCTTCTAGATTCAAAATCCATCTTGCAGGTCAAATTGGAACACTTCATTTTTAAGTGGCAAATGCTGACTGGAGGATGAGATACAGGAATTATGGCTGGAGGATGGGAAAGCACAGTAATTGACTTGACCACTTTAGCTTGTTTTGCTTACAGCACTTTTTCATCTCTTGCTACCTGTGCCAAGAAACATCCACTGCAGACATAAACAATCTGTCAGCAAAAAGCACCCTTGTTAAATTTTATTCCTTAGGTCCATTGTTACTGGAAGCGCTCACTCTTTAAACACTTTTGCCATTTTTTCCCCACCCAGGTCCTTTCAACCGTAACTAGGATTGTACAACTGTGGAGCTGTCTGCATTTGTCTTGAGTATCAAGAACATAAATCAAAGCACCACCAGTCTGTCTTCGGCAGTCAATAGAGGAGAAAACACTGTCTGAATCCAAACCTTCTTTAACAACCTCTGAGACTGATGATTGATAAAAGGTGTTCTACCATTCTGGCCACTCTGGTAAGTTACATTTTTAGTTGCCACCAAACTTAACTTAAAGTAAAATTGTAGGTGGCTTTGGAAGATCCTACAAAAGATTCCAGGAACTCTGAGAAAAGCAAAAATAATTTGGTTAAACCAAATTTTGCAGATGACTTTTGAAAATCTCAGGGAGGCCAAATTAGAAAAGCTAGTGAAATTTTATTTTCTTTGGGAATTTTTTCTCAGCTAAAACATGGCAATAGGATAGCATGAATGCTAGAAAAATATATATTGCAAGGGGATATTATTCTAAGGTCATGAAAGATTTTTACTGGTATTGACAACACACTTCATTGGGGATTTATTCATTTCTAATCAATACTCCCTGACAGCCCTTAAAATACCATGAAAGCAACTATGTTAATGTTAATATCTCTCTGCATGGGGGATACCTGTGTTCTTCTGGATGCATTTATGCTAAATACTTAAAAGTATGAAAAGTATCACTGAAATGCAAAGTCAAAATGATTAGGAAAACTATAGTTTAGAGACATAGAAGAAGCAACCATGAGTTCAGTAGAAACCAACTTTTCTACCTGGGAATTAATAACCCTGAAGAGTCATACTGGATGGATTTTCAAATTTTCTCCGTGTCACCTTCTAGAGTAGCCTGTTTTTACCAATGACAGCAAAACACCAGGGTTTGCCATTCAAAAAAATGGATTGGTCATCATAGCCAACTGGATTGAAAGGCAAATGAAGGCAAGAGCAATAAGGGCAAATTGGCAGAAAATAGAAATTGGGCAGATGAATGGGACAAAGGATAAAAAAAATGTTGAATCTATAGATGGAATGGAAACTAGCAAGGTGAACCTTGTTTCTTAATAATACTTCAGAGTTGCAATGTTTAAGTGACTATCAGAGTTAGACTATTAAGCACAACCCTATTTCCTAAGATACTTAGAGCCAAGGGAAACCTTGCCCTATGAAGAACGCCTTAGGGAGCTGGGGATGTTTAGCCTGGAGAAGAGAAGGTTAAGAGGTGATATGATAGCCCTGTTTAAATATTTGAAGGGATGTCATATGGAGGAGGGAGCAAGCTTGTTTTCTGCTGCTGCAGAGACTAGAACGCGAAACAATGGATGCAAACTGCAGGAAAAGAGATTCCACCTCAACATTAGGAGGAACTTCCTGACAGTAAGGGCTGTTCGACAGTGGAACACACTCCCTCGGAGTGTAGTGGAGTCTCCTTCCTTAGGGGTCTTTAAGCAGAGGCTGGATGGCCATCTGTCAGGGATGCTTTGACTTGGAGTTCCTGCATGGCAGGGGGTTGGACTGGATGGCCCTTGTGGTCTCTTCCAACTCTATGATTCTATGATTCTATGATTCTATGATTCTATATATAACACCATAGTTTAATCCCAACATTGACCTGGAAAGAAGTCCCATTAAACATATGATTTAATTCTGATATATGAATGAGGTTATATTCGAATAATATTTTTGGAATAATAATTGCTACTTTTTCTGACAGAAGTGCCTTTCTCACATGCATGACAGACCAGCATTTACCAATTGACTTTCTACCTGTCATAGCATCTTGTGATGCTTGTCCTATAGCCGTTATTTATTTGTCTTTTCAATTTCTCTCTCAGCTTCCCACCAGTGATACAGTGTAGTCTTAAAGCATCTCATGACAAAGGGGTAGTCTTTCCAAGCCCAGAGATAGACTGAACAGTCTGCATCTGCTCTACATCAGTTTCAGATGTGTTCCATCTAGCAATCTTGAATAAACCCATTTGTATCTTAATACGCAAGTTTCCCTTTCCCCCTAATAGTGTCATTTTTATATACAAGCTTTCCTAATTTGTATATTTGGTATTATTCTTTTTCTCTGATACACATTTTGCATACAAATTTCCTCTAATATCTACATTTTTGTATTCATCTTCCTCTAGCATGTACATTTTGTATACATTTTCTTTTCTGATAAGACATATTCATCCAAGAAAGGCAAATTAGGTCAATTTACATTAAATCTGGACATAACATAATTCTTTCTCACCCCTTGTCCTATCATAGTCGATATTTATTTATTCATTTTCTTCCAGGAGTCTATGCTTCTATGCACACAATAGACTCTGTTGATCAATCCACTGGTAAAGTTATCAACTTTTGTCAGTTTACTTATCCCTCTTTTCTGGAGCTAGGAATGACTCTAGGGCAAAGTCAGAAGACACCTGATACACCTTGATGATTTCTAATGAACTGTTAATGATAATTATCATTGTAGTCATCATTACCATCATCGTATGAAGTTCTTCTGTGTTTTCTAAGCCATTTTCCTCCCAGCATAAAAGAAAAATGTATAATTTTTGTTTAAACAATGAACTGAAGGCTTGATGAGACTATAGAAGAACAAACAGGCCATCACTAACAACCCATTACCATATCAAACAGATAAACATCTGAAGTTAGAATGGAAGGAGATAAGAGATGGCCATATTGAAGCTGAGATATTGCTTCCTGGACAGTTTCTGACTATTATTTTTACTGCTTCCTATTTTGAAATTTAGCAAAAATAGGGTTTTATTTGCTTACAAGTTTTGTTTTAGGTTGAAATGGTTAGAGGTCACAAATACTTCCTTTTGGAGAATGATTAAAAGAGGATTCTAAGAAACCTGCTTTGCTTTCCTTTTGTTTCTTTAGGTAATAAGGACTTTAAAAATGCCTATCAACTTGAACTGGGACAGAAATCTTCACATATTTTATCCTCTCACACAAAAATGAATACAGCCCAAAGTTTTCTCCTTGCTGAACAAGAGTTTTTACAGTTTCTTTATTATTATTCTTGAGAGTTTTGATGAAAGTTGTACATACAGCAGAAACCACAGGGCACAATATGGCAGGAAAAATAAACATAGCAAAAATACCCCCATTACTCCTAAAAGATTCCCAAAGAGGTTAATGTGCATTAGGAATGAAGTAAACTGTTATACAGTTTGATCATTTGCATAGAATGGAGTTCCAAAAGAAAATCAGCAAATACCTAATAGACTATAGCAAAGCCTTTGACTGCATAGATCCTGAAAAGCAAGGGAACACCCTTAAAAACATGGAAGTGCCCACACATCTGGCAGTCCTGATGAGAAATCTGTATGAAGGACAAGAAGCTACTGTCAGAACAGAACATGGAAAACCCAAATGTTTTCACTTGGCAAAGGGGCCAGGCATGAACATGGCCAGGCAAGACTGCATCCTCTCACCCTACCTGTTCAACTTGTATGCAGAACATATTATATGAAAAGCAGGCTAGGACACTGGTGAAGGAGGAGTGAAAAAAGGAGGAAGGGATATCAACAATCTAAGGTATGCAGCCGGCACCATACTAGTAGCTGAAAATATCACAGACCTCGAGCAACTACTAAGGAAGATCAAGCAAGAAAATGCAAAAGAAGGCTTGTTGTTGAACACAATGAAAACAAAAATAATGGCCATGGGGAGTTTATACAAATTCAACCTAGACAATAAGGAAATACAAAGAGTAGAAGAGTTATTGTACCTGGGGTCAAGCTTTGATCATCGGCTCAGACTTCAGATGGTGTCTCCCCTCTTAATGACTGTCTTGCAGTGGTAATGGATTGGATGAGGGAAAACAGATTGAAGCTAAATCCAGACAAACAGAGGTACTAACAGTTACAGACCCGAAACCAGATTTGGGAATACAGCTACCAGTCCTAGACGGAGTCACACTCACAGCTACCAGTCCTAGATGGACTCACACTCTCCTCAAAGGACTTTGTTCGCAGTCTGGGGGTACTCCTTGACTCATCGCTCCACGTGACTAGTCAGATTAATGGTCAGGAGCACCTGTTGTCAGCTTCGGCTGATATGCCAGCTGCACCCTTTCCTGGACACGAGACACCTGAAATCTGTGGTATACACCCTGGTAACCTTACATCTGGATTTCTGCAATGCACTCTACATGGGGCTACCCCTGTGCCTAATCCGGAAATTTCAACTAGTTCAGAACATGGCAACCAGGCTTATTACTGGAAAATCAAGGAGAGAGCACATAAGACCAGTGCTTAAAGCTCTCCACTGGCTGCCAATCAGTTTCTGGGCACAGTACAAGGTGTTGGTTTTAACCTTTAAAGCCCTACATGGCTCAGGCCCATCCTACCTTAGGGACCGCCTCTTCCCGTATGAACAGCCCCCCCCTCACACATACTCTGGTCCTCTGGGAGGAACCTGTTACAGCCTATGAAAACTAGGCTTTCGCAGACCTTCCAGAGGACTTTTTCAGCTTCTGCTCCCAAGCTTTGGAACGACCTGCCAGATACGTCTTATTACATCACTTGCTAGTTTCAAACAAGCTTTAAAGACGCATCTTTTCTGGCAGGCCTTCCCCTGAAAAAATAATCAATTCCCAGCTCTGAAATGGAATTTGGGTAGATAACCTCGGTTGTCCCCTTTATTTAACTTTCTTGATTTCATCTGTTGCTTATTTGCAAAAGAATTGTTCATGAGATTGCACTTTGTTTTTAATTATTATTATTAAGTGGGGACTGCAGTCAAGAAATCATAAGCAGAAGTAGGAGTTTATCAGACAGGAGGAATTTCTCTCTATTTCGAATGGAGCCAATTCGATTTTGTGTGAATTTGCTAGTTTAGCGAATTCATGTGAAATCCCATTGCGTTCGGAAGGCGTTCGGAATGACTTCGTATTAGCCAAAAATGATCCCCCATTGCCCGAAATTGTGTGAGATGATTTAATACACAATAACGTGAAACTTCATGATTGCATTCAAATTGACTTCCCTTTTTCCCAAAATGGTATGAGATGATTTAATATGCAATAATGTGATACCCCATGATTGTGTTCGGATTGCCATTAGATTATACTTCCAATTTCCGTGGTCTGATAAACTCCTTGCAGGAACTAAGCAGAACAGTAGAGGACAGGGAGTCTTGGAGATGTCTCATCCACAGGGTCACCATGGGTTGATATCTATTCGGGGGTGGGTAACAACAACAACAACAACAACAACAAAATAGAATGGAGAATGGTGGAAAGCAGTACATTTGTTTGAAGACAAGCTCCACTTTTAGGCAGACAATGCTGCATCTCATAGCAGATTTGGGGTGTCATGAAAAGCTAAAAAATGTTATGTAGTTTGTTATTATCATATTTTTACAGCAAGTGAGGAGGAAAGAAATTTGTGGGTTTTCCTATCTCACAATCCATTTTTTTTTAAAAAATACTATGTACCTTAACTCAGCTTGATGCAAGGTACCATTTACTTTTCTCTTCAAATAGCAAAATGCCTTTTTCTGGTTCTAATTTGATGAAATAATATGGTTGACACTAAAGGAAACAGTGAGCTGAGTAGCACTTTTAAAAGGACAAATGATCAAAATAAATAAAGAAATAACTCAGCATTTAGTTGAGGAACAATTATAAACCCCATATTAGAGTTCCTTGGACTAACAAGGCAAATTTTGTTTGAGGCTGCAGTATTAGTAGTGGTAAGGATTTTGTTTTTGTCTGTGGTTTGTTTTTCCCCCCAATGATACAATGTGTTTGCTGTCTTGGAGGATTTCCTGACAATTCCTGGTATTGTCTGTAACTTTTCCTTTCACTCAGAGATGTTTTTTTAATAGCCCTGTATATGTTGCAATAAAAAAAAAGTCTCAAAGGGTCCCATATCCCTTTCCTCTTGAGATCCCCAGTGAAATACAGGCCTATTTCTCCCCATGCACATACACCATAACAAAGAGGATCTACTCCCATAGACAAACATTCATACACACACACACACAATTTTCCCCCTCTGTAAAGAGACCGTGTTTACCTACACAGTGGAATAGAAGCTAATTCCCCCCCCCACACACACACACCTTTTCTATAAAAAGTAATGCAAAATAATTCACAAGGATGGAGTGGAGGTGAAGGTAACAACAAATAGCAATACCTGTCAAAAACCAAGGAGCTATGTTGAAAGAGCTTGCTTCTTTACACCAATGTGGAGCAGCACACAGTCAGATTATTTATTTATTTATTTATTTATTAGAGTATTTATACCCCGCCCTTCAGCCTTAAAGGCTATCAGAGCAGCCTCCAATTATTATTTTTAATTACACGGTTCCCTGCCCTCAGACTTACAATCTGAAAAGACACAACACAAAAGGAGAAGCGACTGGGAGGGGGGGATGGGATGAAGTCCAATGGTTCTTCTCTCCCTCTGAGGCCTGTAGCAAGGCAGATGGACTAGAGGGAGGGCTCTTCTTCTTAGTTGAGGCTAGGTCTGATGGGGTTGGCAGGCCTCTCTTTCCTTCTGATGATGTAGATGTTGAAGGGAGGGCTCATACACTTACTTTAGGCCAGGCCTGATGGAGCTGGCAGGCCTCTCTCTCCCTCTGAGGACGTGGATGGTGAAGGGAGGGCTCATCCGCTTAATGTAGGCCAGGCCTGATGGTGCTGGCAGGCCTCTCTCTCCCTCTGATGGCGAAGGGAGGCCTCCTTTTTTAAATCAGAACAAAAAAATACATTATTAGTTCATGTAGCCCAGAAATATCTATTCTGATCATAAGTAGCTTTTCAGAATCTTAAGGGGTGTGTGTGTGTGTGTGTGTGTGTGTGTGTGTCAGTGGCTACTTGATCCAGTTTAACCCACACAGGGACTGAAACTGATACTGTACAATTGAAAATACGCTTCTTGGTTTATTATCCCAACACCAAATGGAATAGCAAGCCTGACAAAAGTTTTATGGGAAATTTAAGGCAGAATAAGAATTAGCATGAGAGGTATTGATTTGGAAAATCCTAGCCTCATTCTAATTACATGGCTGTTTTTGTGGATAAAATGCAGCAGACATATTTCATGATGGAGCAATATCTGCATAAAAATCAAAGAGCTTCTCACAAATTCCTATAATGTAGTGATAGCAGTTATTACATGTTCACCCAGTTGTTTGAAACTACACTGATCACTGCTTGAACCATCTCAATAAGGATTGGTCATATATTCGATAGGAAAAGAACCTCACAGATTGTAAATTTATCAGTCTCCATGTGAATTAGCTGTGTGAATCCTCAAACAGCCAGCTGTAAAAAGCCAAGCCGCAGTTTACAATCTGCAGTTGTTGTTGCCGTGCTTTCTGTTCCCCTTAGAAAAGATAATTGCTTTGAAAGCAATTATTAAATTATTGCAGTGTTGCCACACACACACACACACACACACACACAAACAATTAACTTGCAGGGGAAAGTTGGCACAGGAAAAAAAAAGTCAGTTGGTTCTCTAATTGTTCTGCTGGTAACGCAGGCTATATGTCAATTGCATAGCCTTAAGTCTTAAAACAGAGCTGAGTTACTGCCAAGCTCATCCACAAGCAGTAGACAGCTTCCATTGGAGACTATTTGACAGTGTAACTAGGAAAACCAAATAAACATGCAGTTCTTGACCAAGAGCAATAGTACAAGAAGGGTGTAGGGAAGTATTATGTACCAACAGTTGCAGTTCAATCCATGGTTTGTATCTCAAATGGTGTCTTTCAGATTTTCTGTAATAGGGCAATCTTATTACACTTCCCAGGATGTTATAGAGCAATGGGTGATATAGAACAATCAAGAATGGGGTGGAAAAACATTAGGCTGATGGGTTTGAATTTGCTTTTCACCCGAATCCCAAAGTCCACCAATTATAGCCAGACACCAAACAGTGGTTGAACAAACCAGACTAAAGTGTCTTAGCAAACAGCTCAGGAAATTGTTTTCAACAAATCTGGAGCTTCATAGGAGTTTATCATATGACAGAATTTGAGGGTATAATACAATGGCAATCCAAACGCAATCATGGGGTTTCACGTTATTGCGAATGAGTGTATCTCACACAATTTCAGGCAATGGGAGTTCATTTTCAGGAAATGGAAAGTCATGTATTGTATGTATTGCTTGTATATGTTATAATCCCACCTCAATCCGTAGGGAGAGGTGGGAAATATAAATAAATTATTATTATTATTATTATTATTATTATTATTATTTCTGAATGCATTCTGAACATATTAAGATTTCACGTAAATTAGCTAAACTAGTGAATTTACGTGAATTCGAATTGGCTCCATTCACAATTGAGAGAAATTCCTCCCATGTGATAAACTCCATAGACAAATCACTTTCTGCTTTCCACAATATTTTCTTTGCTTTGAAACCTAATTTAGTCATAAAAAAAGCTTTTTGATCTTAGTATTACTAGATGATTTTTGAATCACAAATCCTTACTGATCTATTTCAAATGACTTGGTGATCTATATGAGCCTTCTTGTACCTTCTGTCTTCTCTGATTAGTGAAGAAGAAGAGGTAGTATCTGCTGGATGTAACCCCCTTCCCATGCCAGCCCCTTTACTTATGTGTCTTGTCTTTTTATTGTAAACCAAAGGGTAAGGGACTGGTTTATTTTTTCCTTGTTAATTTATCTTGTAAAGTGTCATGCACAATGATGGTGCTATATTAATAGACGATGATGCTAAAGATTTATTTATTTATTTATTTATTTATTTTCATCCAAGCTTTCTCCCAAGTTGAGACCCAAGGGGGGCTCACAAAACACACACACACACACACACACACACACACACATTCAAACGACACTTTAAAAACAATTAAAATAATCCAATTAAAACAGTAAAAAGGTTTTATTGAAAAGATATCTCACATTGCAGTCACAAGGTGACAACATATTTACAAAAATAATATGACATTTAAAAGTAGAATATACTGAAATGTGCATAATTAAGTCAGCAGCTTGAAATAAAATTATGAAATCAGTAGAACCAGGCATCAACATTAATAATCACCAACATCCCAAGAAAACAATGGGGTATTGATTTTCCACTTATTATTTTTAATGTAAATATACAGTGCACCTGCTCCAACCGTAGACCTAACATACACAGACCTGAGCTTTCTAGGATGGCAAGCTCCAGCTATTTCAGTGGGTGTGCATGCACACAGCTGCTCACATAGGCATGGGCATGCATGCACGCCCATTGAAAAGAATGGGACTTAAAGTCCCATTATTTTTGCTATCTGTGGGAAGGGGGAATCTCTCCCTCTTTCCCTGGAAGGAATCTTCCGCAGATAGCAAGGGACTACTGTTTTTACAGAAATAGAGAAATATGCACAAAATCTCATTGAGAATATGCCAACAGTTTTTCACTTATTTACCATATAATTACCGGAAAATAACCCTCTTTGATTTCAATGAGATGTCCAAGTAATGAACACTTAGGCCAGAATATTGATACTGACAAGGCACCATCACCTGCTCCCCTTAAAAGGGAACAGAAGATCCCACTGGTAGCAGTAGTTAACACTCCTAGGTAGTAGAGCATCAGAGGCAAGGGACCAGCCATCTTCCTTGAGCCATTTAGCAATAAGAAAAATATGAACAACTTTATTGCAAATAATGTGGCTCAAAACTAAGCCTGCAGTGTATAGTAAATATTTTCCCCCATGGTGAAAACACACACACACACACACACACAAAACATGGGAAGCTAGATGGCACAAAACAAAGCCTACTCAGATGTCCAAACTAAGAAACTGAAATTGCTGCTCAGGACCAAGTTGTTGCTGAAATACAAATTTAATGCTCTATTCTGCATAAACAAAACAAAACAAAACAAACAACAACAATTCATGTCTTTTATGTCCCTCTTGTACAATGGTTATGTAATGGCTGTGCAATGATTCTGCAGTGATTGTTGACCAAGCAACTCTCATTAGGATATCACTCTTGCATAATTCTTTAGAAATTGCTACCACTTCTTTATCAGATTTAATACCACCATCAAGTTCTCAGCCATGAGGTATTTGCCAGATGGTAGGACTGGTATTTCCAGGCCTCTAAAAGAGAGTGTTCATATGCCTTGCTTCATATTAATATGACTAAAGATCTTGCATGGTTTAAATGTTGGATGTTGCTTCTGGAGACCAGGATTGGGATATCAAAATCTACTGGGTAAGCTTGGGCAAGTCAATCACTCTAAACCTCAGAGAAAGGCAAAGGTAAGCCTCCTCTGACCAAATCTTATAAAGAATCCCATGATATGTCAGAATGTCAGAGTCATATGTCAGAAATGACTTGAGGGCACACAGCAACAACAACAACAACAACAACAACAACAACGTATCCTTTTATTATGGCAGATCTGCTGTCTGGCATCCTCTTTCCAGTGGAGAGAAAAAAAAATTGATATGTGCTGTTAATGTTGCAAAACATGTATTCAATTGGGAGAGAGCTGAAAGTTTACATATTGCTTGCCAGTAACCATTTTCAGAGTCTGCTCAGTTTGGCAGTAAACGTTAATTATATTCAGACCAGGGAACATTAAACAGTATATATTTACCAAATGAAACCCAGATGAAAACCATAACTTTTCTTCACTTTCTACTTGCATTGGTGAAAAGTGCTTATTTGCACTAATAAAAGTTTCTATATTTGTATGTGGTAAGGACTGAGTGTTTGGGGAGGGAACAATGGCAAGTAAAAATGCCAGAGAAAACTTTCCTGGTTTACGCATAAGCCCAAGGGTGATTTAGTCCTTTTTTTAATTGCTACTTGCATTTCTAAAATGATTCAGACTGCCTAAAGAGACATATTTTTTATCTCACATACTTTGAACCTTTGGACTTTGGTATAAAGTATGAGTTTCTAAAATGAGGGGGACTCTGGAGATTCTTTCCTGGGGGAAAAAAATCTGATGGATTTTTTTGGAGGCAGGGAAAACTTCTTTTCCAAGCAGCATCTGGGATTCACTGAGAGCATTAACACAAGTCATTTGTCATGGTGTATTACGCATGTCATCTGCTGCTTACCAGCACTGGGGGTCCTGGTGAAATCCAAGTTTGGTAATGGACCTCAGATGATGATCAGTAAAGGAAAGCCTTTGGATTAGAGTTGGCCAATTATTTTCCCCCTCTAAAATGAAATTTCAAATAAATCTGGTCATATCCGCCTCCTGAATGTGTTAACTGGAAACATATTCAAGGAACTTCATTGGCAGTACAAATATGGTGGTTATCAGGTGGTTATACTTGGATCCATGGCTACTCAGAACCAAGTCTGGCTTCAGGATGACAAACAAGGAGAAGATGAGTGACATTAATATACTGCACAATGGTAATAAAAAGAACAGGTGGCTGAATAGTTTCCTTTTATCTGAAGCTGACTTCTATGAAGTACAGACTAAGAACAGACTTCAGAGTGGGAGCACTACCATTTATGGAGAACTCATTTAATTTCCTCACAATGCCTCACTTTTTCTTTTCTCTTTAACTATTGGATATTGTTATCATTTCAAAGCAAGGATTTTCAACACTGTTATCTTACCTTCTCTGTCTAGTCATAAAGCAAAATCATGGTGTCAAATTTGAGACATTATCTTTTTTTTCCTGTGGCAACAGGCAGGTATCAATGAGAGAAAATTAGACTTTCCCGGCATGATCAAGCAGCAGGAGAAACAGAAATATGAAATGGAGGAAAGGCTTTTATCCTAACAGAAATAGCTTCTCTAATAAGCAAGACAAAAGGGGAAAACACCCCCCCTCCAAAAAAAATAAATAAATAAATGCTGGGATAATAAATTGCCTTTTGGTTTGGATCTTTGCAGCTTGGCCTGTTGTGACAGTCCCTCACATGAATAAACTAGCAACATGACTTTATTATTCTTTTGTATTTCTACTCTGCCGAAGGAGCAATATTGGCTTATGTTGATATTCATACATTACCTTTAAAGTCAAATGCTTACTTCTATGCTGGGTGAATTTTCTAGGGAGCAGAAATTAAGGCTTCCCCATTGTCAACTTTAGTTACATGAAATTTCCATGGCCCTTAAGCTATAGGATTTCTTATGGAGGAGATGAGAGAGAATGTCAACTTATGACCAAAACTTCCTCCAAAATGTTGGCTCTGACAACAAACCATCTGTGGGGAGTGGGACAAGATTAAGCTCCACTTTTTAAAGACATTTTGTCCTTCGAAGATATGTAGATAGCAGAAGATTTGGAAGCAACAATGCTGAAAGAATGAGATAGTGGATAAATGACCCCCCCCCCCCCAAAAAAAGAAACCTTGAAATAGTCATAATGAACTTCTGTTTTTTAAAGTAAGAATATCAATAAACCACTATCAAATTCACCAATAGAGAATTGATTCAGATAAACAAAGGTCATCACAATTGCTTGGTGTGGGCATGGTGCTAACAGCAGATCAGGCTCATATGAGTGAGCTGGTGACTGTGGCAGGTTTATATGAAACACCTTCAATTTTTGTGGTAGAACATGGTCGTGAAGATGTTTCTCCCATAACAGGGATATCTGAAAATTATCCAAATCCTAGAAGGTGGGGGGGATGTGCTCTATCCTACCTGGGATATTTCCATTTCAGAACACTACTGTAAGATTACGTACCCTGATTTTATTTAAAAGATTGCAATTCTGGGCCACTTGCTCCTTGAAAGAATGGCCAAGGACCAGCTTGAGGAGTTTTAAGAGTCTGCAAAGTTTTAGGCAAATAAAAGGATTTGAGAGATAAGCCACACAAGCTGTCTTAAGGAAAGCAGGGGGGACGGCAAAAATGGAATCCTTAAGGAAGAACTGTGTGTAGGCTGACCATACCAAGAATAAAGAATGCAGAGCAATAGGCCCAAATTTGTAAATAGCTACTTCTGGTCCATATCATTTCAACATATTTTCATGTCTAAGACCATAATTTCTACATTAATCACTCATTCATTCAACTACGAGAGACTGTGACAGAGACAGACAGACAGACAGACAGAGGCTGTATCATATCCGCCTCCTGAATACTGCAGAAAATATGCAGTTTTACATTACTTAACTGCCATGGCACTATTTTAAGGAATCCTGGGATCTGTAGTTTGTTGTGGCCCCAGAGGTCCCTGACAGAGGGATTATCCGCACTGGCCAAATAAAATGGTGTCACAAGGGGCTTCCTGATTATGGTGATTATCACACAGCTAAATAAAGTGTCTTAGGCCCAGTACAGACGGCCAAGAAAAGGCCACCTCTATGGCACAATTAGGGTTAGGGAGGGTGCAGCATTTACACCACTAATCCTAGCATGTATGGATGCCACCATTTTAAAATGGCGGCATCCATACGGGCGCGCCATGATGACGTCATGGTGTGTGCAACTTTTAAACAACATTGTGCACACCTGACGACATTGCACTGCGGAAGGGCACCAATGGCGCCCTTTCCGCAATGGAAAAAGGTGCTCGAAAACAGAGCTCCTTTTTTGCTGCGGGTCCTTGCCACAGCCTTTAAATGGCCGTGCCAAGGAACCCAAGGAGAAAGGGGCTGTGGCAGTGGCCCCTTTCTCCCCTTGGCAGTGCTGGGGAGAGTGGGGTTCAGCGGGCACCCAGGGCACCTGCTGCACCCAGCTTGCAGGCCGCAGGGAAGTGGCAGTTCGCCACATCTCCGCGGCCTGCAAAAGTGGCAAAATGGAACCTCTGGGGCTGCCGGTGAGGCAGTCTTGGCCCCATCTCACCAATTCTTGGGGCGAGTACAGACCGCCCCTTTTGGGTGGTCTGTACTGGCCCTTACTTCTACCAAATTCAGTCTTCATGTGGGCTGCACATTGGTGTTATTGCACAGCTTTTCTCCTCAAAACTGCCATCCAGATAGAGCCCAGCTCCAATGCTGCTCCCTAAACTTGCTTTAATGGCCATTTCTCAAAGTCAGCAGCTTTCTGACTTTGAAAAATGGCCACCAAAGTGAGTTCAGGGACCAGCATTGGAGCTGGGCTGTACTCAAATGGTGGTTTTGAGGAGAAAAGCCATGCAATAGATCAAATTTGGCAGCAGTAAGATGTTTTATTTAGCTGTGAGATAATCCCCTATGTCTCGAGGTTATCTTTTAACCTCAGAAACATTTGAAGACCCTTTGTGAATTACACCTGCCCAACATCCACCCTTTATACACTTTCCCTAAATGTATAAGGGCTAGGGTCCCAAGTGTCTTCCTCTTATAAATCTTATAACTTTGGTGGCATGTTTTTATGCCTATATGATTGTGAATTCACTCAGGCAGAGGCATCTTTTGTAACAAATAAAACTTAGCTTTACTTAATAACATGTATTAAGAATGTAGCATATGTAGAATAGTTTTGAAAGGTGGTATGGTTACAATAATTCAACCGTTGCATGTAATTCCCCTTCCCAGAACTTTCCTGAACAGAACTCTGAATTAACTCATTTGCCTGACTCTCTACTCGGTAACTGAACCCAACTGGACCCAACTGAACCATTAACCATCTCTCAATCCTTTTATATCTACTTCTCCCATAGCAGCCCCATGGCAGCCATAGCAGTTAAAGTGGTGTCAAACTGCTTTATTTCTGCAGTGTGGATCCTGCCAGAGAGAGACAAAAATATGTTTTGTAATTTATCTTTTAAAAAATGCATAAAATGTTATTTTCAATATCCATCTAAATTGCCTTAAGCCATACAATAGATAGGTACACACACTCTTTAAGAATTGCATCTCTGCATTTCAGAAAGGCAAAAATTGGTGGTGTTTTTCTTGAAATTCTTATCCTTCCCACATAAAAACTAAGAACAGCAATGGGAAAACAAAACAACTAATCTGGGACTACTCCTGTGTTGTGGTACACACTCATACAAGTAGAGATTTTAAATACTTTAAACATTAACTTAATGAATGTTTGCATTTTTCCTTGTCACCCTTTTTCTGGATGTTAGTATTTATTAACACAATGCATGAAAAGTAATAGGTAAGATCAGAAACATTATAATAGATGCAGGAGATTACACTTTGACAGACCTATCAAATGATGTAAAAAAAAAAAATTGTTCAGGATGGATGTGTTCAAGACAGATAAATGCAATTTGGAACTTATTCCAAGAAATAATAATAATAATAATAATAATAATAATAATAATATGTAAATGCCAAAAGAGAGGCTAAAACAGCTGAGCTGAACACAAAGGGACACAATTTCACATGAGAACAGAGAGAATTATTAAGCTACAGCTGATAAGGGCTACATATTTCTTCTATTAATTCACCGTGGATAGAAATTATAAAAGAAAAGAAAAGAAAAGAAAAGAAAAGAACAGATTTGTCTTATTGGATCTATTAGATCTGTACACTGAATCCTTGGAACATTGGTGGACTCAAAGAACCTCAGTGACTTCCATGCAAGTAAGATAATGGCATTGAATGTGATAGGGCAAATACAAGAAGATGAAAAATATCTTATCCGGCTGAGTTTTGTGTTTATCAGCAGGTTATAAAAGTATGAGCTGCTTTTATAGTGAATCAAGAGATTTGTCCCATCCAGCTACTACTGTCTTTAGCACAGTTCACTTCCAAGGCATATTTTGTATCTATGCGCAGGAAAGATACGCAACCTCTTTCCAAATTTTTCCAAAAGAATCTTCTTTCCAAAAGTTTCAGTCTGTCTGTTTTCTAAGACAGGACTTGAACAATTTCTCCTGATATTTGTGGAGCTGAAGATAAAAGCAAACCTCTCACAGGACTTGGGAAAAATTGTTGACAAAAGTAACTTTGGAATTCCTTATTGATAAAAGGAACTTTGCAATTCAGGAGTATCATTCAGGAAGGCCACGGGAAGTTGCCCCTCCTCCTGCCCTCACTTCTTTGCAATTAAAGTATTTATAATATCTGCAAGGATCTCTTTGAAGTACCGATGCACTGAATTATTACGAGATGTTTGTTTCTTTAAATTTATTTCATATATTTTCAGGACAGTTTCTCTGACAATCACAAGAAATACAGTTAAATATACCCTTTCCTTCTCCTTCCCCTTCTCCTTCCTTCCTTCCTTCCTTCCTTCCTTCCTTCCTTCCTCCTTCCTTCCTTCCTTCCTTCCTTCCTTCCTTCCTTCCCTCCTTCTATTAATCTTGAATAAATCTAGAGCTAGCATTTGAGTGTGGAGTCAAAGGCTTTAATCGCTCTCATCCATAGTTTTTTGTGGAGCTTTCAAGTTATGTGGCCATGTTCTAGAAGAGTTCCTTTCTGATGTTTTGCCAGCATATGTGGCTGGCATCTTCAGAGAATGATAGCCTGGAAAAGGATTGGATATATATATCAGTGGTAATTTGCAAAGGTATTGTTCTGTTGCTAATGGCAGCCCTCAGGGTGGGAGGATATGCAAACTCTGGGGCTGCTGGTGAGGAGCCTTGGCACCATCTTGCCGCTTCTTGGGGCGAGTACAGACCACCCCTTTTGGGTGGTCTGTACTGCCCCTTATTTCTGCCAAATTCAATCTTCATGCGCGCTGCACATTGGTGTTATTGCATGGCTTTTCTCCTTAAAACTGCCATCCAGATAGAGCCCAGCTCCATTGCTGCTCCCTGAACTTGCTTTAGTGATCATTTTTCAAAGTCAGGAGCTTTCTGGAAAAGGATTGGATATATATATATCAGTGGTAATTTGCAAAGGTATTGTTCTGTTGCTAATGGCAGTCCTCAGGGTGGGAGGATATGCAAACAAGGATTAATGTCTGCTAATTGGTGCTCATTGTCTGCTGGGAATCCCCTGGCCTTAGGCTGTTTCTCATTTGCATAGGTTGAGTCCTGACCTTGCTGTTCTTCAGGACTGGTAGCCAAGCCTTGTTTACCCTCAGGGTTTCCTCTTTCCTGTTGAAGTTGTCCAGGTGTTTATGGATTTCAATGGCTTCCCTGTGCATTCTGATATGGTAGTTGTTGGCATGGTCCAGAATTTCAGTGCTTTCAAACAGCATTTTATGCCCAGGATGGTTTATAGCATGTTCTGCTACTGCTGATTTTTCCGGTTGACGCAGTCTGCAGTGTCTCTCATGTACTTTGATTCTTGTTTGCACACTGCGTTTGGTGGTCCCTATGTAGATCTGTCTACAGCTGCATGGAATGCGGTAGACTCCTGCGGCCGTGAGAGGGTTACTCTCGTCCTTGGCTGAACGAAGCATTTGCTGGATTTTCTTTGTTGGTTTGTAAACCATTTAAAGGTGGTGTTTCTTCACCACTTTCCCTATTCTTTTTGTGAGTCCTTTGATGTATGGTAAAAATGTCTTCCCTTTGGGTGGTTGCTTGTCTTGAGTCTTCTGGGTTTTTCTGGGCCTGGCAGCCCTTCTGATATCTGCGCTAGAGTAACCATTGGCCTGTAGAGCCCGGTCCAGGTGTTTCAGTTCATCTTTCAAGAAGTGAGGTTCACAGATCCGTTTTTCCCAGTCTACCAGTGTTTTTAGGACAAACAACCATTAAGTCCTTTATATCTTTCCTCAAAAAGTCCATGGGAAGATTCCACTCTTCAAGAATATTCTTACAATTCCTGACAAAGGGTCAATTTATCCATCTCTGTACAGTCCACCAGTTTTGCCATTCACTCAGCAATGGTTGGTATTGTAAAATCTTTCCATTGCTTCTCATATGACAGTCTTGCTGCTGTGATCATCTACTGTAACAGTATTCAATAATCTTCTTCTACATGTATGTCCATAAAGCCCTTAATGGGGAAAATCAGATTTCATTTGAATGTTCCTTTTTAGAATCTTCTGCATCCATGTATGTATTTGTATCCAAAACATTTTAACTAATGTTAAACTCACATGCCCACCAAAAATGATTAAAAATATCTCTTCTTGTTTTCCACACTTCCAACACATCTTTATCTTATACATTTTTTCAGGACTCCTATAATAAGTGTGTGTGTATGTGTGTGTGTGTGGGTGTGTTTCTATATCTATATCTATTCTTCCATATCAAATTTCAACAGCAATGTATACATTTTAGCAATGAAGAGTTCATCATCAAAACAACTGTTTTTCAGACTCTGATTTTTCTTGTTCAAAACTCATTCTTTATTATCTAATTTAAACCTTTTGAACATTTTAAAATATGAAATCCAACAAGAACAAGTTTATTGATTAGTATGCCGACAGTATCAAAGAATACAAAATACAAAATACAAGTATCAAAATACATATGAAAATAAAACTTAGTCACATCTAAAAACTCATATAAAATTAAGTCAATATATGAAATCCAGTTAATATAAATCCCTCTAGGTGGCCTTTATTTTTGATATGATCACCTTATCACTTCACCAGCAAATTTTGATAAATCTTTGAGAAGTCAAATTTGTTTTTCCCTCAGCTCTTTTCTGTAGCATGCTTCCCAAAATGAGACCTTTAGAGGCATTTTAGGACATAATCTATTTTTATATTCTGTCTATATTCTTAACAATGGTATCCTTTAAAATGATTTTTAAAATTAACATTCACTTGTGTTTTGTTATACCATAAAAGATAATGACACACCTTTTGTCTCTATTCAATACAGCATGGCTGAATAATCAAGTCAGAAAGTGTTTCTTTTACTATACCATACGTAAAACCTTACAGTTAGGGTTGTAGTATATTTGTGACAAATTGTTACAAAGCTAAGTAGAAAAAGAGAATGGAAGATAGAAATGGATGGTATTTATGGTTGCAAGCAAAATGACTCACATATTTGAAAACTGTAGAAGACAACATGGTTGTGAAGGACTTCAAAGAGAATTCTGAGAACTTCTCTTTGGCTGTTTTGGATATAAACCTAAACCACACTTTAGTACTAGGGAAATGAATCACTGGGATTATCTTCATGGACCAAAAAGCCCATGTTCACCTCAGTATTGGATCATCCTGTTTGGACAACACAGGACATAACCCCAGGGTCAAGTTTGGGTCTGATCCTGGTAGACCTGACACAGATCCAATGAGTCCAGCCTGATCCTGGGATAAACAGCCTTTACCTTGGATCAATTTGGTCTGATACACACGGGCCATTAGCAGTGATATTAGGTCTCAATGTGGCTTGGTGTCCACATGCTCCGAGCCCTAATATCACTACGTTTACATCACCAGGCTGTGGCCCCACTTACACAGGGCACAGCCTTGTGACATAAGGGCCCCCAAGTGCCCAAACAGATCTCTGCAGAAGAGGTGTCATAGGACTGTGTTTCAGCCCTTATGAGGCCTCAAAAAAGGAGCCACTCTAGCTACAGCACAGACACAGAGCTTACAGGGTTGTCTTCAAGCCACCCGTCTGTACAGCCCCTTTGACTCTGGTTTGCTGCAGAGTTTACTGGAAACTCTATGCAAACTCTAGCTGTTTAAACCCCCCCCCCCTTATGCTCCTTACATTGCCACGCCATTGGTCCTACTGAGAAGCCTCCCATCACCATGTTTGACATGTAAATGGGGAATCCGGAGATGTGGGTGCAGGCAGACATACCATTTTCACATCAGATGTGGCAATGGGAAGTCTTTCTGTAGGAGTGACAGCATGGCAAGGTAAACATTTGGCCTATGTCATCCAAACAGGATGATCTGAGACTAGAGTGAAGACAGGCCTTTTGACCCAAGGGGCTCGTAGCAGTTACAGGGCAACATGGGGATGGGCATGTAGACATCCATCTATCTCCACACTGACCTAGGTGAGCAGCTGTCATGGCCTGGCTGCTCAGCCCCTGGGAGAATCTTGGGTGGTCTATTTCTTTCTTTTTTCTTTTTTCTTTTTTCATAATAAAAACACAAAGAGAGGGTGCAGTTTTCACTCCAATAACAGCCAATAGCAGTTATTCATTTTATTCTAATTGAGAAATGTGGTAATTTTAAGAATGATTTAAAGATAGAATTATAAAATATAACTTGACGGTTCCCCCCTCCCCCTTTAAATTATAGTTACAACTAACCACATATATGTTTGGGTTTTGGAAATAAATAAGGTTATCCAGAAGTATTGATTTCTTAGCCATGCAGAAGGTGAAGATGGACAGGAAGTGTGTGTCCTGAGATTAAACATGTTTAGTAAATTTAAGACACCAGGTGCATTTGTGGCAGTCAATTCACCCTGTGGCTAATTTCCACATTCCCTCTTCCCTGTTTATTAGTGCCATATCTCTCATAAGAGATAGGAAAAAACAAGGATATGTCCTTCTCCATTTTTTTTTTCTTTCCTTTGCAAGAGAATGCTGGTAGATTACCCTCACAGGGAAACTGAAGGTTCTGGTGCAGTTCTTTGTTAAAATAAATAAAGTAGATGTAGCACTGGTTTTATAATGCATAACCTGGGAGAAACAAATTTAAAAACACATATTTTAAGAGAATATAAATTTAAAAATCCATATTTGAAGATAACACACTGGTAAACTGTATTTTGGGAATAGACCTTTGAACTTGATTTTTTGTTCACCTGTGAAAAACTCACACTGAAAACTAAATAAAAACAAAATAATGAGGATATGGATGAAAACATGTGAAAGTGATACAGAATAAACACATATTCACCCACCCCAACAAGCAGTGAAAATTGTTTTTGAGTAATGTTTGAACAATGCAGATATGCACCCCTGAAATAGAGAAGAAAAAGTGGCAGACTAACTGAAAGCTGCAGCAAACTGTGTGTGCACTTCATATTTCTATGAAAAAATAGAAAACACACACACACACACACACACTTTAGACTATCCTTGAACAAATTTCCAAGATAGGAAAAATCAGATGAAGGGAAAGTCAAAAATATCTATTATGAAAACTAGCAAATGCGAGCCATCCCTGGATGCTGACCAGACTGAATGAGTAACTGAGCATGAGTAATAAGCTTCAAATTCAAGAGGAACTTTCAGCAATTCACTGACAGAAGTCTTTACAATAACTGTTCCTCAATATCCTTCGTCCCACTTCAGTATAATCAATCAGCTGTCCTTGAGTCTATACTGTTGTTGTGAGCCTATGTGTTAGGTATTTACTTGAACTGTTCCCTTTCTCACATGTTATGGTGCCTACAATCTTTTTAATTATATTTTTTTCAAAAGTTTGTGGAGGTGTAAGTCCACACCACTGCAAATTAAATGTTGATCTATTGAATTCTGTTTTGATAGTCTTTCTCTGTGCCCTCAATCAGAAACCTGCACTTAAAATACTGTCAGTGTAGGAGGCAATTATATATAGTACTTGAAAACAGTACATTGTACTGAACCAAATGCTTCATAGTGGGTTGGTCAGTATGTATTATAATCAGTATTTTCCCCCTGAAGCTGTTGGTATTTCGAAACACCATTTTCATTCTAGAATCTGACAAACCAGATTTCAGACAACTTTGTGCAGGCATGTGGACAGAGTCAGGACACACTGACCTCATGCTGGGTACCCTAACTCTGCTTCCATGGTGCCATTTTGGTGTGTGCCAGTACACATGGCACACATCATCATGACACACATCTGGCGCTGCATCCACAAGATGCAGTGTCGAAGGGGCATCATAAAGCCGCACCGCTGCAACTATGGTGTCCTTTGGAGGGCACAAAAAGGAGCTGCTTTTTGCAGCTTCTTTTTATGCTCCCCAGGGGCTTGTTTGGGGTTACAACAGAAAGGAGGGTTACAAGTAACTTTTCCTGTGAAATAAAAATCCATAAACCTCATGATATTCTGAAATCAAGTGTGCTCTTGAATACTTGGAGGGCTTGCAAAGACTGAGGTTGCATCTGCACTGCAGAATTAATGCAGTCTGACACCATTTTAACTGCCATGGCTCAATGCTATAGAATTCTGGGATTTGTTATTTTGTGAATTATTTAGCCTTCTTTGTCAGAGCGCTCTGGTGCCACAATAAACTACAAATCTCAGAGTTCCAAAGCATTGAGCCCTAGCAGTTAAACCAATATCAAGCTGCATTATTTCTGCAGTGCAAATACAACCTGAGACAAATTAGAGAGAGTTAATGTTGGGCTAGACTAGTTGTTGGCTTCACTTTCCCCCATGTTTAAACTTTTTTTAAATAATCAAGATCTTTGTGTTAAATTTATGGTTGAATTTGTGAATAATGAAAGATTCCTATCATAAAATTGACAATATTGTGTTTCCAATACTCTAGCAGTTTCAGTTTATTTATTTATTAGTTATATCATGGAGGTGAGAGCTGGCTACTTGAACAGTGCTGGGTATCTCAATAGACCACTGAATAGCATTTCATTGCTGTGGCTCTTAAAAATCAAAGCAAATACATAATGGGGCTTTCTAGATTGGCAGGAAGTGTGACATGAAGTTGCCTTTTCCTTAATGCTTAGCAGCTGCACCGCAGCCTTTAGATGGAGCTGCACTGTTCCGCAATTTTTAAAAAAGAAGCTGGGAAAACCAGCACCTTTTTAAAGGCACTTCTTCTCCCATAAAATGCAAAAAAAGCGTTTTCATGGCACACTTCCCCTTTTTCTCATCTAAAGGCTAGATTTTCATGCAGCCATGAACACACTTCTTTTTGCCAATCTAGATCAGGCCCATATTTATTTTAAAACACTTTTAAAATCAAAACTGATCCCAAACTAGAAGTGTATTGTGAAAAATCACAGGTCTCAGACCAATGTTCGATCATCCAGTGCTGGTACAATACTGTATAATCTTCCAAAGTATTACATGGTTTGAACAACAAAGTAACCAAATGTACTCGCAAGAAATGTACTGCAGAAATAATGCATTCTCACAGTACTTTAACTGCCATGGCTCAATGCTATAGAATTGTGGGATCTGTAATTTTGTGAGACATTTAGTATCAGATTTCAGCTAAAATTTTTCCATCATAAATTTGGCACTAAATACATACTGGGCACTCCAGCACTAAATAAATCTTTTAATGTAGTCAAACTTGCCTCTTTTCAGCATGTAAGATTACTTAATTGTCTTTGGTTATATCTACATTGTAATCTATTGCTACATAGTAGAACAAATCTGGATCAAGTTTACAGTTAAGTTGTTTCATTCTACAGAAGAATAATTAATATAGGAATTCTTTATAATCAGTTGCAATTGTTTTATACTATACCTCTATACAAGGAAAATTCATGGAAATTGAAGAAATTGAAAAATTAACCAACTTGATTAAAGGATGTGCAACAGAAGATTTTCTAGGTATGTGGATAGCCTTTATAAACCGTGTAATCAATGTATGATCAATGAATGTATGATCAAAGAAGTACAGATATTTATGGATTTGAAAACTAACAGGTGAGGCATATATAATTTTTATATAAAAAGAAATATTAATAAATAAAGACAAGCTTGCATCATAATGGGGAATTGTTTAAAGTGAAAATAAGAAAACATTATGAGGATCACCAACAAATGGTTTATGAAGATGCTTCCTGAGAAAAGTGGGAAATCAAAAAGCAGGGGGGAAGAGTGTAAGAATACAAAACATTTACTTGGGGAAAAATAAGTCATTTTATAAAGGGGAGGTTGGCGGGTGGAAGGGGTTAATCCTGAAATCTGTATATATATATATATATATATATATATAGTTATGTGCTTATGTGTTGTATGTCCATTAGTTGTAAGTATGCATGCATGCACTATGTCTTAACATTTCATTAAAAAATTTAAAAAATCAACTGTAAATGTTCTATACTATGACACCAAGGAGTATTTCAAAGTTTTATTGAGAGACCTTCTTGTACTTGGATTCAGTGGTTATTTTAATTGTGCTTTGACAAGGACAAACCTGAATCTCACTCTCATAATACTTTAATTAGTCTGGATTTAAATGGAGTTCTGTAATTGCATGAAGCCCACTTCAAAAACTTATACTTGAACAGATCATGGGGAAAGCCAATTAAATGTTTTGCCATGCCATTGTTCCTAAGAGCTGATAACCTTGACAAAGAAACCAGCAAGACAGAGCAAAGTGAAAGCATGGTTTTCAGTTAATGGAAAAATGGAGTGCTCTTTACATTATCTTTTAAGGTCACTCAATGAACAATGTTGTCCAAAAAAGTAATATTATTCAGTGGTGACAGGTAAAATGCTATTATATTTGCTGTAAGGACAGACCGAAAAAAGAACCAGGGCATTCCAATATTCTCTTGCCAAGACTCTGAACTCTGTTACTAGCATACATTATCAAAATGTGCACCAAGGAAAAGGTTCAAGAGATCAAGGGTTCAAAATATATTCTCCTATATTTGTATGTAAAAATGTTCAAAACATTTCTCTAATGCTTGCATGCAAGGTACATTAGGTATGTGTAAAAAGGTATCTACTGTTGTGATTATGCTTTGCTTGAAGATGTGAAGGCCTGAGAGGTGGCAGACAGGGAGAGATATGTGTTTTGAGGATTCTCTCCTCAGGGAAAAAAAACAAAAACAAAAACAAACAAACGTTTCCCTTCCTGCCAAATTTAAAGCACTGAAATTGGGTGCAGGTGTGTGTGGGAAAGAAACAGATTATGGAATATTTTGTTTTAAGAACAATGATTTTTAAAACAAACAAACAAACAAACAAAGATATTCATATATTTACTGTCCAAAAATATTTCTAAATCTGTGTAATAGAAAGACTTTTATGTAAAGCAATGTATGGTATCTGAATAAATGCCTGTGCAGTTTTCAGTTTCTATTGCTTCACAGCTTGAGTTGAAAAATTAAATATGGAATCACATTTTCACCCTTTAGACAGAGATGCATAAAATACTTGTATTCCCCCCACCCCCCATCTTAAAAAGATGTCCCATCACATAGGCTCATTTAATTAGATTTTTCACATTTGGGTGTATTTTTGCCAGAAAAATATGCAGAAATAGGAGAGGAAGTTTGGAACTCAAACAGAATTTTTGGTGAATCTTTATTGAAATCCATAGGGAAGGGGGGGTTGGTTTTGTTTTTGTTTTTAAGATGGGATACAAATTGGCTAGGAGAGAATGGATTACATGTCAACTTGGTAAAGATGTACTTGGTAAAGATGTACTAAGATGTAGTTAGGACGGTCTTGGCAAATCTCTGGTTTGTCATTGTAATGCCCTTGTGCCCCACCACATGTATGACAGAGGGATTGATTCCTGCAACAAAACTATAATTCCTGACAAACACACACACCCCTGTAGGTACAGGTCTTGGCACAAAATGAGGAAAGTTTTTCTAAGCCCTTTTACCAATGCATGGAAACTATAAGGAAAATGGTAGCTGGGTAGAGAAGGGGTGACTCTCTCTGTTCACAAACATGGGATTCCAGTTTTTGTTTTTTTTGTTTTTTAAATCTATGTACAGAACTGAACTTACCATCTGGAAAAAAAGCAAAAAAGCCAAATAATCATCATCATCATCATCATCATCATCATCATCATCTGATAGTCTGATATAGTCTGATATAATAATCTGATAAAAAAGTAAAATGTAGTTTAACTATTAAAATTTATTCTGGCAATCTCATGGTAGAGGAGGTAACTATATGAGGAGGACCACCTTGCTACCATCACTTCTATTGGCCTCCTCACAAGGAGAGAGTTGGGAGATTATCACAAGGGGTATCCCATTCTTACACCGTCCTTATCCACACTTATCCAGTCCTTGTCCTGTCAATGGCCCCATCATTGTATTAACATCAGTTTACTGACAGGGCCATGCCACTTCAGGGGTGGGAGAAGGATAGGATAAGCTCAATATTGACTCAAAATCTTATCACGACCTCATAATAAGAATGTGTTACAGATGTAATAATGATGGCATCATATAATATTCTTTGTGTGATAATGAGGCAAGGATGGGACAGTAACGGG
Source organism: Urosaurus nigricauda (assembly GCA_034509955.1). NCBI lineage: Eukaryota > Metazoa > Chordata > Lepidosauria > Squamata > Phrynosomatidae > Urosaurus > Urosaurus nigricauda. The sequence continues at coordinate 118,086,680 of JAOEGL010000004.1, read as the reverse complement.
ACAAGAATGTCCCATCCCCTGTGTGACAATCTACTATGTAAACAACAGGCCTCCTTTTGTAGGGAATATTTGAACACAATCTGGATTATTGGAAGAATCAGTGCTCCCAGTCATACTGGCAGATCTTCACCTGGAGAACCACCTTACTGAGTGAAAGGACACCCTCTTCAGAAAGCCATAAGAGGAAGAAGTCAAGAATGATTCTAGAGGACGTGGGGCTATATTTTAATTTATCTTCTTTTAGAATGCCAAACCTAGGTTCCTTTCACACTAGACAAGTATAGTACTATGATTCCACTTTAACAGCCGAGGCTCTATCATATAGAATTTTGGGATTTGTAGTTTGTTAAGACTTTCTTGCTGAGAATTCTAAACCCTCCCGATTAAACTGCAAAACCTAGGATTCAATGTGATGTTAACATTGTGAAATCTTAGTGCTATAGGATCAGATGAGAGGAATTTCTCTCTATTTCGAATGGAGCTAATAGTTTAGCGAATTTACGTGAATTCTAATTGCATTCAGAATGCATTCAGAATGACTTCCCATTGCCCGAAAATGACTTCCCATTGGCTGAAATTGCATGAGATACACTCATACACAATAACATGAAACCCCATGATTACATTCGGATTGCCATTGGATTATACTTCCAATTTCTGTCTGATAAACTGATAAAGAATATTGGAAGCAAACCAGATGTAAGACACGTCCTCTAAGACAGCAGTCACTTAACCTAATGGCTCCCAGTACTGAGTTGAACAAAGGAAGAATAGCTAATTTTACAAAGGATCTTCATATTGAATTATATTCTAAGAGCTATTTAGATCATTTCTATGAAAAATGGTTCAAATCTCCCCCCCCCCCATTATATCAGGGGGAAAAACAGCATTGAAATAATGGGGAGAGGGTGTAAAAAGAGCCTTTGAACCACCTGCTCCTGTTGCGGACTGGAAATGTTTCTTTTTCATGCCATTGTTTTGGTGTAAATGTCATCCTTCATTTCCCTTGTTTTCAGTGTCTGATTGGAGGAGGAAATGGATCAAAGTACAAAAGCTTTGCTTTGGGATAGCTCCTTTAATGTTAAAACAGATGCCATCAATCTGCTCCTTTTTTAATGACTTGCTATGTGTATCCCTCTGAATTAATTGCCTCCTGACAAACATTAGACTGGTGCTTAGTGTGGTCTTTTAGGGACATTAAATACTAGGTATCAAAATAATAATTTAAAGAGAAATTCCATGGCAACAAATAATTATAAAACCAGGAAAACACACTTCTGCTTTTAGAGGTGATCTCTTGACCTGCATCTTTGTTTGCAAACAAGAACAGTTCCACATGATGGGCTCAGTTTTCGGAAATATCATGTTGAAATTTAAAATCAAATAATAATTGGATATATGCTGTCCCAGGCAATGTATGGCTTTTGTTTGTTTTCCCTTAACTAATTCAATTATAGGTTCAAGATAATTGGTTATTTCTCATTCTAAACAGGGCTCTAAGGGCTGTTCATAACATAATTGTTTTTATTTAATATATATGAATATATACACATTGTTTTTCTTGTGTGTCTTCAAGTTGTTTCTGACTTATGGTGTCTCTAAGGTGAACCTACATGGGGCTACCCTTGTGACTAACTCGGTTAGTTCAAAACATGGCAGCCAGGTTAATAACTGGAACATCCAGGAGAGAGCACATAACCCCGGTGCTTAAAGCTCTCCACTGGCTGCCAATTAGTTTCCGGGCCCAGTACAAGGTGTTGGTTTTAACTTTTAAAGCCCTTCATGGCTTGGGTCCATCCTATCTCCGGGACCGCCTCTCCCAGTATGATCCCCCCCGCACACTCCGGTCCTCTGGGAGGAATCTGTTACAGCCCTGGAAGACCAAACTGACACAAATCTCCCAGAGGGCCTTTTCAGCCATAGCCCCCAAGCTATGGAATGACCTGCCAGATGAGATGCATCTTATTACATCTGTTGACGGCTTTAGAAAAGCCGTAAAGACGCATCTCTTCCAGCAAGCCTTCCCAGATAACATTTAATTTCCCGGCTCCATACCCACTGCTGACTCTTTCTCCTAGTTCCTCCCCCCCCCCTTCGTAATTGTTTCACACAGCTTTGGGCAGTTACTTTTATATGTTTTATTTGCACTGTGTTTTAATTCTTAGCTATTTAATTCTATTTTAAGGGGTGGGTGAGAGGAATTGGGATTGTTGTATTTTAATTTGTGCTATTTTTAACTATGTTGTACCCCGCCCCAATTGCCAGTTCAGAGGGGCGGGCTATAAACAAATTATTATTATTATTATTATTATTATTATTATTACCTATTATGGGAATTTCTTGGGAAGATTTGTTCATGGGGATTTCTTGGCAAGGTTTTCCTTTGTTTTTCGCTACCCCACAAATACCTTGCCTTTCTTATTTTGTCCCAAGGAAACTTTACATCATCATAAATGAAGTCTATGCAAGCCAGTGTTGTGTAGTGGCTTGAATGTTGGATTACGACATTGGAAACCAGGATTTAATTCCCCACTTAGGCATGAAACCTGCTGGGTGAGCTTGGGCAAGTGACACACTCTCAGCCTTAGAGGAATGGAACGTCACACATAGTCTGAACAAGTCTTGCCAAGAAAACTCTGTGATGGCATCTCTGTAAGTCAGTAACAACTTTAAGGCACACAACAACAACAACAACAACATGATGTCTAAACCAGAACCACTTAAACACACACATGCACACACACACACATACACACACAGAGCAATGTATTATCAACTTAAAGTACAGTTTCACATGTTCCACCAGAGAAGCTTGTTTAAAAATATGCTAATTTGTTAATTATTTGGAAGAAGATTCCATGGACTTTATGCCCAGGAATTTTATGCTAGTTTATATCCTTTTCTTTATTCAAGAACAATAACAGGATGAAAAATACTGAACCTTGTTGAGGAGAGAATTCCACAGTATTGGCACCATCACTAAGAATGCTAGCTCAAACTTGAACCTTGAAATGGCTGCTGGGGGTGGGACATTGTTCTTTTGGAAGGAGGAAGATATGATGTACATATAACCCCACTTTACTCCAGTGCCACCTTCTTTTGCTTGCCATGTCTCATCCTAAACTGTGGTTCAGTCTGATCCTGTTCACTTCAGATAGGAATTCTGGGCCCCAGAGGTAGAAAAAAGTAGTGGTGGTATTTTTGCCAACCCTGCATTGCAGGCATTAGGATAAATGGGGAAATCAGTTAAAACATTGGTGGGGTAGTAAAGAAAAGCTGGAAGTGAAACAGTGAGCAGTAGGTAGCCTTTGGGCAATTTACAATTTACAATTTGCCTGCCTTGGTTTATGTGGAACATGGTCGGTGAAAAGGGAATATCCTTTGAGGCAAGACTGGGATTGGTCTCCTTCTAAGTTGTGGGTCTTAGGTGAATGAATAAATGCTCAGAGAAGGTCTCCCTGGTCTCAAAGACCAGACAGTTGATGCCAGCCCATAGGCTGATGGAATGGTACTCTCGCCAGGGTGTTCATTGCAGTCAGGGAGAATGTCAGGAAGAACCCCTTGGTCTTGGGCTGAGTTGTGTATCAGGAGAAATGTCTAAAGGTGATGATCAGGCTGAAATTCGTTAGAGCCATGTTGAAGAAAATGGTTTGCTTAGACATAGAAAATGTTGATGTTCCTGGTGATTTCAAGTTTAGTTAAACATGTACAAAACATTACATACTGCACTCCAAAACATCTTGACTTACTTTCTTGATGTAATAACACTTAGAATGCTGAAATAAGGTTTTAAAAAAGAATAGGTCTGAATTACCTAGTTCAGAAATAGTGCTTATTCATGAATTTGTACTTACAGCCTTTTGTTACTCAGTTGCTGTCACTGCATGTATGTGTAAGAATTCTATACAAAAGTAGTTTAATTGCTTGTTTGTGGTAGAACTCTGTGCCAGCAAGACAGAGTCCACTCAGCACGGTGTTGTTAAATAAACTGCTGAGTTCAGCCTACTATCACACTCCATTCATTAACTTAAAACTTCTTTTAAAAATCCTTTCAAATACTGATTTCATCCTGGATGACTTGGGGTGAGAAAAGACTACATATTTCTATGAACCATAGGTGTGAAGTCCTAATTAAGAATCTCACGATAGCGTATCTCTTCCTAAATAATTCATCCCTCAGATATGGCAGTAAGCACCCTTGTTTAATAGGGTGCTGTAGACTGAACTCAAATCCAATTTTGTTAAGATTTAAGTCTTGTTAAGAATTTGTTGAAATGCAGCTTGCTGTCACATTGCAGCACTAAGAAGTACCATTCTTAGAAGCCTGCAGTGGTTGGAAAGCCATTAATATCACCAGATCATAGTACCATGTGGGTACTTTGAAAGTGATCTAATCCTACTGTCAGGCAATCTTTGCAGGTATTTCTGGAAAGGCAATAAGATGTGAAATTTATCTGGCAGAAACTTGGGGGTAAAAAATTTGGAAAATAATCTCAGGAACGATATCCTAGAAATCGAACTGGGGTGTGTGTGTCCTATTTTAAACCCATAACTTGAGCCTCTTTATTTCCATGTGAACAAGCAAGGCCCTGCCGCAAGTAATAGACCATTCCCCCTTTACAGGTGGAACAAAAGGAAAATAGTGGATTAAATTAACATGCATATTTGTTTGGTTTTGGCAGCCATAACACGTGTTGGGTTTATGGGTTATACTTGTGCAGGGGACATTTAACCACCTCCCTGCCATGTTCCTGATAAAAAAACAGCATCTCCAAACCTTTGATTTATTTTTTAGGAAAAATTTCCATTGGCACCAAAGGGAACTATTTGCCTTGAAATGCAAATAGTAGCTTTGGAGATAATGGAGCAAAGGGTCAGGGCAGGAAAAGTATATGACTATAAATTATGTAGTATAGGATTATACAGTGTGCTTACAATGTAGGAAAGCAATATTTCGTGGAGATGCAGTAGTCTCTCATGCTCTTTCATGAACAACAGGAAAATGTGTTAGTTCTGCTTCTTCTCCAACCCATATTTTTTTAAAAAAATAAAAATATATTCTTTCTGTCCTGAATTTTTGATTTGTGTCCATTGGCAAATTCTTTTTTGAATGAACTGATAATTTTGCCGGACTGTTCCAGCCCTTAGATCCAAAACACACTGCAGAAATAATCCAGTTTGAGACCTATTTAACTTCCCTGGCTCAGTGATAGGAAATCTTGAGAATTTTAGTTTATTGTGATACCAGAGATCTCTGACAGAGAAGACTAAATGTTTCACAAAACTACAGTTCCCAGAATTGCCTAGCATTGAGCCAGGGCAGTTAAAACAGTCTCAAACTGGTTTATTTCTGCAGTGTGTCTTGGACCTTGGTCTTATTAAAGTCAATGGCAATTAAACTGTCATGGATAAGCTCCAATCTATTGGTTCCCTTATGGGAGAAAAACAGTATATAAATTATGTTGTTGTTGTTGCTTTGAAATGAACTTGTGTATAGTTCATGTAAAGAATAGGAGAGTTATGAAAACTGCTCTTGACTTCCTTGATTTATCTAAAATGTAACTGTGCTTTATAGCACATGGGAGAGTATTGAATCCTTTCCTTTTAAAAACAACAACAAAGAAAAACACATATAAAATATAAGGGGAAAGCCTAGATTCTGTAACATGGATACAGAGTATTTGTACCCAGGCTCTACTAGTCAGGATCCCCCAGTTGTTCTGCTTGCAGTCTCCTCTCTTGCTAGTATGAATGTCAATTTAGTTGAACATAACTTAGAATGGTTTGGGTCCTTAATGGCAAATGTCCTGCTGGAGACATATGCTTTCACATACTATATCATCTCTCATGCTTTCAACATTACTTTATCACAAGAATTTAAAATAGTTATAGATATTCCCTATTCTTTTTTTTATCAAACCATGGGGAAGGGGTTGTGTACAAATGGTGATGTCAGTTTTAAACAATGCTACATAAAGCCACTTTTCCATTGAATTTTTTCCATTGAATTTTTCCTTCTTTAGATCATTTTACCCACCTCTCCACACTACTGGCATTCTTTAATTTCATGATTATTTTTTGTGCTTTGATTGGTGAAATTCTGTCTGATGCCTTGCACCCAATTATCCACATTGATGCCTTGTTGAATAAGAAGACATGAATAAGAAGACGGAATAGATGAGGGTGGAGAAATAAGATATTTTATTCAAGTATTAGGATAATTACATTTTTAAAGCATTTTGTTATGAGACTCAAGTGAATCTTTGCTTATCTGGTCTGACTCTGTAAGTGTTTTGTTTTGGTTTTGCTTATTCATTTTGCAAGGGATAAGATGTGTGCGCCTCAGGAGGAGCCAACCCAGGTGCATCATCTCCTCTCCTCTCCTCCTCTGTGAGCGAGGGACCAATGGAATGGGTGGGAGGGAAGGCACAATATTCATGAGGCGGTGGGTGAGGAGGTTGTCTGTGTATCTTCCACACTGGCCCATCAGTACCAACTTGTGCTGTGCAGGCTGTGGCTTGTTCCCCCTCCAGAAAAACACTGCTCAGGTGTCCTCCGGTATCTCCTCTTGAGGGGGGATGTTTGACAAGGAGGAGAGGCAGGTTTGAAAGCCTCAGAGTCCTCCAAACCCCACACCCATGTGCCCTCCGGTGTCTCCTCTTAAGAAGAGATGTTTGGCAAGGAGGAGAGGCAGGTTTGAAAGCCTCAGAGTCCTCCAAGCCCCACACCCAGGTGTCCTCCGGTGTCTCCTCTTAAGGAGAGATGTTTGGCAAGGAGGAGAGGCAGGTTTTAAAGCCTCAGAGTCCTCCAAGCCCCACACCCAGGTGTCCTCCGGTGTCTCCTTTTAAGGAGAGATGTTTGGCAAGGAGGAGAGGCAGGTTTTAAAGCCTCAGAGTCCTCCAAGCCCCACACCCAGGTGTCCTCTGGTGTCTCCTCTTAAGGAGAGATGTTTGGCAAGGAGGAGAGGCAGGTTTTAAAGCCTCAGAGTCCTCCAAGCCCCACACCCAGGTGTCTCCTCTTAAGGAGAGATGTTTGGCAAGGAGGAGAGGCAGGTTTTAAAGCCTCAGAGTCCTCCAAGCCCCACACCCAGGTGTCCTCCGGTGTCTCCTCTTAAGGAGAGATGTTTGGCAAGGAGGAGAGGCAGGTTTTAAAGCCTCAGAGTCCTCCAAGCCCCACACCCAGGTGTCCTCTGGCGTCTCCTCTTAAGGAGAGATGTTTGGCAAGGAGGAGAGGCAGGTTTTAAAGCCTCAGAGTCCTCCAAGCCCCATGCCCAGGTGTCCTCCAGCGTCTCCTCTTTGCAGGATTGAATCAGGAAGTGAATTTGTCTGTCATTCTTGTGTCACTTGCAGTCAAAGTAGTGTAAATTTAAACAGAAACAAAATAAACACAAATCAATAATATGCTGGTATTTTCCTAAAACAACCATTTCAGAGCCTATGGGAGACAGAAGCCAATTTATTTTAAGGACTGCAACACCAAATATTTCTGCTTTCAGTTATGTTGAGGGAGGGTACTGTACTGAACAGGCCAATCAATCAGCCAATCACAGAGCAAGATGAGACCAGTCAATGAGAAGCAGGCTGGGTGGGGCTATAAAAGAGCCTTGGGGGTTAGTTTGGTTTCAGTTTTGAGGGAAAAGAGTCACATCAAGGGAGGGTGTGCTCTTAGGATTCCTGAGGGAACATTTTAGGTTGATTTGGAGACCAGAAAAGGGTCTGAAGAGTCCAGAGAGGGACTAGATAGGTTTGAGGGAGTCTTAGAGAGAGAGGCTCAGAACAAGCCTGTAGTTTTAAAGAAAGATTTTGGCCTTGGTATTGGAGAATAGATTGCCTGAGTGGCTGTTATGATATTACTACTTTAAGGAACCTTTTGTAACTAAGCAACAAGATGATTAACAGCTTTAAGTATTCTATATAGTTTATTTTTTTATTTTTTTGTATTTTACAAATAAACTCTTGTTCATGTTTTGAAATACAACTTGACCTCCTTGTGAATATTAAAACACGCTACCAAATATTAGTGCCTCAGTGGAGAATAGGTTGTGGGGGAACTGAAGGACTGGGAGTTCACCACATATAAAGTGGCAGCGGTGGGATCTAAAAGTCCCAGGGTGCTGTCATCAAGAAAGCGTAGGGGTGAACAGAAAGTGTTCACCACAGGTACAAAGAATAATTCAGAAGAAAATCTAAACCACCTTCCCAAACTCAGAACACAGGTGGCCTAAAGGTAGCCCTGGATTTATTAGTGCCTCTCCAGATGTTTTGCAGCAGTTCGGCAAATATTTCTGACTTTGGAATTTATCACACAGGAGGAATTTCTCTCAATTTCGAAAGAAATGAAAATGGAGTCAGTTCGGCAATGAGTGAATTCGCTAGTTCAGCGAATTTACGTGATTGCGTATTGATGCTGCATTGCGTTCGGAACAACTTCCCACTGCCCAAAATTGCCCGAAATTGCGTGTGATAGTTTCACATGCAATAACATGAGACCCCATGATTGCGTTCGGAAGAACATCCCATTGCCCAAAAATGCATGTGGTAGTCTCTCATGCAATAACATGAAACCCCATGATTGTGTTCAGACTGCCATTGAATTATGCTTCCATTTTCTGTCATCTGATAAACTCCCTTGATTTGTTTAACAATAGCAACAACAAAATCATTTCCTAATCCATCATAATTAATTCTGATAATTCTGAAGGTCTGAGAGAATCAGAAGTAAATTGAACAAAGGGCTGTGAAATCCATTCTGTTGTCAGAACAATCCCAGGATTTACAAATGGAAATAGGGAGCTGTTATATCCACTACCAAAATGTTTACTAAAATAAGTTATAAGTTGAAAGGCATATGAGTAGTAATATTGGGGGCTTGTGCAAGATGAGTGACATTTCCTTTTTTAAATTTATTTTTATTTTTACTTTTTGGAAGCTAAACTGCATTGCTGCTGCTGCTGTTTTTTTGCCTTCATTACTGAGTTGAGACTCTGGTCTCTCAGAGTCCTAGTTCAACATTCAAATCACTACATCACGATATTTGTGAAATTTTCAGAACATGCCTTAAAAAAAAAAGTTAATTTTCGTACTTTTCAGATGGATTTTTAAAGGAACTGGACAGTACAAAAATAATAGGTTATACAGGGCTCATTTCCACTTACCAACTTATTGCAGAGTTTATGTGATGCGCTCCAACATTGAGGTTGGTTCGCATCCACTGTGAATTAACTTTTTCATTTCCATTTGCAGGGTTAATATTTTTTATTCCGCACTAACTATAAACCTATGTGTTTCCACTTATCTTAATTCGCATTAACTTTCGCATTAATAACATAGCTACCCCCCATTTCCACTCATGTGAAAACCTCGGGTTTTCCCCTTTTTGGGGGGAGGCGAGCTGTCAATCACTCGTAGAAGCGATTTTACATCATTATGACGTGCCTTGTGTCGCTTTTTCTGAAAGCGGGTTATGCATACTCCAGTTTCCACTGCATTTTTAAAATGTGTTCTTCCAGCCATTCTAGCCAATCATTTCATTTCCTTGATTTCTTGGCCACTCCTCGCTCTTGATCTTTTCCGGTCGGTCGCTATTTTTGCCCGCTCGCGTGGTGTGGTGAAATTCTCTTAACTTCTCTGAAAGGGTCATGGCTCCCCGATCTCCACAGTTGCTGCATGCTTTGCTTATGAGCATGAGGATAAATGTGCTGGTAACCCTGTTTATCCACAAATGGATGCAGAGCAGATCTTGTGATCTGCATGGATTATTTGAGGCTGGCAATGGAGCAGAGGGGAGCAATGAACGCGAGGTAGTATCTGTTTTTTCACAATTGATGAATGAATGTGGGGAGTCCTCTTTTTTGCATGCTGTCCATATCTGTCTAGAGCGAATGCAAAGGAGGTGGTGGATTTAACCCAGAAGTGATGTCCACTGGGACACCTTTGCCCTCACCATATGGTACGATGAAATGTGGACACAGGTATTCAGAATGCCGTGCCATGTCTTTTGCATGATTGTGGAGGAGCTCCACCCTCATCTTAACAGAAAAGATACCCGGCTCAGACGGGCTGTGCCAGCGGACAAACAGGTCGCTATCGCAATATACTTTCTGGCCAACAAAAGCTCCTATGCAACTGTGGCTACTTTCTTCGGTGTAGGGAAGACAACGGCGTACAGGGCCATAATATAGGTCATACTCTAATAATAATAATAATAATAATAATAATGTTTTTTATTTATACCCCGCTCTTCAGCCAAGACTATCAGAGCGGCTTACAATTTGTTAAACAAACAGCTTCATTTACAATTGTAAGCTATTTGCCCCCAACAATCTGGGTACTCATTTTAGCGACCTCGGAAGGATGCAAGCCTGAGTCAAGCTTCAGCCCTTTGCTGGTCTTGAACTCGCCACCTTCTGGTTTTGAGTGAGTGGCTGCAGTACAGGCATTTAACCACTGCGCCACCAGGGCTGGTACACTGTGCCACCAGGGCTGGTACTCTGCATGGAAATGGTGCTTCTCAAGAAAGCTATCTACCTTGGAGACCACAGAAAGGTATAATTTCTGTTTAAAAATCCCCAAGCAAAAAACAAGAAGGACATGGGTGGTCATAGCCCTTCCTGTTATTTTACATCTGGCAACAGTAACAACCTCATTGGACCTTCTCACATGAGGGGGTATGGGGGTATACTTCAAAGGCAATCCGAATGTAATCATGGGGTTTCACGTTATTACGAATTAGTTTATCTGTCGCAATTTTGTGCAATGGAGAGTCACTCAGAACGCAATCATGGGGTTTCACATTATTGCATATAAAAGTATTTCACGCAATTTCGGGCAATGGGGGGTCATTTTTGGGCAATGGGGAGTCATTCCAGACGCGATTAGAATTCCTCCTCTGTCCTTTTTCTCCAGAAACACCATCTACAGACCTTCCCAGCCCTCCCCAATGCCGGCAAGACCCCCAACATTAGCCCCTCACTCCTCTTGCTTCCCCTCTCTCACTCTCCGCCTGGGATCATCAGGTGGTGGCTGGGGCTTGCATTGCCTCTCCTACTACAGGAGGCAGTCCCAGAGCCTCCTCCTCATTCCTCCTCCTCCTCCTCCTGGGCTGAGAGAGTGTTCCCAGAGAAGCAGGCAGAGGAGGAGGAGGAGGGCAGCAGTGGACTGGTTGCTTGCCCACTCCTCCGGGGGTATCTTTCTGGCTTCCTCCCTCCCTCCTCCACCTCCTCCTTCTCCTCAGGCTAGCCTTTATCCCTGATGAGAAGGAGAAGCAGGGACATGGTGCCCAGAGCCCCCCCCCCACGCAAAATCCAGGACCTTTAGGAAAAGCAGAGAACACGAGTGAACAAAAGCTCAGAGCACTCCTTGCCAACACTGGCAAGCCCCCGGAGGAGGAGGAAGAGAGGAGCCAGAAACAGGAATCCATGCCCCTCCCATCACCCTCCTCCTCCTCCTGGGCTGAGAGAGTGTTCCCAAAGAAGCCGGCAGAGGAGGACGACGAGGGCGGTGGTGGACTGGTTGCTTGTCCACTCCTCTGGGGGTATCTTTCTGGCTTCAATCCCTCCCTCCCTCCCTCCTCCTTCTCCTCCTCCTCCTGAGGCTAGTGCTTGCAAATCAAGCTGCCCCCTTTGGTTCCAAGCCTTTATCCCTGATGAGAAGGAGAAGAAGGGACACTCTCTCAGCCTTGTAGAAATGACAGCTGGAGCATGTGCATGACATGCCCAGTAAAGGTATTTTGGCCCTCTGTATTGTTCACTTCAATTCTTGTTGTGCTTGTGTATGATTACCTTCCACAATTTTTTTTTTATGCAATTACACCACTTTTCATATACATTGTTGCAATCCTGTGGGGTGGTTATAGGGTTTCTGAAGATGGAAACTATGTTTCAAGCATTAGCATTACATTATTTTTTAATGTAATGTAAGGTAGGAGTCCCCAAGCAAAAACAGTAAGGACACTGGGATCATAGCCCTTCTTGTTATTTTACATCTGGCAACAGTAACAGCCTCATTATCTTTTCATATACATTGTTGCAATCTGCAATTGGTTTTTCCATGCTTCCTTTAGCAGTGATGATTGCTCTTCATTTTGTTTTGTATTACAGGTAATGGACGGGTTTGAGGCCCTGGGGTTCCCGCAGGTGATTTGGGCAATCGATGGCTGTCACGTGAACATCATTGCCCCTGTGCGCAAAGGGGGCCAATACATTAACAGGAAACAGAATTATTCAATGGTCCTCCAAGCAGTTTGTGATCACATCGGGAGATTCATAGACATTGTGACCGGCTATGCAGGATCAAATCATGACAGTTTTATTGTGAAAGGGTCACCAATATTTCATGCCTTGCAAGCCTGCCAGTATGTACCTGGTTGGCCCTCACAAATGATCTCTAGAATTATGGTTGGGCCCCTTCTGCTCGCTGACTCTGGCTATCCCCTGAAACCGTGGCTGCTTACCCCTTTCAAGGGTGGACCGGGGGGGGGGAGGATGGGAGTTTATAATAGACATCATTCCCATGTTAGGAATTGCATGGAACGTGCATTTGGGAGAATGAAAATGAGGTTCCGTGTATTGACAAGCAATATTGAGGTGTCTGCTGAGAATGTGAACTCGATCATAGCAGCCTGTGCAATTTTACATAATATTGTGGAATCCAATGGGGAGGTACTGAAGACAGCTCCTACAAGACCGCCAGTTTACACCATTGATCCTTATACATTTAGATCAGAAAAGGATGACAGCGAGGAAGGGGAAAGAATTAGGGGTGGGGGCTTTTTTGGAGTTTTTCTCCACCAGTCATTAGTGAATGTATTTGGAGTGTTCTAGCACTATAATAGATTTGATTTTTTTTTAAAAAAATGCATAAAATTTCTGTTATTATCATTTGGAAGTATTTCATTTATAATAAAATTATTTTTGGATCATCTGTCTGGTTTTTTGTATTTGTTTTAAAAAACCTGGAATAAAAGTTCCCACGAGTGTGGCTTTTCCCACTTGTACTTGCTCTTTCGTGCAAAAGCGAAATTGTGGAATCACGAGAAGGAACCATGCAAATGACCGCTTTAGCATTAAGTAACCATTTTTCCCAATTAAATGTGAAAGACCTGGCCCCAAAATCAAGGTGTGCCATGGCACCAGGAAGCCCCGGGGGTGTGTGTCTCCCTCATAAAGTACACCTCCAGAGACTACATGTCAAAACATGCCCATGGAACACAGAGAGGGTACTCAGTTTCTGGCAGCATGGCTCCCAAGGAGGTGAACCAAATGATGCCCTGGAGAACTGAGGAAATTAAACTGAAGCTTGGTTACATTGCTGACCACCCCAGGTTTGCTGGGTGGTCATGCAGTCTGTTCCCAAAAGGAACATTTTCTTCTTCAGGGCTGTGGCCAGGCAACTTCTAGAAGAGGGGAATTATAGGGGGAGGACAGGGGAGCAGGTCCACTCCAAATTTAAATGTCTAAAGTCAGATTTCTTCAAGGCTTTCAAAAGGTGCAATGGCCCCCCTCCCCCCAAACAGCAACCACCACACTATCAAGAACTTTACAGATTGTGGGAGCTTGCTGGTAGGCCCGATTATAGGGACAGATACCCAGCAGGTGAGACCCTTTTTCCTACACATAATAAACAAAACATAACTTTTCCATTCTTCAGTTGTAATTTGAAGAATTTGATTTAATTTAATTACTTTGATTTAATTTAACTGAAAATACTGTTTATAAGAAGGGATTTTGCTATATTATGGCTGTGCAGCACCCATCAAAAATTGTAAGATTACAATACCAGTTTACACCTGGAATTATTAGTTTTAGAATATTCTCAGTATACTTAATGGAGAGTGTGCACAAAATTAATTAAAAATATGGGATATTATTTTATAAATTAGAATTAATCAATTCAGATATAGAATATAACAATTTCATTATATCACTATCATAATATCTCGTATACATTTTATATATATTGGTTGTTTGCTATGCTGTGTTTATTTTATATTCTCAAATCCATTTACATATGTATATTTGATGGTGGACATATATGCATGTATATATATAAATATGTAGTTATGTAAATATGAATACAAATTAACATAGACACACAGTCCAATATATATATCTATACACAGCCATATATATTTATCATCAGATGTGCCCATGTAAATATAAAACTAAAATGTTGACATATATATATATATATACACACACACACACACACACACACACACACACACACATGTACATTGTAACATATGCATATGGGTGTGCCCATTTCAATACTTATTCTTTCGGGTATATCTACATTTATAAATAAACACACACACACATCTATGTAGACAGTTATGTATGTATATTACACACACACACATATAAATACAAACACATATGTATTTACTTCCAGAATTAACAATTTATCCGAAAAAGCATACATACATTTACATATTAGACAACAGAGAACCTAATTGAATTGCTTTCCTCTTGTTACCTACCAGGCAGGGGAGTTTCACCCCAACATCCAGTTCAAGATCACCCTCAACCTGGGCCCTCGGGAGCAGTATTGGACCAGAGAAAGGAAGAGACACAAGCACTAGGTATCTTTTATTAGATAAGGTATCACAACAGCCCCTGAAGTTACCAATGGAAAAGTAATTATCGCATAACCAATCTATTAATCACTTATGCCTGATGCTGGTACAGAAATAGAATGAATTAATTAGAACACTGTTATATCTGTAATGTCGAATCAGAGCATCTTAGCACTCTTGATAGCCATTTTTTCCTCTTTTGTCATTTTGTTCAGAGGATTCTTCAGGGTCCGAAGCTGATGCTAATGTAGGCGCTGCACAAGATCTTCCCGAGCAGGCGCAGAGGGATCCCAAGGAAGAAGTCTTTGCGAGAGCAGGCATGTGTTCTAGAATTGTTTTCCAGGCTTCATATTAAAACTCTAGAGTTAGCCCATGCAGAGTGTATAGTCTACGGTATCTAGGTACCCAAATAAATTACTTTAAACATTATTCTTTCACAGCGGATTTAGAAAGAAGGCTAGAACAGATGGAGAAGGAGTTGGAGGCACTCCGTAGGGATTGTGTGCCCATCCAATCCTGTGGGTATATATGTTAACATACAGTGGTCCCCCGGGTTACGAAAGTAATCCGTTTCTGGATTACTTTCGTAACCCGGAAGTGTTCGTAACCCAGGGGACCACTTTTTTTGGTGCATAGCGCGCCGGAGCACGCTGTTTTAAAAGGCCCGGGTTGCTTTTTTCTTTTGCAAGCCGGGGATTTCTTCGGATCCTGGGGGCTTTTTTTCGGCCCCGGCCGTTTTGGGGCCCGGGGATTTCGTTCCCCGGGGGCTTCGTATCCCGGGGGACCACTGTATTTTTCTCTTACTGGAATACATGGGAAAATGTGTCATAAAATAATAAATACATATTGTAATATTATATAAAATTTTCCTGTTTTCAAATAGTGGAAAACCTTACAAAGCATGTTGACTCAACGGGACAATCCCTCAAAAACTGTGTGCCTATTTCTTCATGTAAGTAAAATAGACATGGGTGTTTGTGCGGGTTAATTTAAATTAAAAGCAACTTGGCCAGCGGGTGGAGGAAAGGATATCATTCTTCTGTCAGTTCCGATTCAAAATACCTGCTGTTGATATTGCATTTCTTCTTTTTAATGGTGTCAAGTTTCAGATATAGTGGGCCGGGTAGCCACTATAGAGAAGGAGTTAAAGACCAGGAAGGCACACATTTGCCCAGGCCAACAGCTTTGTGAGTACCCTTCTTTAAAACTGCACTGTGATGTGGTCGTGGCATGAATAGGTGTGGCTATGTTTACTGAAATGTATACTCTAGGGTTTCGCAGGGAATGAACTTCAGGGAAGGATGGAGAGGATTGAAAGCTGGCAGGCTGCAATAACCCTCACTAGGAAGTAGACACCAGCTTTCATTTACTTCCTTTTTTTTTTTTTTTTTTTGGACATTTAAGCACCGTGATGGTTGCATTCTTTTGTTAATTTTTCTTATATATATTTTTGTAAAATTTTCTTATTTATTGTTGACAAAGATGTTTACTGTTGATGCAAGCCACAAAAATCTTAAAGTTTCCTGTTTAATATATTTCTTATAGAAAAAATTTAAAATAAAATAAAAAAGAACCAACATACCTTTGTTAACTCTGTAAATATATGAATGTATTGCTGTTGCAATGTTAAGGAAATAATTCCATTACAATCCATGCTTCTCTAAGGAAAACTATCACAGACATGTATTCGTTCATGATATCACAATTCAATAATAGCAGCTGTTTCCATTGCAGTCATGCTTGTTATGATCAATGCTTCAGCATGGAATTCTGCAGGAAAATTTCCTGTAATTGGTGGTTACATTATGTGATATCATTGAGAAAGGATGGGCAGGTTTCCTTACTTTTCTCTGTGGCCGTGACATGTGCAGGACAGGCACAGTGCATTCCGGGACTTTTCCATAAGGAAGAAAATTTCCCGTAATAGGCTCAGAGGGCTGATTCTCATTAAGATTCTGTGAAGGGGTACCAGTTGCTCTAGAACATGATGCTTCTGTTTCTGCATTGAGTCTTGCATTGCTAGAATCATATGTCGTTGTTTGATTGGCACGCTGAGCCTGCCCATTTTTCCCAGTGGCATCTGAGCATAGCTGAGAAGTATTGTTAGCAAGTTCTCTCATTATGTTGTTGTTCTCCCTAAATAGGACCATTAATTCTCTGAACTCAGCTCTTTCATTATCCAAATACCTCTCCCTGAACAGCATTTCCCCTGCTGACCTAGCCCAAAGGTAGTCCAGCAAGCGGTCAAGCTGGGATGATGAATTAAGGATCATCCTATCCGCCATTTTTCCGTCTGAACTTCTTTCCTATCTTCTCCTTATCATGGCCATTCTTTCAGCTGGAGTGAAGGTCCGCTGTTGCCTTGCAGTGTCTGTCTCTGTGGATAGAGATAATATTTGCATTTCTATTTTTATTTCAGTTCACACACAATTTTTATGTTTCTGGATGACTTTATGAATAAACATTAGTTATAGCAACAACTATATATATATATATATATATATATACATATATATACATATATACTTACATATATATAACCACAAATATATACAGTGTTTATATGTAATTAATTTAGGCTTGTGTGTTTATATATATAATATATATTATATATATAATCTAAAAGAAATTGTAACTGAGTCCATATGGCACACTTTCTCTGTATAAATTGCCAACCACAATTTATATTTTCCAAGTTAATTACCGCTGGGTCTCATGGGAGTAGTGAATCGCTCATTGGCAGGCTGTTCCTCAGGAGGCGGTGATGAATCCTGGACTGCTTCTGAGCCATCATCCATATCGCGCTGAGTACCTTCTGTAGAATCAATTTGGGTCAATTCCTCATCTTCCTCTGGTACTCCAGTTAGGTTTAGCACATATGTTGTTCCCTGATCATCTTGCAAATCTACAAACAAATAATATATATGTATACATGCATATCTAAAGATATACAGTACATATTTAAAATTAAAATTATATATAATATACATACGTATGCATGGTTACATTTTATGACTATATATATATATATGTATGCACACATAACATATACAAAGAATTCCCATTTCTCAATATATTTATATAGATATTAGTGCATATATATATAAATATACATATACATGACACAAAATTTATAATTTTAAATGTGTCTAGATATTTGTAACAGACAACAACATGCTCCTGCTGTCATTTTTCCAAGGCTGAGAGAGTGTGACTATGTGCTGCAGCCGTGAAAGGGAGAGACAGGAAATATGGGCAGTGCTAGGTTGGCATTGGCTGAGAGGGTTTTGGGTCCCTTGGCAGGAGGAGGAGGAGGAGGAGGAGGGTGATGGGGGGCATGGATTCCTGTTTCTGGCTCGTCTCTTCCTTCCTCCTCATCTGCGGGCTTGCCAGTGTCGGCAAGGAGTGCTCTGAGCTTTTGTTCACTCATGCCCTCTGCTTTTCCCAAAGGTCCTGCATTTTGCGCGGGGGGGGGGGCTTTGGGCACCATGTCCCTGCTTCTCCTTCTCATCAGGGATAAAGGCTAGCCTCAGGAGAAGGAGGAGGCAGAGGAGGAAGGGAGGGATTGAAGCCAGAAAGATACCCCCGGAGGAGTGGGCAAGCAACCAGTCCACTGCCGCCCTCCTCCTCCTCCTCCGCCTGCTTCTCTGGGAACACTCTCTCAGCCCAGGAGGAGGAGGAGGAGGAGGAGGAATGATTACTGTAAGGATTACTACTCAAATTTGGGGAATATCATTTAGCTCAATATACCAGTCTTGGCTCCTTACAATGACCAATGAGATCGTGAATCCCGGAATTTTTACGGAGGGACCAGAAATAGCAGGAACTGACGCAGAAGCAGAGTCTTTGGATTTTAAGCTAGTTTATTGATGCAAAAGGGAAATACACTCTCACACACACACATTCACACACACAATCACACAAGGCTAATAGAAGAAAGGGAGGAAATGTGGAAAGAAAACACAAGGCATCTCTAATGGTGAAAGGGAGAGCCAGGCAATGTGGGCATCTGGTCTGTTGGCACTTGCCGGAGGAGGTGGAGGGGGGTGGACAATGCCTCCTCCTCCAGGGGCTTGCCAGTGTTGGCTAAGAGAGCTCGTGTGCTCTGCTTTTCTAAACGGTCCTCCATTTTGCGGGGAGGACCTATGGGCACCCTGTCCCCTATCCCCAAACCCACTAATGTCATAAGGAGCAATGTATATATAAATATTAGTGCATATACATTTATATACCTACATTTGTCTATTAAAATATTTCATTTATTTATACACACACACACACACACATATATGCATGCTAATGACACATGCACACACACAGATATATATTTGTAAATATAGAGAAATTGGAATTCCTGTTTATGAGTGTATAACATGAATATTAGATTATATAGATATCGCTATATATAGAGAGAAACATATATTAAAAATTATATTAAATAACATTATATATATATATATATATATATATATGAAACACATAATAAATATATATATACTTCTAAAATTACTGTTAATATATATCTTTCTCTATGTGTAGCAATTTATATAGCAATAGTTATATGCAAAAAAGAATAAAATATATGGGAATACTCACCCTGGGAAAAAAGATCCTCCGATCCTTCTGCTGTGGGGTCACTTCCATCCAAGTGTCTGGGGCCATCCCTTGTGATTTTCTCTGGGAGGAAGATCCAGGAACAAATGATACCTCTGTAACAGAAGTAACCCTACTCGGTTCTATGCTATGGTCCTCTGAAAATATGTCTTGGAGCTCTTTTAAAAAAGGCATGGTTATCTTGCCCATGCCACTGGTTTTTGCAAGCTGATTAGCTCTTTTAAACTGCTGCTTTAGGGCCTTAGCCTTAGTTCTGCAATCACTCCCAGACCTTCTAAATCCTTCTTTCCTTAGCTGTGCGGTGATGGATTCATAAACATCTGTATTTCTATGATTGCTATTGAGTAGAGCTTGAACCTTTTGTCCCCCCCCCCCAATTGCAATCAAGCATCTAGTCTCGTCTGAGCGCCAGGAAACGCCCCTGGTTCCCTTTTTGGAAATGTTCCCCATGCCTAGGTAAAAGAAGGAAGAATGGAAAATCCTTCCTGCAGGCAGATCTTGCAAGCACAGATGTGAATTTAAAAATGATGTGCCGGCATTGGAAGAGGAGGGTCAGATTTTGAGACGAACAAATGGCCCACAAAAGGAGGTGCAATACATTGGGAAGAAATGTGAGACCAATACCCACCTGTACCCCCCTACCTTGCCCATTCATCAGTGTCCTAGCTCAGAAACACCCTCTCTTCCGTTCCTTTGTTCTTGAAAGGGACCGCATGGACAGTCAAACTAAAAAAAAAAAAAGATCACCAGTCCTCCCCCTGTAAAACACTTGGCAGCAATGCATGTCAATGCATTGGCATGGCACACCAAGCCCATCCCCCTCCCACTTCTTGTTCTTTGTTACACGAAAGATGGGCCGCATGGACAAAGAAATTGGCAAGGCACACATCCCCCTCCTAATGCTTGCCCTTTCTCCCTTTTTTACATAAACATTAAGGCTAAACAAGACAATCAAGAAAAACTAGTGACCCCCTCCCAACATGCTGAAAAATTAAAATAATTACTACAACAAAACCACATACTACATAATTACTGCCACATACCCAAACATCTCAAATTACCTTAGTAGCATATAGATTTGATAACACTTGCCGCTTTCGCTTCTTCGGTTTTTCGGTTTTCCTCTTCAACAAAATAACGATTATACTCAATGAAAATTTAAAAAAATGTTAGTTAGTACGCAAAACATAAAATCACCCATCAAAGCAAAGCTGGATTTCACTACGTATGAACTCTTACCGGCAGCAGATAGAAAGGGTGGCCCCTCCGCGAAAGAGCGATTGCGGGATATCAATATAAGCCTGCAGTTATACCTTGGAAATGATGATGAAAATGGCAACAGGAGACAGTGAGGAGAGCAAGCTACAGGAAAAGAAGGATACACCCCTTGGCCAACCCCTTTCTTTTCATCCCTCCCACTGAAAATTAAGCGCATGTAACACCGTTTCGTTTCCATTGATTTGCCAGTGTTAGAATTTGGATTTCTCAGAAAAGTGTGCAAAAATGTGGTGGCAAATTACTTCGCATTTAAGTCATATTAATTCGCATCAAGATGCAATACTGCGCATTACTGCATATTGAATGCGAATCAGAATGGAAACGGGGCACAACGAATTAGTGGCGACTGCGCATCCTAATGGAAACGACGACAGATACCTCGCCGCAAAAATTACATTATTGCGCAGTAATCACAAGTGGAAATGAGCCCACAAGGAGTAAAGTAATAAGTCAGTATCTTTGCAGCACTGAATGCTTTATGGGGTGGGGGAACACCATTACATAACAATTACTTCTAAAAAGCAATATTCCAGGATTTGGCATTATCCTCCCCAATGACTTCACGGTTCTCATAAATGCTGGGAGTCCAGTCCTGTTAATGATGACATAGATATGTGTCATTGAAGATAATGAAGTTGAGTCAGATGTGGGCATGTTTAACAAATCAATTAAGAAACATATATTTTAGGACATGAGATGGATTCCTAAAGCATAATATCTTCACTTATAATCGGATTCTAAAAATCCATGCTGTCATTGGTGTTTCTAGTGAAGGAAACAAAATAATTCTAAAGACTGTGTTTGTGTGTACAGTAAGAGGTGGAGAGTGTGGTCCACAGGCTGTACGTGGTCCTGAGAAACCTCCCCCCCATCCAACTCAGATTTATAAAAATTAATGAAAAAAATCCCCATGCCCTCAAGGGTGTGTGGGGGACACTTCTGTCAAGTTTACAACTGTCTTTAACTATTTTAGACCAGGTGGGACAATTTTCCCCAAACTGGAATTGATTTCTGATCAATTCCCAGCTGGACGAATAAGCGGAGGAGGTCACTAAACCTGACAGAATTTTCCCAAGAGGATGGAGGTGTAGCTTTCCCAGTATTTCCTTTTAAATTAATAAAACTTTGTGTGTAGGAGTGCATTATTCATATGTGACCCCTTCCACAGATGTAGAGCAGTTATCTACCCCTGCTTATAGTTCAATATCCAAGAAAGACTCTCCTGGACATAGATACTCTAAATTAGTGATATATAGACCTGCTGCATAATTACATGTTGAGGCTCCTTTATCAGGAATACTGAAATCTGAACTATTCCAAAACCCCAAACTTTTGTGTGTGTGTGTGTGATTGGTTGAGATAGTGACACCTTTTTTTCTGATGGTTCAATATGAACTTTGTTTTATGTACACAATATTTTTTAAAAAATATTATGTATACAATTATCTTCAGCTATGCATTCAGTGTGCCCGTGTCATATGCAGGCACGATATATGCAGCTTTCAGTATATGCTGAAAGCTGCACTGGAAAAAACCATGATACCCCAGAAGAAGTAATGGGGTGTGTGCCCATGGTGCATGCAGTGCACCATGCCACAAAGAGCCCAATTATTTTTAATGGGCTCCAGCATATGCGGGATTTCCCTTACATGGGGGTGGGGGTGGGGGTCAAGAATGGATCCCCCGCATAAGGGAAGGGTCCACTGTACAAGGTGTGTATGAAACATACATATTTCATTTAATTCCCATCACCAAGATAGCTCATTTTGTACCTCTATACAAATATAGGTATTCCAAAATCGAAAACAATCTGAAATCCAAGACACTTCTGGTCCCAAGATTTTGATTAAGGGGGACTGATCCTATTTTAAATAAGAGAAAATTCTGGGGGAAAGAGAAAGAGAAAGAGGAGGGGAAAGAGAGAGAAGCTCTAATTCGAGATCAGAAACATAGCTAAATATACAAGGACTCAAAGTGAGATTTTTTAGAACTAAACCATCTGCCAGCATAGGTGAATCTGTCAGTTTCACTTTCTCCACCCTTTGACTTAAAACCGTTCTTTCCCTCATGTACATGAGAACATTTGCATCTTTTATTGAGAAGAAAATTCAACTGAAATTCTCTCCCATCCCTCCTCTTACTGTCAAAGTGTTTCATGCATTTCTCTATCACTCAAACAATTTCTTTCCCCGATAGTCTTTGAATTTCAATGCTAGAAAACTCTGGCTGCAGAGAAAGAGAAACAGATGAATCAGCTTCTGATGAAGGATTTTCCAGAAATGCATCACTATCAATCAACCATATCAAAACAGTTAACATCAAACATGATAAAATATGAGGAAGTATGGAAACCTGCTGAGTGACTTTGGGTGTATCACTCTCTCTATGACTTAGGGGTGAAATAGACAGACAGAAGTGGCAACTTGAAGCTACCCCTTCTGAAGATGGGTTGGGGTCACGGCAAACACACGGCATGCCCCCAATCTGCCTTGAAGGTGAACAAGAGAGAGAGAGAGAGAGAGAGAGAGAGATTGAGAGAGATTGAGAGAGAGAGAGAGAGAGAGAGAGAGAGGCAAAGATCCATTTCTTTTTTGGCCAGCTTTTTCATGCTGCTCCGGCAGCATGTGGCATGTGAACGCTGCACCTCTGGAGCTTCAGAAAGCTGCCCATGTCTGGACAGCCAGGCAGCTTCAAGACATCTTGGGGACATATGGCATCTAAACATCACACCCCCAAGCCACCAGGAAAGTGGCATTTAGAGCCGGTTTGTTCTGGCCCTTAGAGAAAGATGCAATATAAAACCACCTCTGAATAAACCTTGCCAAGTTGACTTGAAAGGACATAACATATTATACACTCTTACAGATACAACATTGTCTGCCCCTCCCCATTCTCTCTAAAACTGCTATGGCTATGTCAAGGGTAAGCACTCATTGCTGAAGAACTGTGGAAATAAAGAGACCATACACACTAAGTAAGACTGCAAAATAGACTATATTTAAATTTACCATATTTATTGTTTCTCTTTTGAGAACTGCAAAAAAAGAGGAGGAGGAGAAACTTAGTGTGGGAATAACTGAAGCAGGTGGTCTTCCCCAAACTGACCTTCTTGAAATTTAACTCTGCACTATTTAGCTGTTCCCACTGGATTGTGATTGTGATTGTGACTGATTTTATTGGGAATTTTTATTGGGAATTGTTGTTTCAATAATATTATGAGAATGGGAGGGAGATAGGAGAATTTGAATTTGCTATGTTTCATTATGCTTTTATTTACTGTTAGTTGTGTTTGATTTTTATTGGCCTCATTCCCACTACATTTGGATTCGAAGTGTGAAGTGGGCTATACCACCTTCGTTCACACTCGAATCGATTTACGATCCTCATCGGATCAATTAGTGGAGGAAAGGACCGGGTTAAAAGCAAATAACCCGGGCTTTCCTGACACTAGTTTTAAAGTGGTCTTTTTTCGAAAACGCGATTCTGAAGCGTTTCCAGTAAATGGGAACGCTGGTCAGAATCGTGTTTTTTTTTATTTAATTTGGGTGGGGGCATTGATCGCAAATGCAATCCTGTGCACTTGCGAAAGATTGCATTTGCGATCACTGTAAATGAAAAAAAAACCCACGCACTAATACCCAGTTCCTTTTTGGGGGGAGGGGGGATCCTTCCTTCCTTCCTTCCTTCCTTCCTTCCTTCTCCCCCCTCCCTTCTCTTCTTTTTGGGGTGGGTGGGTTGGGGGGTATTGATTGCAAATGAAATCACTGAAAAGGGAAAAAAAATCTCTCTCTCTCTCTCTCTCTCTCTCTCTCACACACACACACACACACACACTAATTCCCTATTCCTTGGGGGGGGAATCCTTCCTTCCTTCCCTCTTCTCCCCTTCCTTCCTTCCTCCTTCCCCCCTCTCTTCCTCTTCCTTCCCTCTGCTGCTGCTGCTGCCTGCCTCCCTCATCGCTGCTGCTCCTGGCAGCAGCGCATCCTCCTCCTCCTCCTCCTCCTCCTCCTCCTCCTCCTCCTCTGCTGGGCCCATCCTGCTCCTATCAGCCCCGGGAGGAGCATGGGCCCTGGCAGCAGGATGGGCCCAGCAGAGGAGGAGGAGGATGATGATGATGCGCTGCTGCTGGGAGCAGCAGCGACGAGGGAGGCAGGCAGCAGCAGCGGAGGGGGGAAGAAGGAAGGAAGGAAGGAAGGAAGGAGGGAGGGAGGGAGCGAAGAGGGAAGGAAGGATTCCCTCCCAAGGAATAGGGAATTAGTGTGTGTGAGAGAGAGAGAAAGAGAGAGAGAGTTTTTTTCCCTTTTCAGTGATTGCATTTGCGATCAATACCCCCACCCCACCCCCCAAAAAAGAAGAGAAGGGAGGGGGGAGTTGGAAGGAAGAGGAAGGAAGGAAGGAAGGAAGGGGGGAAGGAAGGAAGGATCCCCCTCCCAAAGGAACTGGGTATTAGTGTGTGTGTTTTCCTTTACAGTGATCGCATTTGCGATCAATACCCCCCACCCCTACCCCCCCAAAAAAGATTGGGAGGTAATGGGCTGTCATCCTTCCCTGTCAGCCCCAGTGGGAACGACAAGCATCCCCGGCTGAGAAAGCGATTCCAAACCAGGCCCCTTTTCATAGTTTGAACGAGGGGCCTTTTGGAATCGCTTTCCTAAGTGGAGCACAGCCCGGTCCCAATGCAGATTTTTCCACAAGTGGGAATGGGCCCATTGTTTATTTTTGCTTGTTGTTACACACCTCGATCCAATACAAGGAGAGGCAGGATACAAATAAATATCATTGTTGTTGTTCTGGTTGTTATCTCCTCTGCAGTGTCCCTTGGGTGAAAACACCTGAGCCTCAAGGAGAACCCCAAAGCTGGGTTACTCCATGGTTGCCCCACATCTGGAAGGCCCACCCAAGGTTCCCTTCATCAAGTTACAGAACTTAAACTGAGGGTTTAGACTTCATTTCAGCCTCAAGGAAATTCTTTTTCATTACATCCTTGTTGTAGGACCTAAAGAGGCAGTTCCAGAGGGCTCTTCTTCAGACAGAGAGGAGCCATAAGCAGTGGTGTCCCTGCTGCTGGTATCACCTGGTGTATGTGTGCATGTGTGGGGGGGGGGGATTCCTGGCAGGGCAGGGGTAAGGCTTCTGCACAGAGGTCTTTGGGCAGCCTTAGCCAGGCTAACTTTGCATGCATCCCCCCCCCACACACACCTCCTTGCCTGGCTGAGTTCTCCTCAGGGGAAAACTGGACCATGGCAAGGAGCCAGACTAAGAGTGTGCACCCACTTGCACCTCCTTGCTGTGGCCTGGTTTTCCTCAGAGAAGAACCAGACCATGGCAAGAAGGTGGGGGGTGTGTGCATGCTCGGTCTGACTCCTTACCACAACCTCATTCTCCTTTGAGGAGAAGCAGGCCATAACAAAGGAGGGGGGCAACCGTATGTCACCCTTTTGGCAAGCCAATATCCTTAAGATAGAGGTGCCAGAAGTATTCATTGGAATTCCACATCTTCCCCCACTCTCTACCAGCCAATTGACACCACCCCAAGACAATTATCCAGTCCATGAACAGCAGTGTGGGGTGAGCAAAAAACAAAACAAACAAAAACATGGAAGGAGGAGAATTCCAACCTCACCCTGAAGTGACCTGTAGAGCTCACACTGTTCCAGACATAGGAGGGTACATCAAGTTACTAAGGTAAAAGAGGAAAATGAGAGGTTGTCAAGGTCTTACATAACCATATTTCTTGTGCCAGCCACAGATGCTGGCAAAACGTCAGGAATAACTCTTCTAGAACATGGCCACATAGCCTGAAAAACCCACAAAAAAACCTATGGTTGTTGGCCATGAAAGCCTTCGACTCTTACATAACCTTCGCCCTGCCCCTCATACTTCTTGTCACAGTGCTATGCCCCCAGACTTTTTTACTGGCTTCTTTCCCCTTGAGTGCAGCAAAAGTGCCTCTCCCACTGCATGGCTATGGTAGGAAGGGGAGATGGAAATGGTGCACAGTTGTTGTTGTGTTGCATCAAGTTGCTTCTCACTTACAGAGACCCTAAGGCAACCCTATCATGGGGTTTCTTTCCATGATTGGTTTTGAGGAGATTTACCATTGCCTTCCATTGTCTTTTCCAAGGTCACCCAGTGGGTTTCAAGGCTAAGCTCGGAATTGAACCCTGGTCTTCGGAATCATAGTTCAACACTCAAACTACTATGCCACACTGGCCCTTATAGATAGCATAGAATCACCATAATTTAGAATTGACTGGATGACACATAAGAAACATAAATATGAGAATTTCAAGTAACAGAAAGGCTCATCTAATCAATCAGATACATCTGTAAGTTATGGCTGTTTTGCATCATAATTCTTTCTTCCCACATAGAAAGAATTTGGGTCTTTTTATGTACACTCTCTACCCTTTTGGCTGGTAAACCTGCATGTTATTGTTGTCTCTCTGTGTGTGTGTGTTTTAAAACTGTCAACAGAAAGATCCCATATATAAACAGAGGCATTTCCCCTTTTCATGCTCTCCCTTGCCTCCCTTTAAAAAAAGCTATTAGACTTGTGTAGTTGGAATGATGGGAGGAGGGATAGATTTACTACCCACCGGGGCCATAGAGAGACAACCTGCAGATGTATCAGAACTTGTGTCTACAGCACCATATGTGCTAAAGACCTCCCTGCTAGAATCAAATGTCCCAGTTTGTAAATATAGACTTTTTCATGGTGAGATAACATTTGGGTGAAATGACACCTTTTATTAAACTAAAAAAACTGGTGGTGGGAGCTTTGGCAGCTGTCAAGACCTTTCAGGCATCAACACATCCGTAACTAGCATACTTTTCCCCATTTCTTTCCATCTAATGGAACATAAAAATTTTATTTGCTGGAGTACCCACATAGCCAGAAGAAACAGCGGCCTGCCTGCATGGATGTTCCTCCAATATGACCTGAACTGAGAACAGCCACATCTTGACAAAATGAAGGCTTGTGACTCACATCATTATAATTATTTTTCCTCTTGTATGATTTTTAAACAGCTTAGCCTGATGTAGAAGCCAATGAAATTTTGGTAGCCTACAACATGCATTTTGTGCACTTTGATTGTTCCAATGAAGTTATCATTGTTTTGTGGATTTAAATGATACTGAACTTTGTTACAAAGTTATCCAGTTACCCCTGGATATGTTTAACTCAAATGGTTTGCATTCTTAGTTACCAAATATCATGACATTCAGAGACCTTCACCTATAATAAGCATTTTAAAGCATTTTTTCTTTCCTGTTACAAAATCAGTGTTATCCTAGTACATCCCAGGTGTCTTTAAGTGTCCTGAAAATGAAATAACCACCTGACACATGAGGAAGAGTGGAAGAGTTGTTAAAGGGCCATTACATTGTTGCCTGGACAACAGTTACACAAAACCCATTTTATATCTTACCTATTTCTCTTGTCAGTCTTGTTCTAGTGAATGGAGACATGCAATGATTTCTATTCTTTCAGAGAAATTTAAATCTGAAAGAGCACTAAAAATCTAGGTGTCTGGGTTTCTTGCCTCCAATCCACACACAGCAGAGAATCCTATTATGGTGTTTTCAACTTCTGAAGGAGAGCATAATTATGAGTAATCTATACTTTGATTTTAATTTACTTATTTTACCTGTGTATAGGCTGAGCAAAGAGAGAAATGCTGGATAGAATAAATTAATAAGAAAAACAAAATAATAATAATAATTATTATTATTATTATTATTATTATTATTACTACTACTACTAATACTACTACTATTAGGTCAAGATTACAGTGGAACAATGAATGTATCTGTCCCAAATAAATCCTATTGAGCTCGTTGCGGTGGCTGTAAATCTGTTTATGCATAATTTATGTATTTTTTTAAAAAAAAATCTATAAACTTTTGCTGTTTTGCTTTCATTGCTCAATTTTTTGCTCACTTCTGCCCTGTTTAGATAATGTGCCTGAAATGAACAAAGAAAGGACGAACAACATCAACAACAACAACAACAACAACAACACGGTGTTGTGTACAAAACTAGAAATACATATGAAAGGCCGAACCAAACCTAGGAAAGAAAAGAATTGGGCTATGGGAGACCTTGAGTAAAGAAATGATGAAGAAAAGGGACTGAGGAGTAGATTATGTGCTTCTCGGCCTTTTGGCTAAGATCATGTGTAGTATCTGTTCTTATCAGTTTAATATCTGATATGTCCTCTATTTTTAAGCAAAAAGAGCCCTCCCTTCAACCACCATCTTGAGGGGACTTAATTGTCTAATTAACAAATTGTAAGCCGCTCTGATAGCTTTGGCTGAAGGGAGAGAAAGGCAGGCCACCTCCTGCTGGAAGCAAGAAGAGCCCTCCCTTCAACCACCATCTTGAGGAGAGAAAGGCAGGCCACCTCCTGCTGGAAGTAAGAAGAGCCCTCCCTTCAACCACCATCTTGAAGGGAGAGAAAGGCAGGCCACCTCCTGCTGGAAGCAAGAAGAGCCCTCCCTTCAACCACCATCTTGAGGGGACTTAATTGTCTAATTAACAAATTGTAAGCCGCTCTGATAGCTTTGGCTGAAGAGCGGGGTATAAATAAAATGTATTATTATTATTATTATTATTATTATTATTATTATTATTCTTGTGCTGTCTTTTATCATGGCAGTCCCCTGTGGCTGTCAAAGGACCAAACATTATATTTAATAGCTGGAGCCATTTGAACTCCACAACTTTCAATAAGTATTTCAGGACAGGACTTTCTGGGAGAATCACACCAACAGTCATTCAGTTCAACTCCCTCTAAAGGATTTTGCTCTACTTCTAAAATATAGACAAAGCAAAACTACTTGTTTGAAGGTGAGCAAAATGACCACAGATGGTCTTTGTCAGTTTAGTCATGTTGTAGTCCCTATCCCGAAGAGAGCAGAATGAGATGTGGTGGAAGAACATGTTAACCATTTCTGTACAACACAGGACTCTTATCTTACCATGAAAAAGATTCGTAGGTTGCCCCCTGGCATAGTACTTGGATCTGACAATAAGGGGCATGAGAGGTTTCCATGGATCCTTTATCATCACTTCTCATGATGTTCAAAGCAGCTGTAAATGGTTTGTGAATTACTCTTTTAACAATGCAGCTAATAATACAGTTTTGCATTTTATCACTTTACACCCTCATTGTAGAGCAGATGGAATGTTATCATTTCATTATGAATACTTTGCAAGGTTTAATGTTACATAATGGAGAATTGGGCATGCACTGAAATTACCATCAGTCAATGGAAGAAAATGGCTTTTGTGATAAGTTTATGCTTCTTTGTTATGGAAACATTTGAGTAATAAAGACTCATTGCTCCATTCTCATTCAAATGTACTTGATATCCTCTTAACAAACACAGTTATTCTTTGAATAGCAGGATAGAGACTGAAGTTGAGGGAAAAATGGAGCACAAGTTTTAAAATTAGTCTTTATATTTTTCACATTTGATACTGACATTTGCTCTGTTTACAAGAATTGATGCTTTATATAATGTACAAACATCCAATTCACCATCAGGAGAAACCACACTATTAACGCAACTCATGACAACTCCAGGTGTACCAGTCTTTTCACCAGTGTTTGACAAGCTAGGAAGTTATAATTATAGGTCCTACAGCACAGTTGGCCTTCCTTATCCACAGACTTGCCTCTCCAGATTTGAGCATCCACAGATGGAAAGCCCATGCCAGAGTAGAGGGGGAAGAGGAGGAAGGCACAGTGTGGTGCATCATGGCAGAAGAGAGGAAGAGAAGGAAGAAGTGGCAGTGGGAAGAGGAGGAGGGAGGAAGAAGAGGCAGCAGCAGAGAGGAAGAGGAGGGAGGAGGTAGAGGTGGTGGTGGGAAGAGGAGGAGGATGGATGGATGAAAAAGAGGTGGCAGCAGAGAGGAAGAAGAGGAGGCTGTCCATGGGACATCTCAGCCCAGAGAAGATGCTTCTCCCCAGCAACTCAAAGCCTATCTTGTCTTCCTCTCCTCGTCCTCCAGCTCTTTGTCCTTCTGTCGCTTGGCAGCATGGTGAGGCCTGGAGAGATGGAGCTGAAATGGACCACAAGGCCATTCAGCTGGGCCCCAAACCCCCCCCCCCCCCAGGAGTGACATTTTGGAACACTGCCCTTGGATCTTTTTTCCATCTAGGTTTTTCTTTTAGCCAAGGGATGTCTAAGGCTTGCAGTTCCTGATGCCCCATCAGACCCGGATGAGCACTGGAGGTCACACACTTGTCCAGGACTGATGAGGGCAGCAGGAACTGAGAGCCTTGGGTATCCCTTGGCTAGAATTATTATTATTATTATTATTATTATTATTATTAGTCTTTATTTATTTAGCAGGAAGACCTGGATGGCAGGAAGGTCAAAGGGTAGTTCTTTGCAGTGCTGCTTCCTGGAGGGGGGGCGGGGACACTCCGGGACCCAGCTGAATGAACTCAAAATCTCTTTTGGCTCCAGCCCTGCTGATGCTCCACCGCTCTGCTTCCTGTCCTCCAGGCCTCGCCATGCCACTGAGCGACAGAAGGACAAAGAGTTGGAGGAGGAGGAGATAAAGGCAAGGTAGGCTTTGTGTGGCTGGGGAAGGAAAGTGCCATTGTCCCCAATGGTCACACAGCAGTATGGTTGCACTGCCATTGAGGTCCATAGGACTTGAGTATCTGCAGAATTTGGCATCTATGGGGGGATCTAGAATGGATTACCCATGGATACCAAGAGCCCACTGTACTTGAAGATTGGATTAATAATATGCAAAGCAGTATCCAAAAAGACCTGAAATACACACTTACGTGTGTTTGTGAGTTTTATCTTCTGACATCAGCTAAGGTGATATATGGAGATGATCAGATGGGGAAAATCAGGGAAGAAAAAGGCATACTCCCAGGGTAATTGTCCAATTGTGCTGAAGATTTTCAGACACATTGCACTTATCCAGGACTTATCCCAGGAAGAGCCAAGAATGCTCCCGCTGCAAACCATTTCTGGGACTTCCCTGTGAATGGTTCCTTGCTGCAGCATTCCTAGATCTTCTTGCAAGAAGTCATGGACAAACACAATGTGTCTGGAAATCTTCAGCACAATTGATTGACTTTGCCAGGAATATGTCTTTTACTCCCAGCTTTTTTTACTGGTCTGAAAATCTCCTAAATCTGACTTTGGGATGAAACAGACTGCCCAAAAACAGACTGCCCAAAAACAGGGGCTGCCATGGAGCTGCTTGCCATAGCACTGTGGCAACCACACCCTGCAGCCCCAATCCACCACAGAGCTGTCCCAAATAGGAACAGAAAAGACCTGCTTCTCTTTGGGCCAGTAAACAGCCAGCTTTTCTTTCCCTACCTCAACCCCAAGCTTGATTCCTAGTGCTGTGGTGGCATACAGTGTGTAAAAGCCATGCCCCCAGAGTGTCGTGAAGCCAGCCATGTCTGGTTGGTGAGGGTGGCTTCCAGGTGGTTTGGGGGCATGTGGTGTGTAAATGCCATGCTCCCAAGCTGCCTGGAGGGAGCACAAAGAGGCAGTCAATTTCACCCCTTTCTTCCTCTCTGAATCCTATCTGCATTTTACTCTTGTATTTTATTTGTATCAGTTTGTGAAGTTTATTTTCTCTTCCGACTGAAAAAAAAAATGTTTATACCTTGGTATACACTTTTCCTGAGGTTTGTATCTTTTTTCTTAGTCCATTCATTTTGTCATGCATTTTTTCAAATTGACCAAAGCATGCTTGTCTGCATTTAAAATAAATAAAGATAAAGATCTCTTTTAAAAAATCTGTTGCAAATTTGAAAAAAGAGGAAAATAAACAGTAAAAGCCTGATATAGTTTCTACTAATGACATAAAACTGAACAATATATGTTCACTTCTGTTAATAGTCCCACTGACCAAGAACTGAATAATGTATGAACTGTGTTCAAATACTGTGAATTTATTTTCCATCTTTAGTAGTGGCTCTTCATACCTCAAAGCTAATTAAAAAAGACATTTTGAAAAAAAGTGTAAAAATTTAGTTCATTAGGAAAAGTGCATACCAAAACCTGGACATATTTCTCTATAGGAAGGGATTTTTTTGGGGTGAAGGGAGATAATAAACCAAAGGTACAAATTAAAAAGGATGAGAATGCAACTATGAAAATCCTAGCTTTTCATAACTCTGCATCTTCTGCTGGAGTTTATTCATACTGGTAATTTCTGCCACATGGTACCATGAATTTAAGCTTGCTGCATGATACTTCTTGCTTTTTGTTCCTTCTTTATCCAAACATTCTCCTGACTTTTCTTTAGCATTTCAATAAAAAGTGACACATTTTGTTTCATTTATGGCCATCTTGTTAAGAGCAGTGTGCTGGTTTTTGATTGGGGACAGAAGAACCTCCAGGCATTAACTCCCTGTAAGACCTTATGGGCTTTAAACATGGGCAATTGGCCAAACTGACTCCAGGTAAAAATGAGGTAGGACAAGTTGATTTTGCAGCAAAGATAACTTTTTATTTAAAAAAAAAATCAGAAAAAGGACCAGAGACCAAAAGAACAGTCTATACAAGCTGTTTCTCAAAGAAAAAAAAAAGGGGGGGGGGAGGGCACAACATGGAAGCTAAAACTCTTAGACCAATCTAAGAGGAATGTAGCTAAACTTAAGATACTAAAAACACACATGGATTTTTCTCACTCTGACATGAAGAAGATTACTAAAGGCAAGAGCAGAGGAGTAGGCCTCATAGAAAGAGGGAAGATCAGAGAGAGAGAGAGAGAGAGAGAGAGAGAGAGGCAGGATTAGGATTAGGGAGTGTGCAGCATTTGCATGTTCCCTAACCCTAGAGAATATGGATTGTGCCATTTTAAAATGGTGCCATCCATATGCATGCACCATGATGGCGTTATGGTGCGTGCCACATTTAGACAATGAGGGGTGCACCTGATGTCATGGTGCCTCTGGTGGGCGTCTAGGGCGTGCTTTCAGCAGCGCCAAAAGAAGCTCCAAAATGGAGCTCCTTTTTGTTGCTGGTCCTTGGTGCGGCATTTGAACATCCGCGCCAAGGACCCCAAGGGGAAAGAGGCCATGGCGGCTGCCCCTTTCTCCCCTTGGGAGTGGTGGGGATGGTGGGGTGCAGCGGACACCCAGGGAGCCTGCTACACCCTGCTTTCAGGCCATGGAGAAGTGACAGTTTTCCACTTCTCCATGGCCTGGAGAAGTGTCGGGTTGGGGTCTCTGGGGCTGCCGGTGAGGCAGACTTGGCCCCATCCTGGTGCTTCTTTGGGTGCCTACAGACCACCCCTTTTGAGTGGTTTGTAAAGCCCCAGAGATTCTCTCTCTTTCTCTGCAATTTAAAGGACTTTCTAACTTGGGGCTGACCTAAAAGTGAAAGAAACACCTCTGGCTGGGGCAAAACTTGACTTCAACAGATGTTTCCAGAAAGACAGAGGTGAAGTGCCCTTCAGCTTCTAATAATGGCTCTTAAGTGATATGAGCAGTAGAGTCAATGGGTTGCATTCACCAGACCAAAACAACAACAACACCAACAATCAAATATAGATATTTACCTGACAATGCAGGGTGTCCCAGTCTGAGCCACTTTGGAAGGGTCACTATTCAGTTTAGGTAAACAAGACAGTTAAGCCTTGGTTTTAATCAGGAAACCATTTTCTTGTTAGAAGGAAGGAAGTGGGAATTTGGAGTTTAACATAAGACTTATTTTTTCCCTTTCTAGCTGGACAAAGAGTCCAGGTCACAGCCCTATCTTTCCATTATCCTTTCTTAACAATTTGTGCAGACTTTGGTAACAGACAGTTTTCCTGTCTTATGCATCAAAGTCTAATTTTCATATTTATTGGGCTTAACCTGTAGGAACCTTGTTTGTGGTGGCAATTTTGATGTTAGGTATTGCTGTGTCAAACCTCATGAGGCCCCTACTCATTTTGGCCCCAGATCTCTCTTGCGATCAGTTATAATCTCTCTTTAACATTATTGCTATTACTTTATATTTTTAAAGTAATGTTTTAAATTTCTGTAGACCTTTATTATTATTGCTAAAATATGTTATGGAAGTATCACTGTGCTATTATTTGGATCAAGATCATCCCATATACACACATGATAATTTTACATATAAAGAGCATGGGTTTACACAGCAATACTACTGCAGATGTTTTTAGGACTGACTATAAAGTTGTAGAGAATTTAATAGCTCTGTTGATCAGAGAACAACCCATTTCCTTGCAGATTTATTAGGCAATTTTTTGGGAGAAGGAAAATGGGGAGGGGTTTGGTAGCAAGCTGCAAAAACATTAAAAGCACTGTGAGGCCCTCTACAGACTGGCTGGTGGGTAGGGGCATGGTGTCCACACTGCCCACCTCACCAGATGGCAGGTGACATCACACCACACCACGACATCCTTGGCTCAGTATTTACACATGCTGTGCCAAAAAATGGTGAAAAGCTGCCACCACCACATCTAGGGTGCCCTTTCCACGGTGCAAAAAGGAACTGCTTTTTGAGGCTCCTTTTTGCAACATGTAAATGCCAGATCAGTTTTTATAGGGTGCAGCAAATTCCCCCCACAGGACCTGAGCCTGACTGTGTGGGGTGGATTGTATGGAAGGAGGCAGTCCTGAAGATAGGTTGGACTCAAGCCATTTAGGTAATAACCAACACCTTGTACTGGGCCCAGAAAAAAAGGTGCCCACAGTGGTTTAGAAGTCATAATGTGCCGGGACAATAACAAGTGCCTGAATTCAGTTAAAGATTACAGAATTGTGATAATTGGTGGGAACTGAAGTACATACACCAGAGCAAGAGAAACATCATTTATATTTGAGAGGTAAAAACAGTTAAATATAGCAGTAAAAATAATGTTTCAACTAAGGATGTAATTATTTGATAATTTCATTCTCAAGGGAACACATAATTTTAGAAATTTTCTTCCCACAGTGAGGAAGTCTTTGGAAACTATGCAGTTTTCCAAAACTACTTGAAGTCTTGGATTTATTCTGCAATTCACACATTGCACAGAAAACAGCATTTTGTTCAGAAATATTACTTTTCTATGCAGAAAACGCTGTCTACTGTGCCAAAATGACATGGCATTTGCAAATTAGTCCCAAACTGTGAACATTCTAATCAAAAAGTATCATTTCCCTGACACTTGAGAAACAGGTTTTTCAACTATTTTCCAAATCTTTTTTGAATATTGTATCCAATCTAAGTGTATCCAATACATTTGGCCAGTCTAGATGAGTTCTCTTGCTGTTTTTATATACTTTTTAAAAACTTTAGCAATCTCCAAACAAACTTTCTTTTCCACCTTTTCTGTCTACCAAATATCCCTCATCATGCCTAGATTCACAGATTGCAACTCCGTAGTCTGTCAGTGAGGAAACAGGCTATTTGTCTGCTATATTATACGCAGTGTTATTTACTATTGGTTGGCTGTCTGTCTACCTACTCATCTATTTGACAATGCTTATTGCCAACATTTATCCTTATTCATTCTGTTCCATCTCCCAAAAACATCCAGACATGCTTCACATCATCCAGATGGGATTATGTCCTAATTGAAGGTCAGAGTGGTGAAAGCTGTATAAGTAACATTGAGAGCCAGCATGGCATAGTGGTTTGAGCACTGAACTGTGACTCTGGAGACCAGGGTTCAAATCCCCACTTGGGCACTAGATGCCTTTGGACAACTCAGCTTCAGGGGAAGACAATGGCAAACCTTTCCTGAAAAATCTTGCCAAGAAAACCTCATAATAGGTTCACCTTAGGGTTGTCGTAAGTCAGAAACTACTTGGAGGCACACACCACCACCACCACCAAAACTGGGAAGAGGAATAAGCTTTTATTTATTCATTCATTTATTTCCAGGATTTATGTCCTGCCTTTCTCCACAATGGGATTCAAGGCAGGTTACAATATTTATCCTGATGGCTTCTCCATCTGCCCTCCATTTCTTTGTGTCATATACATTAAACTTTGCTATCATCTCATATGAGGAAATATGCCTGTGCATTTAGGTATAATTATAATCAATGCCAAACCTACCCATGACTGCTTTCCTGGTGGCCTGCCCCTTGCTGACATGCCACTTTTGGTACAATGTATACAAAGGGAACAGATATACACTGCACCCTAATCTGTGCATAAACTCTACTGCACTAAGCAAGGAACCAGAAAAACGAAGAAAGAGGGGGTTGTGAAGCCCACTCACCCTGTGACACTGACAAATGCTAACATTGTGATGGTACTGAGCACAAGCTAAAGCAAACAGTGAAGACATGAAAACATAGAAGCAGTAGATGAATATGCAAACACAAGGGGGAAGACAAAACACACATGCAAGCCAAATCAAAAACTGCTGCAGCAAAAGCAAGAGGGACACATAAAGGGTCGACTGATTCTTAAATAGCCTTTTCTCTTTCCCCCTACAGGTGATGTAGCTTGGTGTTTCACACAAAGCACAGTGCATTCTGGTTTCTCTTCTCAAGGCCAACAAAGAGTTTCCTTTCTGGAACTGGGAGCCACTGCAAAGATAGGGAACCAATTATGTTCATAAACACCATTGCTCTGATCTTAATGATGGATGTATTATTGATACATCAACACCATCAACTCCATTACTACCATCTCCTCCTTCTATAGTTCAAGTGGTGATTCTAATTCTAATCAAACTGATAAAACAAACCAATGCAATTTCTATATATAATGCCATTGCAAAAAGTGACATTACTTTGTACATGTCACATTTTTCATGGATATCACACTGGTTGTTAAATTCTTGGATATAATCTGCATTACTGGTAGTTCCAAATCCCTTTCAAAATTTCTGGTAGACTGGAAGTTAATCAATCAATCATCATTAGAGTGAAAACTGAAAGCCTGTGATGTGAGTTGGGTAGGGGGCCACTAGCTGACATTCTTCTGCCTGATATTCTCCAGTACGAATGTTCTTTAGAACTACCAATTAAAAAAGTGTAATGGGAGAAGAAGTCAGTGATTCTGGGGCACATAGACATTAGCTGCTGGAATTACTGCATGTGTCTCTTAATGTGAAGACCTACACATTTGCAAACCTGTGTGGAGAATTTGTTCCTCATTTTCATTTTGAAATTCTACCAGGGAGATCCACTCAAATCACAGCTGTCAGCAGGCCCAGAGTCTGAACAATAATGGAAGGATTTCAAGCTTTATCTCTGTTTAGCAGCTGGCTTCTCCAGAGGACATTAAAATGGGCTTCGGTAATATCCAGCCTATTACCACCTCATGCTCAGATCTTCCAGGCTTTCCATAACACTTTCCCATCACAGATGATCAGTACATTATAGAGTGTGGTGCAGCAATGCTTTCTACTTCCTCTCCGATATCTTTCCTAATGGAACACATAAGTGATCTCTCTCTCTCTCTCTCTCTGTTAAACCTGTTATGAATTGAAGCCTTCTGATTCTATTTATGTGATAATAATTTATGACACATTTCCAGCAAAACACTTGATTCCCCCCCCCCATTTTTTTTGAACAGAGGTCATCATATTATTTTGTTGCTTGCAGTATCCCAATATGCAATCCATTTTGTTGCAATATTTTATTATTTTAAAATGGTCTTAAGGATCCCACCCCTCCTTTGGCTAACATATAAATACAACTGGAATTGATTTCATAATAGGAGGGATTTTAAAAGGAGAAAACAAAGAAATATATTTTAAATATTTTAATGTACATTTCCATCTGTCTGGATTTCGCTTGTATGATTGAATGTGCAAAGATGAAAGTCTGCCCATTTTTTGGTTCTTCTCACTGGGCTCATGGAGCGAAAACTCCAGTGAAGAGAATTAATTGGATGACTTCATGCAGCAGTTCTCACCATGACCTTTTTTGCAGGGCTTTAGTTCAAGAACTCAGAAGGGATTTAAAAAGGAAAAGGGAAAAAACCCATTCAGTCTATATGCCTTCCATCACAATGATTTCAAAACCAAATGTGAGATTGTGTCCTTCAATATCACCGATGCCTCAGTTTGCTTTACATCACCAATACCAAGTCAAAATGTCATTTTAAAACTGACCCTTCTTTTGTATGAATGTAACCTCTTAAAATTTAGGGGGAAGTTGAAGGATGGTGATATGGTTAGCGAGTAGAAACATGGCATAACAAGATGTCTCCCCCCTTCCAAAATGGAAAAACTCAAAGGAGTGATGCATTTAAATGAATGTGATAAATGGATCTGACATGTTCTATAGGATAACTTTTTTGTACAAACCACCAGCAATTTTATTATTTTATTATGTTCACCTTGACATATTTTATATCTTTTGTTATTTAATCTCATTTTATAGTTTGCATCTATGTTTGCATCTAATTTTTTATGCTTGGGGGGCAGGCTGGGTTCTGGGATTATTTCTTTTAATTTGTAATTTTAACTGTGTGTTGTTTTATTTTATACTGTTGTGATCCTCTTTGATTCCTTTGTGAAAAAGTGGAATATAAATAAATAAATAAATTATTATTATTATTATTATTATTATTATTATTTATTAAATGCATTTGTGGCATAAATGACAACAGTGTTTGATTTTTTTTAAAAGCTGAGCAAACTGAACAGCAGAACCAGAAGGGTCACAACTGTTGTTTGCTCTCCATTTATGGAGTTTATCAGACAGGGAGGAATTTTTCTCTATTTTGAATAGAGCCAATTTGAATTCAGGCGAATTTGCTAGTTTAGCGAATTCACACGAATTCCCATTGCGTTCAGAATGCATTACCCGAAAATGACCCCCCATTGCCCGAAATTGCATGAGATGCTTTAATTCACAATAAATTAAAACCTATGATTGTGTTCGGAATGACTTCCCTTTTGCCCGAAATTGCGTGAGATGCTTTAATTTGTAATAATGTGAAACCCCATGATTGCTTTTGGATTGCCATTGGATTATACTTCAAATTTCCGACGTCTCAAAGACTTCTATGTTTTTTAAAAAAAGGGCAGGAAAGAAGCACCTAAGTAGTAGTGATGGGGGGGGGGGGGGGGAACAGATCAAAGACCAGTAATTGTTTGGTGATGGTCCCTTTACAGGACCCAGAAACTACAGGACTGGCAAGAACCCATACTCACCTTTTCTGCTTCTGTGCAACTTCAAGACAGACAAGGCTCAGGACAACCCAGAAACAAATTCCTTGAGGATGTAAAGAATACTTGCAGATTTTCTGATCTGTTATGACAATGAGATATCTTGTCAAGAAAATATTCAACCACTGCAACATTTTTTATTTTTTTTTATTTTTTATTTATTTTATTATTAATTTTTTTTAGGAATTTAAAGGGGGAAAACCCCAGGGGTTTTGTTTTTGCAAAAAGAACCTTGCCAAGGAGAAGAGTCACTGCGACTGGACTATTTCTTTGTGGGGGGTGTATTTAAGCTCCTTAGCAAATTTCAATTGTCAACTATTCTGGTTATAGTTTTATTTTAGTGATATGTTTCAGAATAAGGATACTATTTTTTTTCCAATAAAAGAGCATCTGGTGTTATATTATAATGAAGAATTTATTTGTTTCTAAAGACATGGCATTTTATGGTTTGTTTGTTTTGAAGCTGACTTTCTAGTTATAATTATCACTTTTAAAGTTCTGTATTCTGTTCTATTCAACACAACAGTTTATTGTAAGAATCAATACTCTGTATGTGTGTGTGTGTGCATGTGCAAGCGCATACAAACTTGTTTTTAAGTTGTTAGTTTTTTTGTCTAAACTTCATGCAAAGTGGCCTGATAAAAATTGTTTTTAATTTTTGTAAGAGTTCTTTTATTTTCAAAAAAGAGAATAAAAGTTCCTGGCCTTCTATTGATATTTTCTGGTCTCAGCAAGCCTAGGGGCCATTCAGGGTTAAACCTAATACCTGGATGACACTATGTGGGAATCTGCAGCCATAAAAACCTCAAAATACATGACTTTAAGATCAATATAAATCCTCCCATGTATTATTATGATGCTCAAGAATATCTACCAGACCACAGAAAATAAACAGAGTATTATCTTGAAGCTATCAGCAAAGAAATCAGTTGTTAAATCAACAAAAAAAAATTCTACTCTGGCAGAGGCAGTTAGATGAGTACTCCTATTTTCATTGCCTTCTTCTTGTGATATGTTTGCTCAGTGAAAGGCCTGATTGTTTTGCAAGCTTGCACAGAATATTGTATCTTTTAGGTTAGTCTAATAAGGTATTGTCACATTATGTCTTTTGGGATATTTCTTATGGCTAACATGGCTACCACTGTGTTTTATACTTCTTAATCTAATTTCCTTTGAAAGAGGTATCTTAAAATTGTTGAGCATTATTTAGCTATCTAGTTAGCATCTATTTAGCTACTGAACCAGGAAATCTAGTTGTAGACGGCTGCTCAGGAGATGGCTGCCCACCCTCAGCTCAAAGATTCTCAGTAAGCAACCTTTCTTCTCCAGAATAATTTATTCCATTGATTCCATTTGCATGCTACTCTTGCCATTGTGAATATATAATGTTCCCTTTCCTCATGCAGGGGATCTGTTCTGGACACGGACACACACACACACACACACACACCGTATAAGGCAAATACATGCATTGAAAACAATAGGGCTCATGCACATGGCACAGCTTGGTGCTGTGCGGTGTACATATGCCATGAGAGTGTGTGCCATTGCCTCTTCCATTGTGTGGCTTTCAGCATAAGCTGAAATCCAAGTATGAAGTGGGTGCACTGTACTTCTAGATTTTAACCAAGATTAAACCTAGAAGAATATTCTGTAACATCAGCCTATCTTAACAAACAGAAGTATATGACAACCTTCATGCATGTGTAGTGTCACTGTGTCCCTGTGGCTTTGACTGTTAGTATTGGTTTCCTCTTCACGTTTATTCTAGATCTTCCACTTTTGGTGTCACATTGCTTCCTTGTAGGACAAGTCGGCCTGGGTAAGGAATCCTGCCTTAGTCCTGTATCTTTCTGTAAATTTTCATTTTGTAGCAGCCTGTTTGCACATACTCTTTGAGAAACTACTTCAGGATAATGCACACTCCATTTGCAATATTTATTTTTGCAGATGGTTCAGTAATGTTCAAAGGTCTTGCCTATTATTGAGGAAATGAATTCATTTAATAAAGAGGGATCCACCTTAGAAGCCAAGATGCCATGATGCTTGTTCCAGTAAGAGTCTTTGCAGATCAATAGGACTTTCACAAACCACTGCTATTTTTTTCTTATTTTACTGGTTATGGCTTCAATACTGAGTTTGTCTGTGCAAAAACTATAATCTGAAATATCATTTTACATAGTGCATAAAATATAATCCTGGATTTTGTTATATGTCTTGTATGAGAGTGAGAATTTTCAGCTTTTGCCTGCATTCCTGAATGCCCCCCTTTGCTCCTTGTGTATAGTGTTTCTCTCTCTCTCTCTCTCTCTCTCTCTCTCTCTCTCTCTCTCTTATAAATAAATAGAATGTGCAGTTTGATTTATGTGAGGGTATGCCTATTGTAAGAAAGAGCCTGGGTTCTAAATCTAGCACCCTGTTGCTTTATTCTTAATGCTGAATAATGTTTTGGTTTGAGATTCTTGAGAATGGAGAGTACAATTTTATTTTTACATTGGGCCCTTGGTTCCAGGACCATGGATGCTCAAATCCCATTCAATACAATAGCATAGTAAAATAGGGTCCCTAATAGAAAATGGCAAAATCATGTTTTGCTTATTAGAATTTATATATTTTTGAATATTTTCAAACCATGGGAGGTTGATAAAAAAATCTGTGGATATTAACAGCTGATTGTATTTTTATATTGCCCTGTTTCATCAGGAAATCCTGAAGATATCCTGTTCAGCCTAGGTTTCATTGCTTCGATCCGATTTGCACAAGAAAAGGGGTGGCAGTTCTACCTTACAGGATAGTTGTTGATCCCGAGTAACTTATATAGTGTGGATCTATGGTTTCTTGACAAGCTGTACACTATTACAGTGCTCAAGAAAATCTACCAGACCATAGGAAATGAACAGAGAATTGCCTTTGCAGCTACCAGAAGAAAAATCAGTTACAAAGTCAAAAAATATTCTTCTCTGGCAGAGACAGATAAAAATAAAGCTTCCCAAGAATCTTCCTTTCTAGCATCTGTGTGATCCTGGGGGTATCTGCACAGGCTACATTTGCAGAGGCAATAACATTGAAATATTGACATTTTGAAAACAAGAAGGTTCCGCTAATTGGGAAAGAAATGTCATAATGCTTCCCAGTCAATGATTGTAGTGAAATTACATCATGGAGTTATAACTAGAAACATGGTGGATAGAGAAAGTCCCTGTGGCCTTGCACTGACAGTCCATTATTAATTAACAGTAATTGCTGGATGAAATGTTTAAAAACATATTTTTGGTGTTGAATTTAAGAAGATTGCTCCATGTTAGCTAAAGTTGTTACTGTTTGTTTTTGAGGGAAGGATGAAGAACAATGACAAATCCCACAGGAAAGTGGGAAATGCAGTAGCTCACAGAAAAGCACTCTTGTTTATACTCAGCTTTTGTCCGAGAGCCTTGAGATGTTTGGATTTCTTCCTGTCTTGCAAATTTATCTGACTGTCTGTTGGTGTTTTGAGATTCAAAAAGCCCATGAAAAATGCTCTTGCTGTTGCTAAATACTATCACAGCAGATGAATAATATATAGTTCATACTTGTGCATAAGTCAAGATCATGTATAAGTCAGGGGCAGGTTTGAGAGCTAAAATTGTGGATTTTGATATGGAGAAGTTGAGGGTAAAACCTAGGGGCATCGCAAAGGAAGCAGAAGATGAAGTAAAGGGAAATTATTCCAAAGAACTTACAAACTGTGTGTGCTCACCATGAAAATGGGATAGGTGAGGGGTTACCTACAGTAAATGGTGGCTGTGCAATATGTGACAAAGTTGACCAGGCGTCTCTTCCAGGCCTCAAGCTACATGCTTTGGGATGGTTTTCTGTGCAGTCATAAGTAGAATATATTCAGGACAGTTATCAGAATTTCCTTTTGTAGGTTACAGCTTCTACAGCCTGACTAGTAGCTAGGCTGGTTGGGAGATTTGGAAGCTGTAATCCAGAGGTTAAACCTTATTACATTTGCCAATTAGAATAAGCCCACTGAATCAATAATATTTACATATGTGTCGACTTGCCATTGAGCAATTCGATTTAAGGTCTCTGAAGCAAGTTTTTCCAAACTCTGGCTATTACTGAAGGCCCAGTTGATCTTTTTGTACATCAGTACTCTTGTTTCTATCAAGCTGTGTAGTTAAGGTTTGAGATACGTAG
Organism: Urosaurus nigricauda; assembly: GCA_034509955.1. NCBI lineage: Eukaryota > Metazoa > Chordata > Lepidosauria > Squamata > Phrynosomatidae > Urosaurus > Urosaurus nigricauda. The sequence continues at coordinate 118,042,899 of JAOEGL010000004.1, read as the reverse complement.
TTTGGGAGAGATCATCCAAAAGAGAAATTAGCTGGCGAGTCATATGGATAGGTAGACTTTGAGAGAGCAATAGAACAGAAAGGAATGAAAACAGGCGAAGAGAATTCAGTGCTGAAAAACATAAAGAGAGTTCCAAGCTATTTATGAAGTATTTATGGAAGTATGAAGGTCATTGCATGTTGGAGCCTGGCAATGTTAATGGTGGTTCCTTTGTCATCACACTTTTTGCCTGGATCACCATAATCATGTAAAATATATAGCCACAAGCTACCCAAAATGATAAATGTATGGGCTATAATTGGTCCCAAGAAAACTTGGTCCCAAGAAAACAAGTGACATGAACGAACTTAATTCTAGCTTGTTCATGCCCTCTGTGCAGTAAATATATGTATTTGGACTAATAAATAGCACTTTGTACTAAATACGCCTTTAAAAAATACTAAGCATGTGGATTGGCAGATTTGAAAAGCTAAAGTCAAGCAAATTTCAGAATGTGTTCTTAAAAAACAATCTGGCACTGAACAGCAATTGTATTTTTGGGGTTCTGTGAAAGGCAGATAAATAAGTGAAACAAGTAGATTTAAAAAGCCTCAGTGGTAGATAAGGTATTTTTTTAATCTTAAACATATGCAATGCATGCCATTGCTATATCTGATGTTTTGATTTCATGTAATGGTATTGGAAACCAGTTTGTCATTATAAAAGCTAAGGTTTCAGTTAACCCTGGAACCACTGAGTTGTTTTAATGTTCATTTTCATGATTATTAAAATGTTCATGTTCTCTCCACGTATGTATTCAAGCTTCCAAGATCCTCCATGTTCATGATTTGTAATGTTGCTCCGAATTCATGCCTGAGTATCTTCTCATAGTAGGATAGGATGTTTCATTTTGTTTTTGTTTTAAGGCAGTATGGAGAATAATGTTTTGTTTCGTATTAATGAAAAGCATATCGTTAAACCAGTATAGACATAGGAAAAGAATACAGAGAAACAACTATGAAGATAGAAAAAATAATGTTAAATATTTTAGTAAAAGGTGAAGCTAGGCTCATAATGTTTCACTCTGGTTAAAATTTTGAAGAGAAAAGGCAAAAAAAAAATTGATAAAACTAGATTGATTTTTTAGGATTCGTTA